>JAXRKP010001262.1:0-115000 GCA_037039925.1 Doris montereyensis | reverse complement strand
TCAAAAGTGTTAGCAGCTGCAACATATTAAAAAACTTGTTCACTTTATAACTGTTGAAAGTATTATTAAATGAATTGATATTATCACAATATACACCTGTGCCTGTCTTTGGATGAATGTCAAAAGTGACGCTGTAGTAGGAGTGAACAAAAAACGTTTTTCGATGCAACACTCTTTATCTTTTTCTCTCGTCTTCCACCCACAGGCAACGTTGGTGCGAAACACCACGGACGAGAATGAGGCTCGAATATTGTACGAGTACCTGGCAGAGGCCTCCGTCGTCTTTCCAAAGGTTTTCCCGTGATGTAAGTGTCTCTTGTAAAAATGGGGGGGGTTGGTTGGGTTGGTGGAGGTCCTGCTTCTTTCCTTCCCAATGGTTTGCGACTTTCACTATCGATATGTGAATTACATTGCAGAAACTGGCCTTTGTTTAGGCAGCTATATTACTCAATATCTTGACGACAGCAGAAACTGTTTACTCTAAACCTGTTCCCTCCCATTTTCAACTCAAGTGACCACAGAGGTGTCCTAGACATCTCTGTTACACTGCTGTCTGTCCGCCAATGTTATGGCACTTGGTGTGACAGAAATAAAAAAAAAAAATTCGAACACTTTGACGGGGTAAATTCCAATCAATTACTTCATTAAGACCATTTCATTGATTTTTGTCTCTGGGTTTCCATGGGTGGTTGATGGGTGCTATTGGTAAGTCGTACTTCTTTTCTTTCATTCTTTCACATGTTTTTCTTTCATCTTGCTATTTCCTCTTAATTCATGGTGGACTCGGTAGTCCAGAGGCAAGGTGTCAGCCTCTCAACCAAAAGGTAGTGAGTTGGACCCTCCGGCCAATGGCTGAAAAAATTTCTTGATTTTTTTTCGAGCAGAATATACTACCCCCTTGGTCCAGGTAGGGTGGATGAACACCTAGTCCCATCGGAGACGGACGACAAAAAGGAGGTCCCGTGTGCAGATCACAACATTAGGTGCACGTTAAAGATCCTGTGGGTGCTTACAGGGTTGTCTGGGCAAGATTAAAAATCCTACCAGAAACCCTGACATTGCCTTAGTTGTGGATGTTGGTAAATCAAATCAAATCAAATCAAATCAATTGAAAATTGATATTGCTATTTCCTCGTAGCAATTCGCTCTTAAGATCATCACGTATGGTAGGCAGTGTACATTTCAATGAAACAAAACCAATCCTCGATTTTCTCGTTGGTTCCAACAGACACAGCCTGATGGACGCCAAGATCATCAACGTGCTGTCGCTGTGCCACGACCAGGCCATACTCAACGCCGTGCAATCCATCATCCAGAACATGATCGCCTGCGAGACATCACTCAGCAACAGCAGCTGACCTATTTACAAAGTATGGGTCCAGGCGTACATGGTACATGAGTGATAATTCTGTGTGTATATGTGTGTGTGCGTGTGTGTGTCTGTGTTGCTCTGACATCACATGTTTTTTCTGGCCATTGCAGTCGGTCGTGATCAGTATCATCACCAAACTTTTTTTTTCTTTCTTTTTTGTTTTTTAGGCTTGTGTGCTATTTTTCTTTCAGTTTTTGTGTGTGCATGTGTTTATTTATAGCATTTTGACTTCAGTGTTTTTTTTGTTTTTATGGGGTCCTGAACATGACTTTTTAAATTTTTGCAATAGATAATTTTAACCACTACCAAATGAACTCAGCATGTCTAAATTAGCTGAATAAAATAGAAATGTTTTTCTATCATAAAAAATACTGACAACTTCAATTCAAATCGACTTTCAGATTTGAACAGATTTGGCTGCAACTTTGCACACGCGTAATTCGGTTCAATATCTAGCCGCATCCAGTAGTGATTTTTGATAAATTCTTTGTATTTTTTTGGGCAAATTTTATCACACAAAAAAATCTTTTTGCACAAATTTGAAGAGATGTTGAAAATTGCTACTGGGTGAAATTTTGTATTGCTTCATAGATGCTATATACCAAAATTGGGGCAATTGGACAATAAGCACAAACTGCTGTCAAAAAATAACGTTTTGAGAAAATCGCATTTAAAACTATTTTTTCTGTTATTTGAATGTTGTTTCGCATATAAACCTAAAAAGAATAGCAATGAGCATAATAGTTTGAACCGTCTTACAACCTTGAGAGGTTCTCAAACAGTTGTTGTTGACCCCATTTCAACTGTTCGGGTCCCTTATACTCATGTCGAATGGCACTTTTTTGATAACGTGTGCGTGGAACGTGTCCCAATATTTCCGTCCGACCTAAGCCGATATTCACAATAGTTAGTCAACGGTAGTTGTTTTTGGGATACAGTACTTTTAATGATTAAAATGAATACCAACTTACTATACTTTAGACAAAATTTCTGGCTTTTCTGAAACGACAGATGTGTTGAAAAGGTTAGGCTTGTATCGTTTCTAAACTGAATCGTATAATATGAAAGAATCGTGCGTTGCACTGAGATTTTTTTGGTGGTATTTATGTGTAGGGAGTGAATTTCTTCACCCAATACTTCAATAAAAACAATTTGACAAATTTTGGGTGAAGCAGAACAGGTGACAATAATCACCTCCTGACCAGGACGGCGTAGATTATCACTCCCAAGCTAGTCCTTGTACCCATTTGCACCTGGTTAGAGTGGGGAAAATGAAGTGTTACGTGTCTTTCCCAAGCAACACATCGTCGGACCAGGCTTTGCTAGGATTCGAACTCGGGACCTCATGATCCCCAGTCCAGCAGCCTTACCGCTCGGCCACCGCCGACACCAAATGTTTGGATTCTATGGTAATGCATAATTCTTCATGGGTGGCACTCGTTACATTATTGCGTGTGTATCAATTATTGTCTTTTGATCTTCCATTAGTAAACGAACTTACGGTGTTTTCCCACATCTTGATTTCTTTCCTCAGCCATCGGCTTTGGTGGTCTCTGGCGATTCGCTGGCACCTTTTCAAAGTCCACCGGCAGCTCGGACACGGCAGAACTGTTTGTCAACTGTTTGGAGAAAGCCATGATGGTGGAGTCGTGTCTCCCCGGCGACGACCTTGACATCCTCAACCCCTACCCCAGCAGCCTGGGCATTTCCTCCAACCTCAACCTCTCCAGCTCCATGTCCAGCCTCAGCGTTGGAATGGGGTCAACAACAACTGTTTGAGAACCTCTAAGGTTGTAAGACGGTTCAAACTATTATGTTATTGCTATTCTTTAGGCTTATATGCTAAACAAACATTCAAATAACAGAAAAAATAGTTTTAAATGCGATTTTCTCAAAACGTTATTTTTTGACAGCAGTTTGTGCTTATTGTCCAATTGCCCCCAATTTGGTATATAGCATCTATGAAGCAATACAAAATTTCACCCAGTAGCAATTTTCAACATCTCTTCAAATTTGTGCAAAGATTTTTTTGTAGACAAATTGCCCAAAAAATACAAAGACCATCAAACACTACTGGATGCACAGATGAACTGACTATTGCTGGTGCAAAGTTGCAGTTGGAATCTGTTCAAACTAAAAGTTTGATTTGTTCAGTTATCAGTATTTTTATGACAGAAAAACATTTTATTTTATTCAGCTAATTTAGACATGCTGAGTTCATTTGTAGTGGTTAAAATTATCTATTGCAAAAATTTAAAAAGTCATGTCTAGGACCCCATAAAACAAAAAACACTGAAGTCAAAATGCTATAAATAAACACATGCACACACAAAACTGAAAGAAAAATAGCACAGCAAGCCTAAAAAACAAAAAGAAAGAAAAAAAGTTTGGTGATGATACTGATCGACCGACTGCAATGGCCAGAAAAAAACATGTGATGTCAGAGCAACACAGACACACACACGCACACACACATATACACACAGAATTATCACTCATGTACCATGTACGCCTGGACCCATACTTTGTAAATAGGTCAGCTGCTGTTGCTGAGTGATGTCCTCGCAGGCGATCATGTTCTGGATGATGGATTGCACGGCGTTGAGTATGGCCTGGTCGTGGCACAGCGACAGCTGCGTTGATGATCTTGGTCCATGAGGCTGTGTCTGTCCATCGAGGATTGGTTTTGTTTCTGTATTGAAATGTACACTGCCTACCATGCGTGATGATCTTAGAGCGAATTGCTACGAGGAAATAGCAATATCAATTTTCAATTGATTTGATTTGATTTGATTTGATTTACCAACATCCACAACTAAGGCAATGTCAGGGTTTCTGGTAGGATTTTTAATCTTGCCCAGATGACCCTGTATGGGCACCACAGGATCTTTAACCGTGCACCTAATGTTGTGATCTGCACACGGGACCTTTTTGTCGTCCGTCTCGATGGGATTAGGTGTTCATCCACCCTACCTGACCAAGGGGAAGTATATTCTGCTCGAAAAAATCAAGAAATTTTTTCAGCCATTGGCCGGAGGGTCCAACTCACTACCTTTTGGGAGGCTGACACCTTGCCTCTGGACTACCGAGTCCACCATGAATTAAGAGGAACAGTAGCAAGATGAAAGAAAAAACATGTGAAAGAATGAAAGAAAGAAGTACGACTTACCAATAGCACCCATCAACCCTATGCCCCGTAAATCCAGACAAAAATGAAATGAAATGGTCTTAATGAAGTAATTGATTGGAATTTACCCGTCAAAGTGTTCGAATTTTTTTTTTATTTCTGTCACACCAAGTGCCATAACATTGGTGGACAGACAGCAGTGTAATAGAGATGTCTAGGACACCTCTGTGGTCACTTGAGTTGAAAATGGGGGGGAACAGGTTAAGAGTAAACAGTTTCTGCTGTCGTCAAGATATTGAGTAATATAGCTGCCTAAACAAAGGCCAGTTTCTGCAATGTAATTCACATATCGATAGTGAAAGTCGCAAACCATTGGGAAGGAAAGGCAGGACCTGCACCACCTAGCCCCCTCCAAAGAGACACTACATCACGGGAAAACCTTTGGAAAGACGCGGCGGAGGCCTCTGCCTGAATACTATTGTCGAGCCTCATTCTCGTCCGTGGTGTTTCGCACGCAAGTTGCCTGTGGGTGGAAGACGAGGAAAAAGATAAAGAGGTTGCATCGAAAAACGTTTTTGTTCACTCCACTACATGGCGTCATTGATATTCATCCAAAGACAGGCACAGGTGTATATTGTGATAATATCAATTCATTTAATAATACTTTCAACAGTTATAAAGTGAACAAGTTTTTTAATATGTTGTAGCTGCTAACACTTTTGATTCATGATCAGTTTACCATTTTTATGACAAAATTAAAGTTTTCATTTTAAAACACACTATGCGGAAAAGGAAGCAGGTGAGAAGGATTAGGAAGGGGAGAACTCAAAAGGAGAGAGAGAGAGAGAAAAAAGAGAGAGAGAGAGAGAGAGAGAGAGAGAGAGAGAGAGAGAGAAAGAGAGAGAGAGAGAGAGAGACAGAGAGAGAGAGAGACAGAGAGAGAGAAGAGAGAGAGAGAGAGAGACAGAGAGAGAGAGAGAGAGAGAGAGAGAGAGAGAGAGAGAGAGAGAGAGGGAGAGGAGGGAGGGAGAGAGAGAGCGAGAGAGAGAGAGAGAGAGAGAGAGAGAGAGAGAGAGAGAGAGAGAGAGAGAGAGAGAGAGAGAGAGAGAGAGAGAGAGAGAGAGAAAGCTTAAGGAAAACGAACCAAAACGGTCAAAACAAGAGTCTGGGTCGGGTAGTCGGTCAAGACGTCAGGGTCTAGCAAAACGTTGTCTTTATTGGGACGGAGCTGCGTCACATGCCGGCGGGCCAGACTGGACTTGCTGGGGAAGTCCATCAGCTTCTTAGCCTGGATGGGCATGGAGTTGCTGCGGGTCTCCGACAAGGGCGGTGTCCGCACCGAGCTGGCAGGCTCGCTGTCGAAGCTGTGTCTCTTGGACGAGTTGGCGGCAAGCTGTGGCTGGACCAGAAAGAGAAAACAGACCAATCAAAATCAGAAATTATTACGAGTTGAATGACTAGGTGTTAGCAAAACCTCATCAATAGAAAAGTGGGAGATTGCTTGCCAAAAGAGGAAGATTTAGCCAAACAATTAGTGTACAATTTGCAAATGCTAACAAAAGTTAGTGTGGGACAAAGGAAAAAAAAAATTCTTTTAAAAGATACTATTCCCGAGGGGGAAAAGGCGTACACTTAAAAGGCGTACAATCTTCTTAAAGGTGTACAATCTCCTAAAGGTGTACAATCTCCTAAAAGGTACAATCTCCTAAAAGGCCTACACTTCCTAGAAGGCGTACAATCTCCCTAAAGGTGTACACTCCTCAAAGGTGTACAATCTCCTAAAAGGTGTGAGAATCTCCAAAAGGCGTACAATCTCCTAAAAGGCATACAATCTCCTAAAAGGTGTACAATCTCCTAAAAGGTGTAAGCAATCTCCTGCAAGACATACAAATCTGCTTTTTCAGCAGTAGGTTGGCAGCACTGATGACCAACCGGTGTATCCCTAAAATTTACCTTCGAGCTAACAACTTTTATTTTTAGTCTTTTGACAGAGGAGTTTCTTTGGTTCAACTCGCCTATATTAGTTTTGAATAATACGGTTGAGCCACAGTGGGAGTGAAGTCAGCTTAAATATGACAATAAGTGACAACTCCACTAATAAAGACAGAGCAAATTCGAGAATTGCATCACAATGTGGCCTGACGCGATAGGTCAGTTCATCATACAATAGGGGTAACGGCCTGTAGCCCAGATACGCCATGTCACAGTTGTGTTGCTTTAGGGTAAATAAGCCAAATTATTTTTTTTTTTTTGCTTACATGATAAACGTGGTCATGCTGATTCGAAATCTGGAGAGAGAAAACGACCTGGTGATAGCATTTTAGCCATAAGTTGAAACCCTTGCGAAGCTAAGTCCACGTTGTGTTCCTTAGGAAGTCACCTAAAATGCATTTACCTCACTCAACCCAGGTGCAAATGGGTACCAGCACTAGATTGGGAGTAAAACCATGCGGCAGACTAATGTTCTGTCCAGAGGTGATTGCTATCCCTTTTCCGCTTCACGCTATAGAAACTCAGATAAGCTCTGGTTCTATGGGCCGTAATGGCCTTGAAGGAATTTCCTTCTTTCTTTTTTCTATGTTGCACTCATTGCACACCACTGCACTCGTCATTGCACACCACTGCACTCATCATTGCACACCACTGCACTCACTCATCATTGCAGCCACTGCCGTCATCATTGCACCACTGCACTCATC
The DNA here is from genome assembly GCA_037039925.1 of Doris montereyensis. Classification (NCBI taxonomy): domain Eukaryota; kingdom Metazoa; phylum Mollusca; class Gastropoda; order Nudibranchia; family Dorididae; genus Doris; species Doris montereyensis. The sequence goes on along the minus strand of JAXRKP010001262.1, from coordinate 107,802 downwards.
ATTGCACACCACTCCCGTCATCATTGCACACCACTACACTAATTGCACACTACTGCACTCATTTCACACCACTGCACTCATCATTGCACACCACTGCACTCATCATTGCACACCACTGCACTCGTCATTGCACACCACTGCACTCATCATTGCACACCACTGCACTCATCATTGCACACCACTGCACTCATCATTGCACACCACTGCACTCATCATTGCAGCCACTGCCGTCATCATTGCACGCCACTGCACTCATCATTGCACGCCACTGCACTCATCATTGCACACCACTGCACTCATCATTGCACGCCACTGCACTCATCATTGCACACCACTGCACTCGTCATTGCACACTGCTGCACTCATCACTGCACACTACTACACTCATCACTGCACACCACTGCACTCATCATTGCACACCACTGCACTCATCACTGCACTCATTGTACACCACTGCACTCATTGTACATCACTGCACTCATTGTACACCACTGCACTCATTGTACACCACTGCACTCATTGTACACCACTGCACTCATTGTACACCACTGCACTCATCACTGCACTCATTGTACACCACTGCACTCATTGTACACCACTGCACTCATTGTACACCACTGCACTCATCACTGCACTCATTGTACACCACTGCACTCATCACTGCACTCATCACTGCACTCATTGTACACCACTGCACTCATTGTACACCACTGCACTCATTGTACACCACTGCACTCATCTGCACTCATTGTACACCACTGCACTCATTGTACACCACTGCACTCATCACTGCACTCATTGTACACCACTGCACTCATTGTACACCACTGCACTCATCACTGCACTCATTGTACACCACTGCACTCATTGTACACCACTGCACTCATCACTGCACTCATTGTACACCACTGCACTCATCACTGCACTCATTGTACACCACTGCACTCATCACTGCACTCATTGTACACCACTGCACTCATTGTACACCACTGCACTCATTGTACACCACTGCACTCATTGTACACCACTGCACTCATTGTACACCACTGCACTCATCATTGCACACCACTGCACTCATTGCACACCACTGCACTCATTGTACACCACTGCACTCATCACTGCACACTACTACACTCATCACTGCACACCACTGCACTCATCATTGCACACCACTGCACTCATCACTGCACTCATTGCACACCACCATCTGTACACCACTGCACTCATTGTACACCACTGCACTCATTGTACACCACTGCACTCATCATTGCACACCACTGCACTCATTGCACACCACTGCACTCATTGTACACCACTGCACTCATTGTACACCACTGCACTAATTGTACACCACTGCACTCATTGGACACCACTGCACTCATTGTACACCACTGCACTCATTGTACACCACTGCACTCATCATTGCACACCACTGCACTCATTGGACACCACTGCACTCATTGGACACCACTGCACTCATTGGACACCACTGCACTCATTGGACACCACTGCACTCATCATTGCACACCACTGCACTCATTGCACACCACTGCACTCATTGTACACCTGCACTCATCATTGCACACCACTGCACTCATTGCACACCACTGCACTCATCATTGGACACCACTGCACTCATTGTACACCACTGCACTCATCATTGCACACCACTGCACTCATTGTACACTACTACACTCATCATTGCACACCACTGCACTCATCATTGCACACCACTGCACTCATCATTGCACACCACTGCACTCATCACTGCACACCACTGCACTCATCATTGCACACCACTGCACTCATTGTACACCACTGCACTCATCATTGCACACCACTACACTCATCACTGCACACCACTGCACTCATCATTGCACACCACTGCACTCATCACTGCACACCACTACACTCATCATTGCACACCACTGCACTCATTGTACACCACTGCACTCATCATTGCACTACTACACTCATCACTGCACACCACTGCACTCATCATTGCACACCACTGCACTCATCATTGCACACCACTGCACTTGTCATTGCACACCACTGCACTCATCATTGCACACCACTGCACTCATCATTGCACACCACTGCACATATAGCAACAAGCCAATTAGCGGAGAGATTGACCACATTTCCTCACCTGACTACTGGCAGTCTGAATGCTCCGTTGGGTTCGCTGTGGGCTGGATTCAGGAGCCCGTTCTGTTCGCCCAGCTCCCAACCAAGCTTGGGCTGCTGTTGCTGCTGCTGCTGCTGTCTGGCGACCGCCAGCGCGTTTGGTCTAATACATCAAAGCTTTTCTGACGCTGTGTCTGAGGAAGAGACGAAAAATTAAATGAAATGTCTCTAAATTCATGAATATATCAAACAGCGTGTAAGGTAATTTAATTTCAATTTCAACATATACTTTATACTTTACATCAAGGCACATCGTCTTTGTTCACACGTCACTTCAAAAGAATAAAAAAACACATTTCTATATGTTGTCATTAGGAATTTTCCCAAGAAATAAAATACAGTAAATCCACATGAATATTGAAAGAATCACAGACATACCTTCACGCAGAAGAAGAAGAAGAAGAAGAAAAAGAAGAAGAAGAAGAAGAAGATGATGATGATGATGATGATGATGATGATGACCATGATGATGATGATGATGATGATGATGAAGAAGAAGAGGAAGAGAAAAAAAGAGAGAAAAAAGAATAAGAAACTGTTTGAGTCAAGGCCTACCTGAGGAGGGGCTGGATGAGTGATGGGAGTAGATACACCGGATGTGGAGGTGGAGGTGGGCAGGGAGGAGGAGGGAGATTGACCCTGGCTGGCCAGGTCTGAGCTGACACTCTCGCCTAGACGGGGAATCACTGAGGTAGTTGGGGGCTCTGTGCTTCAGGTGGCATCTACTTCGCACTTCCTCTGACACGGAGACCAATGCTGGAATGGAAAATTTCAAACATTTTTGGGTATTTCAAACATTTTGGGATATTTCAAACATTTTTGGATATTTCAGACATTTTTGGGTATTTCATAACATTTTTGGAGTATTTCAAAACATTTTTGGGTATTTCCAAACTTCTGGCAGGGTTTTCTAGGACATAACCAAAAATTATAGGAGGTTTTTTCTAGGGAAATAACCAAAAATTATAGGAGGGTTTTCCTAGGAGGTAACCAAAAATTATAGGAGATTTTCTAGGAAATAACCAAAAAATTATTGGAGATTTTCTAGGAGGTAACCAAAAATTATTGGAGATTTTCTAGGAAGATAACCAAAAACTTATAGGAGATTTTCTAGGAAATAACCAAAAATTATAGGGAGTTTTCTAGGAAATAACCAAAAATTATAGGAGGTTTTCTAGGAAATAACCAAAAATTATAGTGTTTTCTAGGAAATAAACCAAAAATTATAGGTTTTCTAGGAGATAACCAAAAATTATAGGAGGTTTTCAACAACGCTACTGTGCTTTAAAACCTTTTTCTCACTGTTAAGATATGGCAAGAATCAAACATTAACATCTAAACAGCCATAAGAATGATTAGTGGAGGCAGTGATAACTTAAAATTTTCAGAAGCTTCTTAGGTGTAAACAAACAAAAAAAAAAAGAGACTCCAGAAGATGAGAAAAGAATTTTTCTATATTTGGGCCTGCCGTATTCTAGCGAGTTTCTTAGAGAGCTGTTACAAGCCCTGCTTTAACCCCTTCAGCGCAGAGGGTTTTTTTTTTTCCGCCATTGTCCCAATGCGTCAAGAAGAAGCTCAGGATGAGAAAATATGCAAGAATCTCGCAGACACAAAAAATTCTGATTCTGGTAATCTTAAACATTTAAACAACAGAGTTAACAGGAAGAAGGAAAAGTGAAAGTAGCAGATACATTTTCAATCTCCATTCAAAAATGATTTGGAGATCTATCAACGCGTCATGCGTTGCTTGGGACTCCAAAGGAAATGTTTGACTGACGCACCACACGTTGCTTGGGACTGAGAGAGTTAACTAGATCTCGGCGACCAGCTGCTCACTGCTAGGTAGGCCACAGTCTGAGATGTGACTTCAAACTTGTCTCTGTTGGTGGGTTTGACGGGTGATGCTCAGAAGCTGGTGGAGAACACGGCTGGTGGACACGGTTGTGGGCGCTGGATGCCGGAATCCTGAAAGAAATTTGTTCTCAAAATTTAAAACCATAGGAGTCAATACGCAATTTCCATTACGTCAGACGTAGAATTTCCCTGATAAAACACTAAAGGAGTGAAGTTAAAAGTAATAAAATAACAAAAAAATTATAAAAATTTATGTTCTTCAATGCAGTTTGTCTCTTATTAAAGGACATTTTATCGCCATTCCCCAATAGCATGAATGGATAAAGACAGAAACCAAATCAAGACTCTTCATTTCATTTTATGAACTTGATCAGACGTAGTCGTCGCTATCACCTTTGAGAAGATGTCCAACCAGGGCAAAAGTGGAAGTTAAGTAAGGACAGGCCCATGTCGTGGTCTAGTTGTTTGAAATGCCACTGCAGGGGCTCCCTGGTCATCATCACCTTCTCCAAGGGCTGTTTGTACGTGCACGGGTGTGGGTGGGTGTAGGGGGGAGGCGGAGGAAGAAGAGGAAGAGGACGGTTGAAAATAAAACACACACAAAAAAAAAAAAACAATCATAAGAATCATTTTATCTCTATTACAACAGAACATTGTGTTTGTATTATCCACATGTACTTGCTCTTCCCACATTCATTTCAGGGTGAAAGAGAGCATTATGGAGAGCATTATAGAGAGCAATATAGAGAGTATTATAGAGAGTAATATAGGAGAGTATTATAGAGAGCAATATAGAGAGCAATATAGAGAGTAATGACAGTAATATAGAGAGTAATAAAGAGAGCAATATAGAGAGCAATATAGAGAGTAATGTAGAGAGTAATGTAGAGAGCAATATAGAGAGCAATATAGACAGTAATATAGAGAGTAATATAGAGTAATATAAGGAGGGGGGGGGGGGGGCTATAAATCCATCTTTATCTTTCTCATCTTTATGTTTTTAAATTTAGCCCACCAAACAGGGGAGAGAAAACACGGAGAGATACATAAAGAGAGACAGAGACAGAAACAGACTGAATAAAGGATCATAACAGGAAGGAAGAGAAAAGCAGACAGACTGTGGCATGAATTGTGTCCCTCATGCCCCTCTCACCGTGTTTTCGAACACGCCATGTTGTCCAGCGTGTGAAGGTTCTGCTCCAGCAAGCCCAGGCCGGGCGGCATACAGGGAGACTTGCCCGAAGTTGCAGGACAGAAATGGCCACCCAGAACAGGGAATTTGTGTGTGGAGATTCCTGGAAGACAAATTTGTTTAATTTTTAAATTATTTTATAAGATTTATTGGTAACAGTAAAGACAGGTGAATTATAATGCCGACGGTAAAAGTCACAAGCCGTGTAAGTCCAATTTTTGGGTGTTTTGAGAAAATTCATTAAAGAGATGCTGGGCAGTTTAATTGGTTTACACAGAAATACCAGTTTGCAAGTGGTCAAAAACGAGACCCAATAGGGGATATAATACAGATCATTCATTATGATTAGTCTAGTGGTTTCTATTGTTTCTGTGCCACGGAATCCTAACTACACGGAGCGTAGGTGCTTCCTAATGTTAAAAAGCAAGAGAGAAAAGGTGTTACTAATTTTAGATTTACACAGTTTGCAACTCATCGCCGATATCAATGTTTGCTGAAAGGCCTTCTCTCACACAAACCACAGGTACAATATTAATTGTTCAATGAAATTTTCTCAATGGAGAAAATAAATGAACAGTAAACGGTATACTTTAACACTTTCTCACAATCATATCTACCACTAAAGGCAGCGTAACAATACAGATATCCATTTAATTAAAGCTACCCCCCCCCCCCCTCTCTTCCCTCCCTTTGTTTGTCTGTCTGCCTGCGAATCTGTCTGTATGTGTGTGTGTGGCTGTTTGTCTGTCTGAATGTCCGTCTGTCTGTCTGTCTGTCTGTCTCTCCCCCCCCACCCCACTGTATGCTTACTAGGAACTGTAAACGACCTGCTGCTTGAAGATAAATGATGTAAATCTGGTGAGCATGCACACTGACATGTGGAGAGAGAATGGGCTACAAATCTTATCTCTAATCTCTAAACAGCTACGGACGACGACAATACACGTGCACGTGCACTCAATGACTTGACGACACTCACCGGTTTGAGCATGGGCTGTAGACGCGTCAGACACATGACAACGGCTTCTATCAGGGTGAGATCCATGTAAGACTCCAACGCCTGTACAACAGAGAGACAAGAAAGAACAACTCATAAAGCAATGAATTCAGAGAGAGGGAGAGGGGGGGGAAAGAGAGGGAGAGAGGGAGAGAGAGAGGGAGAGAGAGAGAGGGAGAGGGAGAGGGAAGGGGGCAGAGAGGGTGAGAGGGAGGGAAAGAGAGGAGGGAGAGAAAAGAGGGGAGAGACAGAGGAAGAGGGGGAGAGAGAGACAGAGGGGGAGAGAGACAGAGAGAGGAGAGAGACAGAAGGGAAGGGAGGGAGAGAGAGAGAGAGAGAGAGAGAGACAGACAGACAGATAGATAAACATAGACATAAACAGAGACAGAAAGAGAGAGAGTTAGATTATGACAGTCTGACAAAAAAGTTACATAGAAATGTTCTCTAATAGTCTTAGTGAAAATAGCCCCTTCCTGCCATAAGCTACTGAATGTCATGTGCATGATAGTGGAAAAGGCATCTGTCTGCAATTTTAAGCTTTCAAGTGATGACATCTAGGAGTCTTCTAACGTCAATGCGGCTATAATTTCAGTACAGCTGATCAGTTCTTCTTTGATGTGTCTGTTAAAGCTTCTCTTTATTTCAATAAAAAAATTCTCTTTATTTTAATAAAAGTTCTCATTAATTTCATTAAACAATAAGTTTATTGTTCCATAAAATAACTAACGAGAATCTGTTGTTGTGATCCTATTTCAGTCTTCTAGAGGGTGACCATGCTGTTGTAAAATGTAGCTGCGCTGGTATTAGAAAGGCTGTCTCGATGAAGTAAGGGAATCTTGGGACATTCCTTCGCATCAAACAATCTAAAACGCACATTTTTATAAACAGGTCAAATTTATTACAAAATGGGACTATCTTTAGACATCTTGTAATGTCGTAGTGTGATGATATATTGACGCAAATGGGTCCCTTTCTTTACATGACCTCTATCTCAAGTCCTTAGGTAGCCGAGTTGACATTAGATCACTCCTCTATGCCATTAATTGAGATAGAAACAAGTTGAGAAAGAGGAAACCGGAGCTCTACATTAGTGACGGAATTCGTGGAGTGAAATAGTCATCAGACTCTTCTGCCTTCTGTTGCCTGACAATTTTCTCCCTATTCTAAAATTTTGAAGCCGAAAAAAAAACCACAAAAAAAAAAAAACACCTCCAAAAAAATATGCCATGACAGATGCCTAACCACCAAAACTATGACCCAACCTCTAGCAAAACATTTGTTTAAAAACAAAAACAATAACAAAAAAAACCAAACCAAAAAAAACAAAACAAGTACTCACAAAAATATCCCTGACCTTCATCATAATTTTCAGCAACTGTTTGAGCTCAGAGTCCGTGACCGTCTTGCTGATGCATCCAAACACGATGATAGCTCTGGGCTGGGAGTGCCGGATTGTACTGGAACGCAAACCTGGGGCAGTGGGGGAAGAGGGCAGATAAAGTCAAAAGGAGAAGTTTCTAAAAAAGACCGCTACGACCCATGCATAGAGCTGGAGCTTATCCCAGTTTCTATGGCAGGCACACACACACAGCACACAATACATCCCCACCCCGCCTCGACAAGACGCTAATCTGTCCCAGATTTTACTCCTCAACCCATACTGGTACCCATTTGTATGTGGGTCGAGTAGACTAAAAGAGTGCGTCAAGCGTCTGTCCCAAGGATCAAGATGACAACGTCAGTCCTAGCAATTACAGGGTTCAAACCAATGACCTCAGAGGTCCGCAGCTTAAATCCACTGGACCACAGATACATCACCTGTCCCACGGCCGTGGCCGCTTGCCCCCAACAACGGGCTGCACTCCCTTGCCACAACGGGCTGAGTTAGGGTTCCAGTCTCTGCTTTGATGACTGTGTTCCAGTCTCTGCTTGAGACTCCCTCTCACCCACGGGGGACGCCTGTTAGGTTCCAGTCTGTGCTTTGATGACTTCCTCTCACCCACGGGGGCCTGAGTTAGGTTTCCAGTCTGCTTTGATGACTCCTCTCACCCACGGGGGGGGGCCTGAGTTAGGTTTCCAGTCTCTGCTTTGATGATTCCTCTCACCCACGGGGGGCCTGAGTTAAGGTTTCCAGTCTCTGCTTTGATGACTCCTCACTCCACCCACGGGGGAGTTAAGGTTCCAGTCCTGAGTTAGGTTTCCAGTCTCTGCTTTGATGACTCCCTCACCCACGGAGTGAGTTAGGTTTCCAGTCTCTGCTTTGATGACTCCCTCTCACCCACGGGGGGGCCTGAGTTAAGGTTCCAGTCTCTGCTTTGATGACTCCCTCTCACCCACGGGGGCCTGAGTTAAGGTTCCAGTCTCTGCTTTGATGACTCCCTCTCAACGGGGGGCCTGAGTTAGGTTTCCAGTCTCTGCTTTGATGACTCACCCACGGGGGCCTTGAGTTAAGGTTCCAGTCTCTGCTTTGATGACTCCCTCTCACCCATACGGGTAGCCTGAGTTAGGCCCCGCAGGTCCAGTTGTATGACTCCGAGAGGAGAAACCCCTCTCGCCTGGACAGTCTACTACTCCTCTACCAAGTTAATCTGGACAACCTCCTGTCGAACCAGCGATGGGTAGCTAGGTCTATTGAGTTGTATGCCTCGAGAGAGAGAAAACCCAGGACTCTACTACTACTTCATGAGATATTAACCTATGAATGCTTAACTCTCGGAGTATTTTGCTTTATAACTCTCCATCATCACAACCGACATTGACATGCCTACCTTCTAGCAAGGTCAGTCCACTGCTGTAGCCAGTCACCAATGGGGTTGTCTTTCATGCAAGCCTGAGAAAGAGACACAGAGCAGACATTTTGGCTTGAGATCAGACAAAATTTATCACTTCTAAAAACAAGAAGCATCTGCTTACAAAAAAAATATACAATAAAACCTATCATGTCAAAACCTTATACATCTCATACTCATATCTGCTTGCTTCGCATGAAATTGTCTTTGAGTGAAATGAATGATGTACAGTCAGCGAGCCTGCACTCATATCTGCTTGCTTCGCATGAAATTGTCTTTGAATAAATGAATGATGACAGTCAGCGAGCCTGCACCATATCTGCTTGCTTCGCATGAAATTGTCTTTGGAATGAGTCAAGCCTGAAACTTGATATCTGTATGCTGCTTCGCATTAAATTGTCTTTGAATGAAATGAATGATGTAAAGTCAGCGAGCCTGCACGTATGTTTCACCAGGAACACAGTTTATATGTGCATTTTTAAGCTTTTACAGGAGAGTTAAAAACTTATTTTCACATGTTAATATGTTTTTGTGAAATTATTGGAGTCACATAAATAGAACATGTGAAAAATTTGAATTCCTGGATATTATGGGAGTCACTTAACACATTTTCCTTCTAGTGAATGTACACTAAATACATAATAATGTATAATAATATAGTCTATTGATATGGTTGTCCTAGGGCCATGTTAGAGTAAGAGGTCTAATACCCAGTGTATAATAAGTATGATAATAAAATCTTTGAGTTTGAGTACCTTTCTCTCTCCATCATACACATACACACGCACACTTACTCTCTCTCTCTCCTTCTCTCTCTCTTACTCTCCCTCTCATCTCTCTCCCTCCTCTCTCCCTCTCTCTCTCTCTCTCTCTCTCTCTCTCTCTCTCTCTCTCTCTCTCTCTCTCTCTCTCTCTCTCTCTCTCTCTCTCCCTCTCCTCCCTCCCTCCCTCCCTCCCTCCCTCCCTCCCTCCCTCCTCCTCCCTTCCCTCCTCCCTCCCTCCCTCCTCCCTCCCTCCCTCCTCCCTCCCTCCCTCTCTCCCTCCCTCCCTCTCTCTCTCTCTCTCTCTCTCTCTCTCTCTCTCTCTCTCTCTCTCTCTCTCTCTCTCTCTCTCTCGCCTCCATGTTGAAAACTGTTAACATCCTCATACAAGTGCTCACCTCCATGATTTCCAGCAACGCGTCGGCAATGGCTTCCAGGGAGCTCAGAGGCATCTTCTCGTTCTCCGGTGGCAACATGGTGAAGGAGCTGTCACCGGGTCGGAAGGTGGTGCGGGAAAGCACTGACGGCAGCTGACTTGACCGTACTAATGCCAAACAGCTGGTAGAATTTTGGGAGGGAGAACTCGGCAAGGTTGAGTTTCAGCACCTGGAGGGTGGATTCTAAAGGGGAGAGAGAGAGAGAAAGAGATAGAGAGAGAGAGAGAGACAGAGAAAAACAAATAAAATCCATTGCAATTTACATCCTTCCACCATGATATGCAGCAATCTCAGAATAAATTAAGAGGGATTGTATTATAAGTCTCATCAGAATTTACCCAGTCCACCACATGCCGTGATCTAAAGGTGAACTAAAAGAAAAACAAACACCATTGTTCTATCTAAACTTGCCACAATCTCAAGGTGAATTAAAAGAAAACAGCATTGTTCTGTCTAAACTTGCCACAATCTCAGAGAGTGAATTAGCAGTAGTTGGAAGATAAGTAAGAGAGTGAAAGCAGAGAAGTAGACCTCCCCCCCTCCCCCCCCCCAACTGTCCACAAGGAAACAGCAAGATTGATGAAAAAAGTGAAAGGAAAAAAGTAGACCTACCAGTAACACCTAACAAGGCATTTGAGAGAGTGAGTTTGTCTGTTTCAGTAACATTTACAAAGGAATGAGAGGAAAAGATAAACAAAGGAATGAGGGACTTACCAGTAGCACCCGCCAATCGCTCACGAAAGAGTGAGACACACACACGTACACATACATACATACATACACACACACACACACACACAGTGAGAAAAGACATGTCAGTAGATAGACATTTATAATACTATACATAGTGGGTTTACCACAGACAGAGAGTGTAAGAAAACATTATTTCCTGTTGGATTTTTTTTAAATCATCGATTAATCAGATCACAGAATCAACCAAATACAGGCTGCTGATATTACAAAGCATTAATTAAATATCACAGTCCGTCCCCGTCCCCCCTCTCTCTCCATCCCTCCCTCCCTCTCCCTCTCCCTGTGTTTCAACTGACCAGAGAAGTGTAGCTTAGAGCAGGTACACAGGGAATGGATGATGTGATGACCAGGCCGTGGGTGGACGCTCGCAGGGACAACGGTCCGGTGGACACCAACAGGGTCACAATGTGAAGAGGAATGGTAGGTGGTTGGCCACTGTGGACAATAGCAACAGAAATTTGACCGTCTGGCGTAGGTGTGCGTGCAAGTGCGTCTGAACCTAATAAGTTTACATTCTAAAAGACGACATCTTTTACATGATGTACATAGTGATCATTTTGGCCCTTGTGGTTTAAACAGTTATATTATATTATATTATAATATTATATTATAAACTATTTTTATTAAATATTTGAAGCGATTGTGAACCAAGACAAACTTCCTACAAAGGACCGCATAAACTTTTAATTGAATGGAATTGAATAAGAAGAAGAAAAATCCCATGACTGTATTAGTTGATCATTGCAAACGCTAGTATCCAACTTGAGACATTCTTTCATTTACAAATCGCATGCTCAGAACTATATTGTCCTGACGACAAAGAAAACATGGTGGTCCAGAGACAATGAAGGTGTCGGCCTCTCAACCAAAAGGTCACCGGTGTGTGCCCCTACAGATTGAAAATTGTTCACATTAAGTACATTTTTACGTACTCTGCTTGGCAGCTATAGACACGGCTTGCTGCAAGATTATGTAAATAAAGACCCCCCCCCCTGCCACATATTTTTGGGCTGACATCTGTGGTATTATCAGCAACCAAAGGGTAAACAACTATCAATACCTTTTTCAAATCACCAATTTCTTAAATAAATTTATCCTTCATTCCCAAACAAGATTTATGCTTAATTAGGTTGATAAATATCATCATATTAAGAACAGATAATAACTACATTTAAAAACAATATGCAAGTACTCCGATTATTAAAGCTCAATAAATAAATTAACCTATTAATAAATAAAAAGATAAATACATAATAAATAAATAGATAAATAAATAAATAAATAAATAAATAATAAATTAATACATAAACAATTTTTTACTTAAATCTCTGCAGGGAAATTTTTAGTTAGTTTAGGTGATGAAAGGGAGGTTACCATCAGGGAATTGTTGAATGACAACATGAGTAGATATCTGGCCAGGATGGCGTGTCGTCCCACATCAAATGTTGCTCCAAGGTGAAGGTCGGTGATGTGCACGTTTTGTCTATCAGCTGTTAGCGGGCCATCAAACCACACATCGAAACGGGTAAGAGGAGGTAGGGGGGTTGGGTGGGAAAATAAAAAGGTTTACAATGAATGTGTCCAGTGTACGAATCGGCCTGTCTGCCAGTCTCTTTCACCTCCATCTTTCTGTGTTTGTCCAATCTGTCTCTCCCCCCTCCCTCCTTCCAATTTACAAGAAAAAAAAGCTTCAAGCCCTCCCTCCTCTCTCTCCCTCTAATTAATAAGAAAAAATACACCCCTTCAATTTATAAAAAAAACAGACTCCTCATCTTCCAATTTATAAGAAAAAAAAACAGACTCTCTCACCTTCCAATTTATAAGAAAAACACCCCCCCCCCCCCCAGTTTATAAGAAAACAGACCCCTCACCATCCCTCCATTTTACAAGTATTAAATATATTAAATACGACTTCTATCCCAAGTGCCACAACTTCAAATACCACATTTTTGTTTCTTTTTTCTTTTTTCCATTTAAGATTTGAAAAAAATTCTTGACAGCTTCATTAAAGAACTTTGAAAGAAATATATTCACAGTGGTCTTACTCCTGCAAAGCCTGCCTATGACCTTCCGGGACACCAAGAGAACATTGGCTGAGGTCAAGGCCACGGCTGTGTCCGCCATTATTTCTGCTTGGACTGATGCCAGGCCTCCTGTCACACTTCTCTGCAAAGAAATTTTTGCAAGACGGGACATTTACAAAGCGACAGACGGGAAAAAAATGATGCAATAAAAACTAAGTTCCAGGTACAGGTGCGCAGCAAAAAAAAGATTTGATTTCAAATTTCCTACCTCGATAATAAAAAAGGTCCTACCTACAAAACAAAACAATCTCCCTACATCAAAAAAAAGGGGGAAAAATCACATGCATTTACATGCAAAAATCAGAAGCCAGACATGGATAAACTCAATTAAAAGAGTCACTTCAAATAGAAATCAAATGGTTTTCAAGCGCACGTAATTAAAATGAAATGTAATCAAACACCTCTTCAATGTTTTGCTTCAGCTTATTAGTATTTCAAAATATCGCTTCTTGTCACAGCCCTATGTTGTACAATTTTTTCCTTTATATTCACTAATTTGTACAAATATCTTTAAGTGCATCATAACACACAAAGCCTGTTCAAGTTATACACAAATCTCTTTCACACAACAGTCACCACTAAATCCCACACAAATCCCCTCGTGACATAGTAACACAAGACACACACACACACACACACACACACATAACATCCATAAGCTCATATCGCTTGTAAACAAAAGGAAGAAGAAAAAAAGACAGGCTTACTTTGATAAAACTGTCCAGCACCATGTCGAGCAAATCGCCAATCTGGCCAATGTTGCCCCAGATCTTGGCCTGGATGGACGGGGTACATCTCCACTTCCTCTATCGTCATGGTGATGAGTTTGTCCAAGATCAGAGCCACCTTTTGGCGCTTGTTCTCATCCGACTGCTTGCAAAATCTGAAAAATGGGTGTGTGTGTGTGTGGGGAATGATAGAGGGGAGGGGTTTACAATGATTAGTCCAAGATGATGCATAAAAGTTTGGCATGGAATCCACAAGGGAATAGGTCTAGAGGGACACCAAGAATGAATTGGAGGAGAGAGATCGCGTTGACACCTGGCGGCTCTTTGCTGATGGCCTGTGATCCACAGGAGCTGACAGGCAAAGATGATGCATATAAGAGGGTATGTTATATTTTTTCAGTTTGTTTGATGGCAAATTACCCTGCTTGTTTGTTTGATTGAAATTTACCCTGTCCACTATTGTGGTGATCTCAGGGCGAATTGAGAGGAAACAGCAAGATGAAAGATGGAGTGAAAAAAAAAAGGAAAGAATAGGACCTACCAGCAACGTCAGTCAAACTTTTCTTTTCCATTAAAATTTAGCCCGTCCATCATATGCGATCTCAGGGTGAGTTAAGAGAAAACAACAGATGAATGATAAAGAAAGGAAACCACCCGCAATTACCCTGCACATCATATGCGATGATCTCAAGATGAATTAAGGGGCAAGAAGACAGAAAGACGTGTGAAAAAGTGAAAGGAAATAATCAGGGTTTACCTCTAGCACCCTCAAACTTCTAACGGTTTTTTTTTCTTTGTAAAAAAAATTAATGTAATGGAATACGTGTGTGAGATGAGATACGTTTGTTTTTGTTTGTTTGTTTGCAATTCATACCCCGTCCACCATGCAGTGAATGAACTCTGGTTGAACAAAGATGAAGTAGCTAGATGAAAGAAACTTGAAAAGGAAAGAAGTAGAACCTACCCAGTATAAACCCGCCAATCACTCATGCACGATATAATAATAACAATAATAATAATAATAATAATTTGATTTATGTAGCGCTTCTGGCTATTCACTACAAAAATGCTCAGCGCCACTTTACAATAATTTCAAGACAACAACAATCAGAGAAAACAATCTCAGAGTATTGGAATAATAAGCATGAAACCATAGATTAAAGACAAAGTATAGTACATCATGCATAATATAAAACACACGTCTCATTCTTCTAAAGTCTCTTTAAAAAGTTCAGTTTTTAGACAACACTTCTTAAAGGAAATGAATGATTGTGACGACTTTGTTGAGGTGGACAACTTCTTCCAGAGGATGGAAGCTGCACAACTAAAACTGTTTAAGATTGAAATTAGTTATATTTTCTATGGCATTTTCAGAAGTTAAGCATCAGGTGACCCCACTTCTAACGACCCCGACTTCTGCTTACCTGGTAAGGTTTGGAAGCCAGGGAGTGATGTACTCCAGACACAAATGCTTCATCTCTATGTTGGAGTTGCAGAAGCCCTGGATGCACTCCTCCAAGAACTCCAAGGTCAGGTGAGGCTCCTTGGCCGACAGTTTCTCACTGATGGACTTGATGAAGATGGTGTTGTTGGCGGATACACAACCTGAGAATGAAAACGCATCGCAAGAATCAAGAGTAATTTGAACAGTAGCGGAAGAGTGGAAGGAAAGAAGTAGACCCTACTAGGAGTGTCCACCAACTGCCCTCTCCATCGGGGATGAATTAATGGGGGATATAATATACGGGTTCTGAAACCCTTTTTTTTTTTTACTTTTGATGTTTTGTGGTCAAATTATGCATATATGTAATCAGTGTATTGAAACATGAACTTATATATGAATTATTTACTTGGTTGTCATGAAACGACAGCCATCTTGAATTGTTATATTTTTTATTTACACATTATTTTACATAGCTATTTTGAAAAAACTTAATGACCAAATCGCTCCAAACTTCACATACAAGTTTTTCAAGGTAATGACTATAAACTTTCCACACAAAATCGGACTTTCATGAAAAAATTTTGTACAAACAAGGCCAAACAGCGAAAAAAATAGTAACAAAAATTACATTTTAAGAAAAATGCAATTGAAATTTCACAACACTAAAAGCATACAAAAACACACGTTTCACACACCTTTGACTCACAAGAGTGTTTTTTTACTGGTGATATCACACAACATGCATCAAATCATAATAAAAACGATGCATAGAATAGAAGGAATCTATTCTGTAATCAAATATTATGATCATTGAAGAGATAATGAAACATTCACAATGACCCAATTGGGGGACCACCTGTGTCATTTGTGAGAAGCAACACTCTTGATCACGCAAGAGCGATGTTGATTGGTTGACAGGCCAGCTGCAAGTGAGAGGGAGAGACTTTGCGACTGTTCACCCAGATGTTTGTGGCCTTTGAGCGTAACCTTTGCCGATATATGGAACTGTGGGCTTTGGCTAGCAGTTCTCAATACAATATTATTGTACTAAAGCGAAATAATACTATTGTCGCTGACCATTTAGTCTCAACATGAATAGCACAGGGCATACAAAGAGGTGAGTAAATGAATAGGACGATCCTATTTCATTCGAGGAATTACGGCTTTGTGAGGGTCTCAAAATAAGGCAAAATTTGATAATTTGTCACGGCTGGTGACAGTTGTTGTCTTCAAAGACTATTTTTGCACAGAATTACAGGGAATTCAGACTTGGGGTTGGTTTGTAAGTAAAGCTAAGAAGTGGAACTAGAAAGAAATGCCACAACCTCGATTTTGATATTTTTACCCCAAATGGTCTATTCCAGGTGCCACATATCCCCTTAAAGAGAAAAAAAAATCTGTTTCATGGAAATTTAGCCTGTCTGCCATATGCAGTGATCTCAGGGTGAAATCAGATGAAAGATAAGCAAATGAAGGAGGGAAAGTGGACCTACCAGCAGTCCATACCAACCAACCACCAATAACGTAATGAAGATGGAAATTCAAATACAAATTAAGGCAATTTACTCTGTCCACTATTTTTTATCTCCAGGTGAAATGGGACAAAAAGAACCAAAATGAGACAGCTGTAAAAGAATTTTTTTACATTTTTATTTAAAAGAAGTAGAAGCTACCAGTAGCACTTGCCAACCATTCGACGGTCTACGTATGTTGTTGGGTTTGGGTTGGGGGTTTTTTTAATAACAAAATTTGGACTATTTTCACACTTACACATAAAATAAAATATGAATACCATTGAATACAGGCAAAGTAAACAAAATATGACTGCGTTCAGTCAAAAAGCCCCCAAATGAGTGCTATCTAGACGTCTATGCTGGCATCATAGAGTGTGCTAAAGTTCCTTCAAGGCCGTATCCCACTTTCTATAGCATGAAGCAGTCTAAACGATGATAAAAATCACCTCCTCACTTCCTGGACAGACAGAACGCTAGTCTGATGCAGGTTATTGCTCCAAAGCTAGCGCTTGTACCCATTTGCACCTGGGTCGGGTGGGGAAAAACGCGTGGTATGTGTCATTCCCAATGAACACAATGGCCCAACTAGCTTTGCTGAGACTCTAACATGAGACCTCATGATCCCAAGTCCGGCAACCTAACCACTAGGCCACCGATGCCACCAATGATCACAGGTTATCAACAAAGCTATTCACCAGTTTCAAACAAACAAAATAACAAAAACAAAAACAACCCTAATAGATTTTTGTCGTACCGTTGGTCTCTAGAGTTGGCCCTCAATCTTTAGGTCAAAGGTCTGGGTCAGAGCACAGAGCAGATTGTAGGCAGCTGACCTCAAGCTAGGGTCAGAGCTACCCAAGTTGAGAAGGGCCTGAAACGAGAGCGAGCAACAAGACACGAATGAGCTTAAATCTTTTTTTTTAAATCGGCAACATCAAGTCAAAATCATAATCATGACAGACTACATTACAGTCCTATGGGCCTGTACCCGAAAGAAGAAGAAAAAAGCACCTTCATCTCTTCTCTCGTTGATGAAATGTTATCAAGTCATATGGTGATGTTATGAGGTGAGGAGAAGAAGACACTTTTTATGACACATCATTCACCTCACTTCACTGAACACATGGTGTTCATTTTTTCAAAAACAAAATTTTGAAGCTGATCAGCAAACATGAATATAATGCCATCAATAAAATGTAGACCATCAAACTTGGAAAAACTAAATTCATATGTAGGGGGTATAAAAAAAAGATTCAATGTCTTTTATGATGAAGACATTTTTTTTTTAATCAACACAATAATAGCTGTGGATTGTTTGCCTTATGTGTCTACTTGAATAACGCATGAAAATTCATTCACTTTTGGATTTGTTCTCAATTTCTAATGAGAAAGTCAAAGTTCCCAACTTATTCTTCCTTTTCAGGTCTGTATACCCGTTTCTGATATAGATATAATCGGGCTAATTGCAGAAATTTCCAAAATTATAACGTGCCATGCAAAAGCGTAAAGTGTAATCCTTTCATCTCAGAGCAAATCCCATTGTTCCAACTTTTCAGAACTTCTATTATTTTTCTAAAACATAAACAAAAAAAATCAAGAAAAAACTTAACTTACAACTTTCACCCACTAAGTGCGCACAATGCAACCAATTTTACTCACCACATTGAGAAGAGTTCCTGGCACATCTTTTGGTCTTATTTTGGTGTGTACAGTCACTGTATCCTACACAAACATGCAGAAGAAACAAAAGTAGCCGCCTTTTGAAAGAGTGTAACAAACATGACATAAAAAGGAATACATTTGATATTTTCCTACAAATTTGTTTTCACGCTCAAAGGCTTTGCATTTTTACCACAGTCACAATACCCCCTGTGTATAAAACACTGAACTGATTTGATGGTAAACAATGAACAATATAACTATCTGTAATCTTTTCATGGCCAGGCGATTATGTCTGGTGCCAGAAGTTTTTATGTTTATTCCTTTGTACTTGTTTCGTCTTAGCCCCTACGGGGTTTCAGTATTTATTTCATGTCCTTATACATCACATTGATACTGGGCAAGTTTACTACCGCCTCAACTCAATAATTGGTTTTAAATATAATTGTCCATATCATAAATCAGCAAAAGCTGAGCTGGGCTTGTTGCCTATGATATGTGACAAAAAGTTGGTCATGAAATCAGTACAGGAGATGACGTAAAATCACGCCTGCCCCTGTCTAGTCTTTTGTGTCTTCTTCCATGTTTCATTGTTTTATTTATTTATTTATTTGTTTGTTTGTTTGGCCACTTTCTTACTTGATTGGCTGGTTAATTGGTTTTGTTTCTATAATCTTCCATTCAAAGTCATCAGTCTGGTATATTCATACAATTGTTTATTTGTTTAATTGAAATTTACCCCCTCCACCGTAGGCGGTGATCTCAAGGTAAATAAAGAGGAAACGGCAAGACAAAAAACGAGTGCAAATAAGAAAATAAAGAAGTATGACCTAGCAGTAGCCCCACCAAATTCCCACATCTTCATACAAAGTGACTAAGCTTTTCTCAACGACAACATGTTAACAGAAAAATTGCGTTTTTACACACTTGGAAGTGAAGATTCTCTGCTCGGATGTCCCCATGCTTATTGAAAAAGAATGAAAATTTAATGTTCCCTCATTATCTCTATATAGTAGTACCCAGGTGACCCGAGTTCGAATCCCAGTCCGGGAAACTTTTTCAGGGCCTTCCTATATCGACCCAGCATGGGAAATGGGTAGCAAGGTCTGTTCAAACTCAACAAAAGTAAAGGCCGTGTTGAAAGCAATGACACAACCTAACACATTACGTCGGGTGCCTTGAAAATCAGGACTCTCCTCCTGATTGCCCTTCGCTCAGCTCTGAGTACGGGACTTTACAGAACTTTACTTCACTTTACTTTTTTAGTAGTAAAATTATCGTATTGCCACGTCATGAACTTGTGTGGCATGTACGTGTAAAAACCAATCTCCAGTAATTGATTCACTTACAGGCTGAGACAACTCCCATCTGGTTCTGATGTGAATGATGGCCTGTACAATGTTGTCGCAGTCGTTGTGGATGAAGGACAAGGGACCTGTCTCATTGGCAATGGTCAGAGTGAACTGGTTGTCATCCACGAGACACACCTGCGGTC
The DNA here is from genome assembly GCA_037039925.1 of Doris montereyensis. Classification (NCBI taxonomy): domain Eukaryota; kingdom Metazoa; phylum Mollusca; class Gastropoda; order Nudibranchia; family Dorididae; genus Doris; species Doris montereyensis. The sequence continues at coordinate 87,905 of JAXRKP010001262.1, read as the reverse complement.
AACCAGATAAAGGACAAGTTGGGTCAGATTTCACAAGATAGCATAGAGTAAGTTAACACTTATCTAGCCGTGTAAGGAATTATGCCATAGACGGTGATCTCAGGATACAAGATAAAACCAGCAAATCATTAGAAAGAAAAACCAGCAAATCATGAGAAGTGAACCCATATGACATTCAGTATATGACATTCAGTAAAATTGACAAACACATAAGTTAGAACACAATGAATGGATATAATACGTAGTAAATGTAACAATAAATAACTAATGAGTAAACAACACTTTTATAATAAAAATATTTTAAGATTTATGTCTTTTTTAAGATTCATGTCTTTTTCTTTTTCTCAGATTCATTCTGAAGAAAGGAAATGCTTTGAGTGTCTTATTTTTCCTTCTCCTAACAACAATGATAAAGAATAAATCGAGGCATTGTAGCTGAGCCGTAGTGTTGTAAGCTTATAATCATGATACTGGTTCAAGCCCCACGGCTGGCACAGGCGGGTTTTTTCCACAACGTTGTACTCTTAGGAAAGGTACTTCACTCTACTTTCCTCACTTGCCTCAGGTGTGAACGAGTACCAGCTATAGGTAGAGAAAGATCTTGTCAGAGTGTTAGTACGAAAAGCCTGACAGACTTTTGTACTGTATGCTCTCACCAGACCCGGAGTTGAGAAGGACTTTGAATGAAAAGGTCTGCTGGGAGATAAATGATGTACAGTCGATAAGTCTGCATTTGTGCGGGAATAGACTATAAATCCTATCTTCATCTTTAAATTTCTCTTTCGAAGTGCATTTAAAAGAATTTAAACCAATACCGTATGTTTATGTTTTCATTAACTGATGTTGAACTTTCAAGCAATAAATATTGCTGTTTCATCAGCTTTTCCTGTCCAGTGATGGATTGCTTTGGAAGTAGCGCCCACAATATCATGCTGGGAGACACTTTGAGACACAGCAAATGTGTGTTTACAGCCAATTTACAGTTGTGGCTTAAAGCAGCCCAATTTAATTGGAATTTACCGGTGATCTCAGGGTGAAGAGGAAATAGCAAGATGGAAGAGGGAAGATAAATGTGAGAGTGATAGGAAAAAGTAGGAACTACCAGTAGCATTCTCTCGTCAACCACCCATGGTTGAAGTTCATGATATTAGATGTCACTGAGCTACTGGTAAACAAATATGATCCTTACATGATAAGATAATATGGTAGCTACAAACTTTGTGGTTTTTAATTTAAAAAGAACCAACTGAACGAATTTGAGTTGATTTGATTTATCCACATCCACAACTAAGGCGATCCCGGGGTTTTTGGTTGGATTTTAAATTTTGCCCGGACTGCCCTGTAAACAGCCAAGGGATCTTTAACACAGACTTTTGCTATCTGCATAATTCTTTTATCGTTCATGGGACTAGGTGTCGATCCATGTAACTGCTCAGGAAAAACTCAAGAAAATTTTTCAACCGTTGGTGGGGCTCTAACCCACAGCCTTTTGGTTGAGAGGCTGACACCTTGCCTCTGGACTACCAAGCCCCCCAATTTAAAAGTATCAACAAAACAAAATATATATTATTCAACAAAGGGAAAATTTCAAGTTGTGAGACATGCATAGCGTTTGCTTGTCCTCGTGGTGCTTGGGCAGCACATAAGACATGAACAGACACGGCAACAATACTCTCACGCACCTCTTCAATTTCTGCTGCGTAGTAGACGTCATTGAGGAGCACTTGATGACCCAACACCTTGCTCTTCTCTGACGAAGTCACCTGGATAGCACTGGGGCCCACCTGGCAGGTAAAAACACACACAGACATTTATAAATAAAATTCCTCTCCTAATCAATTACCATTTCGACAGAAGAAGAAAAAAAGAACACAACAAAACTATCTCACTCAATGCCTTAGCAATATTAAAAATGAAATGATTCAGTTTCAGATCTGGTTTTTGAGTTTAAAGGTGAACCTGCATCCTATGATAGCAAAAATCACAAATAAAGAATTAATCTGACACGTCTTTTTAACTAGCTTATGAAACCTTACTTTCTTAAATGGGTTGTATCTATCCTGTGTGTGTAAGAGATTGTGTATGTGTGCGTGGTTGTGGAATATGAATTCATGACAGTTTCTACTTCTAAACGCCTTTCTTCTTCTTGTTCACATTATCGACTTGTTGTCATAAATTGTACAGTTTTATGCTACATTCTTGTAACACGATGTATGTCATTCATATTATGTATCATATATTACTTAAAGACGTAATGCACCTAGAGCCTTACCCTTGTAGGAATGAGTGCACAATAGAAATGTACGTTATTATTTTTATTATTACTCATGATACAAAAGATCACAAATATGTATTATTACAAACCTGTTGAAATAGGCGACTAAGATGAATACGGGGGAGAAATAATTAAATTTTCATTAATTTAACTTTTAATTTAAATTTCTGATAGGAAAATGATGTGATTAAAATATGTATAACATAATTATATTATACCAACAGCAAAAAAATTTGTTTTCAAATATATCTAATTTTGTAATCATTGCAATGAACAATATTTCAAAAGAGCGGTGATGATAATGATGCTGGTGATGGAAGTGATAGATGATGGTATGGCACGAATGATCTGTTATATCTTTCTTCACAGCTCAAAAAAATAAACAGGTCTTTTGGAGCGTTTGGACATTTTAATTTGAGGTGTTAAAATGGGTGTTTTTTCTGGTCTGAAGACTGACCTTGATAGCAACTTTAGTGTCTTTGTGAGACAACTTGAGAGCATTGTTAAACACCTTCAGGTCCTCCTCTAGAGACATCGTACTGCCAGGCAGCTTCTGGGATTCCACGTCGATGTACTCACTCAGCTTGGCCGGGTGGTCGATGAAGACCAGTTTGCGATTATTCTGTTTAAATAAACAAATAATTTTTTATTTATTTAAAAACAATAATTTTTAAATAAATAAATAAATAAATAAATAAATAAGGAGTAGCAGTTGATGAATGCATATGGGGGGGGGCTTTTGCAACAACACCAAGAAATCATGGGTCACTGCCTACACTGTGCAATTTGGGGTAAACTTTGTACAGCCTTCAATCGACCATACATGCCAACTCCTATGCATTCGGGGCAAACTTTGTACAGCTGACCCATCAACCGCCCACGCGGCAAAAATACAGTCAAATTAATCAAGCTCGCATCTAACTAGGGTTGACTGGAGAGTACACATTACGTCTCTTGTAATTGACACATGAAAAAGACATTTGGATTTACGAATTGGAAACTCACCTTGAGGGAAGACAGAATTCTGTCATGGTACTTGGTGTACTCTCGCACCCAGGAATTGCAGTTGTAGATGTAAGCGGCCACAATGTTCTGGTACACATTCTCCGGCATCACAACCAGCCACTTGTTGAGGAAATCAGTCTGCCAGATAGTCAAATACTCTTGTTGACTAATGACATGAATAACGTTGTGAAACGTAAAGGCCTCAAAGGGTCACAAACAAATTAAAATAAGCAACAAAAGCATGTTTATTTTGGGTATGTTGTTTTTTTTATTATTTAGTTCATCTTCTCGTTATGAATAAATTCTTGTATATATATATATATATATATATATATATATATATATATATATATATATATATATATATATATATATATATATATATATATATATATATATATATATATATATTTGTCTTCCATAAATCACAGAGAAGATTTTTAAACTATGTTGATTTTAAATATACATTTTGAAAGCTGATTTTTTGTTTATTTGTTTTGAGTTGTGATTTTTTGTTTTTGTTAATTGCTTTTTTCTTCTTTTTTTTTATTATTGAGAAGCGAGGAAAAGAGGTTCCCACAATCCCCACTGTGTTTTGCAACGTACCCTCAATCTGTTCTCTGAGCAGGTGTGTGTGAAGTCGATGACCAGCTCAAAGGGTTTGTTGTAAAACGGCTTCAAGGCCAGTAGCACGTGGTAGATGAGAAGGTCGTGGTTTATCTCCCCCAATCTGGAAGACAAGAAAAAAAAAGAAGAAAAACAAGGAATAACCCACACGTGTCAGGTTTTGTTTTATAGAAATTTACACCGACAACCATTATACGCGGTGTAGTCTCAGGGTGAATTTCAGAGGAAACAGCAGGATGAAAAACATGTGAAGGTGTGTGAAAGGGAAGAAGTGGGAAGATCTACCAGTAACACCTACATAAAGGTGTGTGAAAGGGAAGAAGTGGGAAGATCTACCAGTAACCCCTACACAAAGGTGTGTGAAAGGGAAGAAGTGGGAAGACCTACCAGTAACCCCTACACAAAGGTGTGTGAAAGGGAAGAAGTGGGAAGATCTACCAGTAACCCCTACACAAAGGTGTGTGAAAGGGAAGAAGTGGGAAGATCTACCAGTAACCCCTACACAAAGGTGTGTGAAAGGGAAGAAGTGCTCTTGAAGGGAAGTGGGAAGACCTACCTGTAACCCCTACACAAAGGTGTGTGAAAGGAAGAAGTGGGAAGACCTACCTGTAACCCCTACACAAAGGTGTGTGAAAGGAAAGAAGTGGGAAGACTTACCTGTAACCCCTACACAAAGGTGTGTGAAAGGAAAGAAGTAGAAAGACTTACCAGTAACCCCTACACAAAGGTGTGTGAAAGGAAAGAAGTGGGAAGACTTACCTGTAACCCCTACACAAAGGTGTGTGAAAGGAAAGAAGTGGGAAGACTTACCTGTAACCCCTACACAAAAGTGTGAAAGGAAAGAAGTGGGAATATCTAAAGATGTGTGAAAGGAAAAGGAAAGAATGTGTGAAAGAAAGAAGTGGGAAGACTTACCTGATGTGTGAAAGGAAAGAAGTGGGAAGACTTACCCCCTACACAAAGGTGTGTGAAAGGGAAGAAGTAGAAAGACCTACCAGTAGCCCCTACCAAACGACAGCACATGTCGGGTAAGTTTTGACAATCTGACAGCAGAAAGGGTATTGAACTATAAGTGGGTAAGTTTTGACAATCTAACAGCAGAAGTGGTATTGAACTATAAGTGGTTAAATTTTGACAATATGACAGCAGTAAGTGGTATTTATAAGTGGGTAAGTTTTGACAATCTGACAGCAGAATAAGTGGATATAAATTTTTGACAATCTGACAGCAGAAAGGGGTATTGAACTATAAGTGGATAAATTTTGACAATCTGACAGCAAAAGTGATATTGAACCATAAGTGGATAAGCATTACAAAGCTAATGTACACGGGAGAAAGAAAGTTTTTAAAAAAACCTTCAACTTGTATAGTCAATATCTTACTTTTGCTGCCAGCGTAAAAATTCCTTCAATGCCGTCACGGCCCATAGAGCCGGAGCGTATCCCAGTTTCAAACCGGTTTCAAACAGCTTTAAGCAGAACAGGTGAAAACAATCAACTCCTGGACAGGACGTTAGTCTGACGCAGGTTTTTACTCCAAAGCTAATGCATGTACCCATTTGCACCTGGGTAGAGGGGAAAGTGCATGTTAAGCATCTCCTTTCCCATGTAACACAACATTTGACGTAGCTTTGCTAGGATTCAAACCCGGGACCTCATGATCCCCAGTATGGTAGCCTAACCACTCGACCGCCAATGCCACGTTGCCAGCGTAAGCAAACTCAAAAAAAATATATATATAAAAACAGCAGGAAGTCATGATTGGGACCCGTCAGACCAGGGTTCAAATTTAAAGGAAATAAAGACATGTTAATAAATAATTGTTGTGACTATGGCTCTATAGAGCTAAAACAGTAGCATTATTATTCCAAAAACACACCAGCAGTAGAGTCTAATATATCTAATTGTGGTGTTTTGCAATAAGAGCATAGAAGAAACAAAATTGCTTCTGGTATGCTTGAGTTTGTTTCTTTGAAATCTACCCCGTGTCCACCATACGCAGTGATCTCAGGGTGACTTAAGGGAAACCACAAGATGAAAGAAAGACGTGAAAGAATAAAAGGAAAGAAGTAGCACCTACCAGTAGGCCCCGACAATCGCCACGTTTGCCTGAGTGATTGAATGTGACGACAATGGAGAGAGACAGAGAGAGAGATGAGAGAGAGAGAGAGAGAGAGAGAGAGAGAGAGAGAGAGAGAGAGAGGGAGAGAGGGAGGGAGGGAGGGAGGGAGGGGGAGAGAGAGAGAGGGAGGAGGGAGGGGGAGAAAGAGAGGAGGGAGGGAAAGGAGGGAAAGAGAGAGAGGAGAGAGAGGAGGGAGGGAGGGAGAGGAGAGAGAGAGGAGGGAGGGAGCGAGGGAGGGAGCGAGGGAGGAGCGAGGAGGGAGGAGGGAGGGAGAGAGAGAGGAGAGCGAGGGAGGGAGGAGGAGGGAAACAGAGAGAGAGAGAGAGAGAGAGAGAGAGAGAGAGAGAGAGAGAGAGAGAGAGAGAGAGAGAGAGAGATGAGACAGACAGACAGACAGAGACAGAGACAGAGAGGCAGACAGACATAAACAGAGACAGAGAGAGAGACAGAGACAGAGAGAGAGAGACAGACAAACAGACATAAACAGAGACAAAGACAGAGATAGAGAGAGACAGACAGACAGACAGACAAACATAAACAGCGACAAAGAGACAGAGACAGATAGAAATATTAAAACTTCAAACTTACTTGTAGCGTCTGGCGATGTAGTAGAAGACTGGGTTGCCAGACTTGGACGTACCCGCCTGGTAGAAGATATGCAGGTTCTTCAGCGACTTGAACTCGTCTTTCTCGTGCATGTTGTGCTTGGACATGATTTCCTCAAACTTTGTGCTGGTCATGTCCATCGAACTCCACCTGGTGATGACAGCCACGGAAGAAAGAACAAAAAAATAAAATCAAATGCCTTCATACATACGCTTTGATTTGATTTCATTTCATTTGACTGTACCCACATCCACAACTAAGATGATCTCAAAAGGGTTTTTTGGTATGAAATATTTTACAATTTTGCTGAGGACTGCCCTGTAAGCAGGCGAGGGATCTTAAAGATGCACAGGGTGCTGTGACCTGCACACAGGATCTCCTTTCTATCGTCTGTCTGACAAGGGGCTAGGTGCCGATCTACCTACGTGGGCCTGTTGGTTTTTAAAAACATTTAAAATCGAGAAAATATTTCTACTGTCACGGCACGAGTCCTACTGGTTAGAGACAGATCGACGTAGATTTAGCAGCTGAACATTTTTCAACAAAACAAGCCAAAGACTTGGTCAACAAAGAGAAATCATCCAGGAAATCAAATGAAGTCTTCCAATTGAAAACTTTCATTTTAAAAATTTTCACAATGATATTTATTAAACATATCGAAAAAGGGTAGAAACGGAGACAGCTAGGTACAAACTTCAAAAACCAGACTCCAGCACTACAACAATAACAAAAAGAAGAAAACAATCCTGCAGTAAAACTCACAAGGAGCAAGGAAAAGCCACGAGCAACGTGGAGACAAAACTTCAAGAAGGACATTGAAGGAAGCGGCATGTTCTGGAAGGAGCTCAAAAAAATTGGCAAAAGATATCGGACGGATGGAGAATGCTCGTGTGGGGCTTATATCCTGACAAAGATGATGAGAAATGCTGGTGATAATGGTGATGATATGTCAAAGACCGTACTCACTCCTATAACCAGAAACATCAATTTCATAAATCCAACTTAACAATCACTTCAATCAACAATCAAACTTAAGATTTTATTTTAGAGTTTTTTTTCAAAGACACAACTGTTCCTGACAATAATCTAAAGAAAATGACGATGTTCAACTGATCAAATATGCTGTCATTGTTTTTAGAGCTGCAATGATTGAAAATACACAAAGTATTCTTTAGTTCAATCTATCTTTCCTCAAACAAGAAGAAAAAGAAATGAGGGAAAGAGGGATGAAGGAGGAATAAGAAAAGTGTTCATAGCACCAAGAAAAGCCGCAAGTAAAGTGTCGGTCAATTTAGGACAAGAATCTAATATAATCGTTGGTGCTGGTCGCTGTCCGCTTATGGAACATCTAAGAGTAACATTAAAAAAGGGAATGAGGGACGAGGGATAGAGGGATAGAGGAGACGGACAAATGAAATATTCATAGCACCAAAAAAAGCTGCAAGTAAAGTGTCAGTCACATTGGCACAAAAACTTGATATGCAGTCTACAATTCAAACACTTAACTTAACTTTCAGCAATGTTCCCTCTAAATTTTTGTAGTCTGTGTGCCCCAAATTTCGGTGTTGTGCAAAGCTTGACCATAAAATCAAAAACGCGTGCAGAGAAATAGTTTTTTGCTTTTTTTAACTCTCATTTTGTGTGTGCTGTTGTTTTTCATGGGTGTGTGCACATAATTCTCAACTGTGCGCACTTTTGGTGTCAGCACACACGAGTGCACAGCTTAGGGGGAACATTGCTTTCAAGTTCTAAATATTCTGGCGCATGCAGTGCAGCAGCCGTCAAAATCAACCGAAAAGAGCAAGGTGCCAATGTATGAGGAGGAGAGGGGATGGGAGGGGGGGGGGAACAAGTCAATTCACACATGCCGTAAGATAAAACTACTCACTGCGAGTCCAGCGGCCGATGCTCCGGAGGTCCCAGATAGGCCAAGAGGGTGGCCATCTTGTCAAAGGGGCGCCGACCGACAGCCTTGTGGTCTCTGAGGCGGGCGTCCATGCAGCGGGGGAAAATTTCAAAAGACGCAGGAAGCCGCAAAAGGTCCAGCAGTCACGGGAAGGTGAAGTGGGAAGGGAGTAGACGGGAGACGGGTAGGTGGGCGGGTGGTGGTGGTGGTGGTGGTGGTGGAGGGGAAGACATAAGAAAGATGAAACATGAGATTTAAGTAATGATATGATTTAGTATTCGCACCAGTGAGAAATTGTCTTGAGGCAACTTTTCAGTTTCACAGGAGCAACGCATCGGTTTATCAAAATGTCTGTGGTGTTGTCACTTTAAATTATCATAAATACTGCATCTCCCCCCCCCTGCCCCCCCCCAAAACCCTCTCTCAATGCCTTACTGTATTACTCAATGCACTTAGACCACGTCTAAATCAATTACTACTTTGCCTTTATTTCCATCTATTTGATTCTTTATTATTTTCTTTCTTTTATGTGATTTCCCCACATCCACAACAAAGGGGTTTTGGTAGGATCTTTTATTTTATCCGTATTGCCTTGTATATAGCCGGGGATCTTTAACGTGCACAGTGTTGTGATCTGCACAAGGGATCTCCTTTTTTATCACCCATCTCCGATGGGACTAGGTGTCGATCCACCTACCTGGGGGGGGGGGGTTAATTTAACAAAACAAAAAAAACTTTTGGTTGAGAGGCCGACACCTCTGACTACCAAGTCCCTCTCCTCCATGTGATTACCTCTATCACTATCATTCACATGGCTTCGCTTCATCGTGGAAGTCAAAAGTCCACATATGTCAAGTTCAATACTAATAGTCATATCCTGGTAAGGGAGTTCAAAAAGTCCCAATATTTTAACACACACACACACACACACACACACACACACACACACACATAATGATCAATGACAGCAAAGTTTAGTATTTGGCACAAGCTTATGAAAAGTAGGTGAAAGTGAAAATATAACTTTCAATATGGGAGCAAAATGAAAATGGATTTAAGGGGGAAAGAATATATAGACATTCAAAAATGAAAGCTTAAAGAAAGAGAGAAAAAAAGAGAGAAAAAAACAACCCACTGCCACATTATATATAGATTAGCACTAACAGCAAAACCATGAAAAACAATTAAAAAAACAAAGGATATAAAATGTACATTACGTATTCCACACAAACTTGAACACAAATATATATACATACATAATATCATATACATAATATGTAGATATAGTTCTTGGGCGACTTCTGTGAGTTTATAAAATATAGTTATCCTCTATATTTATATATATAGGCCTACGACTGTCGACTTCAGCACATACATATACATGACTCCATTGCTTAGCAATGGTCGTGGGGACTACTTTTCTCGACATCAACCAAGACGTGCCATCGACCAGTACCCAGCTTTTTTAACCTACTTATCATCAGACAATGGATATTACATCTAGGGGATAAATAATTATAGACTTAAGACTAAATGTCTGTCTGTCTGTCTTGAAAGATCTAGATTCTAGATCTAAAATCTACATAAAAAACTCTACATCTAGAATCTAGATCGAACGAAAGTAGATCTACATCTCTAGCACTACATTACATTCTTAATTCTTATTCTAGATTTTACAGAAGATGGCTAGAATCTAAGCCCCATACATAGTGCAAAATCAGAAAACTTGGTTGTATCTCCTGACATAATTTTGGACATTTCCTGCCATTAGCTAGATCTAGATTTTAGATTTTAACAAAATTACATCTAGAACTCTGGTTGGACTTTCTGGTTACAAATTTGGAATAGATTTAAAGAAAGAATTTATTTCCATGTGCTATTCAAGCACTAAGCACAGTGGAACCTCTCTAATCGGGAAACAAGAGAATCAGGAAAACCGGCCAATCAGGAAGAAATTCCAGGGAACAAATTTTTAAATATATATTTTACCTCTCTAAACGGGAAATGTCGCCGGCTAATCGGGACAATTTTTCACGAGTTTGCATTGATTATCATTACCATTTCCCCCATAATTAGTTATTCTAGCATTCATTCATTATCCAAATCTGGTCTCTGTGTCAGCAAAACATCAATTATTACCCCTACGTTAGTACTGCACATGTTATACATTACATAATATGTACGCGATGTCATAAGTACCAGTTCACGATAACATAAGCTAAATATAAGCTGGACACACCAGAAATCCATTACGGTGTGAAATCAGGTGTGAAATCAGTGTTGATATGGGCTTCGTCCACCTAACACTACAGTGCAGTGTTGATATGGGGCTCGTCCATCTAACACTACAGTACAGTGTTGATATGGGGCGTTGTCCACCTAACACTACAGTGCAGTGTTGATATGGGGCGTCACCACCTAACACTACAGTGCAGTGTTGATATGGGGCGTCCACCTAACACAGTACAGTGTTGATATGGGGCACCTAACACTACAGTACAGTGTTGATATGGGGCGTTGTCCACCTAACACTACAGTACAGTGTTGATATGGGCGTGTGTCCACCTAACACTACAGTACAGTGTTGATATGGGGCGTTGTCCACCTAACACTACAGTGCAGTGTTGATATGGGGCGTTGTCCACCTAACACTACAGTACAGTGTTGATATGGGGCGTTGTCCACCTAACACTACAGTGCAGTGTTGATATACAGTGCAGTGTTGATATGTTGTCCACCTAACACTACAGTGCAGTGTTGATATGGGGTTGTTGTCCACCTAACACTACAGTGCAGTGTTGATATGGGATATGGGGCGTTGTCCACCTAACACTACACTACAGTGCAGTGTTGATATGGGGTTGTCCACCTAACACTACAGTGTTGATATGGGGCATCATCAGTGTTGTTGATATGGGGTCCACCTAACACTACAGTGCAGTGTTGTCCACCACCTAACACTACAGTGCAGTGTTGATATGGGGTGTTGTCCACCTAACAACAGTGCAGTGCTGATATGGGGCAGTACAGTGTTGATATGGGGTGTTGTCCACCTAACACTACAGTGCAGTGCTGATACGGGTGTTGTCCACCTACACTACAGTGCAGTGCTGATATGGTGTTGTCCACCTAACACTACAGTGCAGTGCTGATATGGGGTGTTGTCCACCTAACAGTACTAACACTACAGTGCAGTGCTGATATGGGGTGTTGTCCACCTAACACTACAGTGCAGTGCTGATATGGGGTGTTGTCCACCTAACAGTACTACAGTGCAGTGTTGATATGGGGCTTGTCCAACATAACAGTGCAGTGCTGATATGGGGTGTTGTCCACCTAACACTACAGTGCAGTGCTGATATGGGGTGTTGTCCACCTAACACTACTAACACTACAGTGCTGATATGGGGTGTTGTCCACCTAACACTACAGTGCAGTGCTGATATGGGGTCCACCTAACACTACAGTGCAGTGTTGATATGGGGTGTTGTCCACCTAACACTACAGTGCAGTGCTGATATGGGGCGTCATCCACCTAACACTACAGTGCAGTGTTGATACACATCATCCACCTAACACTACAGTGCAGTGTTGATACGGGGCATCATCCACCTAACACTACAGTGCAGTGCTGATATGGGGCGTTGTCCACCTAACACCACAGTACAGTGTTGATATGGGGTGTTGTCCACCTAACACTACAGTGCAGTGCTGATATGGGGTGTTGTCCACCTAACACTACAGTGCAGTGTTGATACGGGCATCATCCACCTAACACTACAGTGCAGTGTTGATATGGGACGTCCCACCTAACACTACAGTGCAGTGTTGATATGGGGCATCATCCACCTAACACTACAGTGCAGTGTTGATACAGGGCATCATCCACCTAACACTACAGTGCAGTGTTGATACGGGGCATCATCCACCTAACAATACAGTGCAGTGTTGATATGGGGCGTCATCCACCTAACACTACAGTGCAGTGTTGATATGGGGCGTTGTCCACCTAACACTACAGTGCAGTGCTGATATGGGGCGTCATCCACCTAACACTACAGTGCAGTGTTGATATGGGGCATCATCCACCTAACACTACAGTGCAGTGTTGATACGGGGCATCATCCACCTAACACTACAGTGCAGTGTTGATATGGTGTTGATATGGGTGTTGTCCACCTAACTACAGTACAGTGTTGATATGGGGTGTTGTCCACCTAACACTACAGTGCAGTGTTGATATGGGGCATCATCCACCTAACACTACAGTGCAGTGTTGATATGGGGCGTTGTCCACCTAACACTACAGTGCAGTGTTGATATGGGGCATCATCCACCTAACACTACAGTGCAGTGTTGATATGGGCATCATCCACCTAACACTACAGTGCAGTGTTGATATGGGGCATCATCCACCTAACATGTTGATACGGGGGCATCATCCACCTAACAATACAGTGCAGTGTTGATATGGGCCATCCACCTAACACTACAGTGCAGTGTTGATATGGGACGTTGTCCACCTAACACTACAGTGCAGTGTTGATATGGGGCGTCATCCACCTAACACTACAGTGTTGATACGGGGCATCATCCACCTAACAATACAGTGCAGTGTTGATATGGGGCGGCGTTTAAAAACAGAGTCGTACACTGTCGTCTAAAGCCTTTCCTTGTCCGCTCATCTTGGCAATCACAAGGGTGGACACACGAGAAGATAATTAAACGATCCACCTTGCGTTCTTGATTACGCGTCTTATATATATCTACTGTCCCAACGAAGCTAGACTGAGTGACACCACTGATGAATGCCATGTTAGTTTGTTTATATCAACTGGCCCTGTGACTACAATAAATTGTTCGTTTAATTCTGCATTTCACCACTCACAGAAAGGCTTCAGTACCCTAAAATTGTTGAGGGAAAAACAAAATTCCCAGGTCCCCGAGTAATTGGGAAACCCGGCTAATCGGGACAATTTTTCAATCCACCGAGATTTCCCAATAAGAGAGATTCCACTGTATAAACATAAAGGAAACAATTCAAAGCTATTAATTTGGACGTAACTCTTAGATTCATTTATCATATGAGACACAAGATCTTTTTTCTTGTTTACTTTATCTCCCCCCCCCCACCCCCCCCCCACCAATATAGATTTGATGTTTTCCAAGCTTATCGAATTTTATGTAATATATAAGTAAATCACACTGCAAAAAAACAAAACAAAAACAACAAACGTGTGGACTTAATGTTAAGTAATTATCCAACAACATCAAACTACTCTCAAATACTTTTTTTTTTTTTTTTTTTTTAATTTGTGTAAAGTTAACAACATGTACACAACATCTTTTAACATTATGGCACCACAGTAACATTAAAGCCTTCACTGTTAGAAGCGTAAGTGCAGCTACCACAAATATTATATGCACCAAGTCTGACCACACAACATCAACACAACAAATATCGCAAAGAAGAAGAAGTAGAAGAAGAAGAAGAAGAAAAGGAGAAGAAAAAAGACATGTCTAAGACTTGAGCAACATCCGTCTAGGAAATTAAATTTTTACAAGCCACCTACTTGTCTCTCTTGGCACTATATGATGTACACTGTTGTCAACAAAAAGTAACGCATATCATTTCTACGTGATTTAATACAATCCTTTCTACGACTGAACGCTCTCGTATTTCATAAGAGTGTTTTGTTTCGTTGTTGTAATTGAGTTCTTTTCAACCGATTTGTTACTCTAATTCTGTTGCAGTCAATAGGTCAAGGTGTATAAAAATTTCATTTCCATGATTTTGTCCCTTTCGTGCCTTGAGTTTTTTTGAGATATAGATATGCATTTCTTTTTGTGAACAGTATACTTTAATAGGATGCACGGTATTTTTCCATTACGTTTTTGAATGACGTTTGTTTGAAAACGTTCAATGCTAAAATACAAAATGGCGTGGGTTTTTTTCTGATTGCTAACTAAGGTGAGTATATTATTCTTTCACGTATAATCGAGATTCCTTACCATAGCGTTACAGGTGTTGTATTTTATTCATTGAAAGGATACGAGAACAACACAACTACCAAAACAAAAACACAGGTGTATAATGACAAAAATCATAATATCCACAACGTGTTGTTGGTAAAGCAGCTGCAATGTGTTGATTACATATTCACTACCTGAACAACGTCCCACTCAAAACAACAGCTACAACAACACAAATACGATCAATCCTGAGTTTACAACAGCTGTGTGTCTGAGACCACAATGAAGGAGACAAAGTTCCAAACTGGTAGACGTCAAAGCTACACACAGCTTGGAGCCGTTTCTCTCATCATCAACAACATCAACAACAACAACAGTGACACAAAAATGATGTGTCTGTGGCCATACTCATTCCATGCTAACCAAACTAACTTTTGATATTTTGAAGAAAAAAACAAACGAGTGACCTTAGGTCCACAGACACATCGTTAAGAGAGACAGGATTTTGCAGGCACAACAGTATAAACAATAGCAGAAAAGAAGGGCGGGGAAACATTTTTTATATTGAATTGAATTGTATCTGTTACTGTCAGATCAGCTGAGTGCAATGTAGGTGTGTGCAAGAAGACCTGAAAATTACAAAACAGCAAATGACATTGCCACAGTGAATTGTTGCTTCTCTCCCACGAAGAGTAAGATCCAGAAAGAAAAAAGTAAGAAACTGTAAAAACAGGCCACACAACCTTTCAGAAACACGTCACTTAATGCTTTTCAAAATCAACAGGTCTATCTGCCACCCAACGATGTCTTTTAAAATATGATGCACACAACAAATGCGTTCTGAAACATGTCTTTTGTCCCCCCCCCCCGTGTCTTGTAAACTGTGATAAGCTAACGACGCACTGTGAGACATATTTTCATATTTTTGCTCAGCAATTTCTTTTCAGCTTTACCTTCACAGCCGTTTAAAACAACAAGCCATTTCTCACTTCCCCAAAGCCCCAAGTTAGCAGTTTGTTGCTCCTTTGATTTATATTTCCTTTTTGTCTGTCTGTCTCGTTGACACACACGTATTCACTTTCTACATAAATCATTACATATTTTGTTTCTAATCAATGTTTAATCCATGAGTAAGTAAGTGCTTGTGGTATGAAAAAAAAACTGAAGATGTGCCAGCGGAGGGCGGGGATGTGGTTGGGGGAGATGGGGAAAGAAGAGAGAGAGAGAGACAAGAAACTGTAGGTGAGAGAGAGAGAGAGAGACAGAGAGAGAGAGAGACAGAGAGAGAGAGAGAGAGAGAGAGAGAGAGAGAGACAGAGAGACAGAGAGAGAGAGAGAGAGAGAGAGAGAGAGAGAGAGAGAGAAAGAAAGAGGTACAAATAGAAGAACAGAAGATGACCCTGGGGATGAATGAGTCAAATGGATATGAAGAAACAAAACAAAAAATCTAGCCAATGAGACAAGTTGTTCATCAAACACATCAATGACATATTAGAGCAAGCTATCTTAGTATCGTCTTTGAAATCTTTGAAAATCTTAGACCCACCTTGGAACCGTCTACAGTAGAACCATTCTGGAACCATCTTCGACAACCACAAGAAATTGAATATATCTTAGAACCTTTTTCTTTGTTGTCTTTTTTAGAGCCCCCCCCCCGTGTCTTGTAATCTTCAAACCACCTTAAAACGATTTTGGAACCATCTTACAACCCTCTTACAACCATCTTACAACCATCTCCTATACTTTAGAGTTAGTTGGAGTTGTTAGGTTGTTTTTTAATCATTTCTTGTGGCAAAACATCTTTGAGTCCCTGTTTGAAAACAAAAATGTGCACTACATGCCATCTGTACTAAGCCTCTGAATTGACATGAAACTATTAAAATCTATCCATTCATGGAAGCATAAAATAGAAAATTTCCTTTCACTTAATTCATGGGAACGATTCCTTTGATATTTAACTCGGGTAACAGAAAAAGAGATTTCCTTGAAATTTATTCAGGGTAGAATAAATGGAGTATTTCTTAAAATCAATTGGGAGTTGTGTGAAAAAGGAGAATTTCTTTAAATCAACTCAGGTTGCATCAAATGCATGAATTCTTTAAATTGTTTGTATCAAATGGAAAACTTCTTTTAATTTATTCAAGGTTGTATGCATGGACAATTCTGGATAGTATAAATAGAAAATTCCTTGAAATCAATTCTGGGTAGTTTAAATGGAAAATGAAATTAATTATGGGTAGTTTAAATGGAGAATTCCTTGAAATCAATTCTGGACAGTGTGAATGGAGTATTTCTTTTGAATCAATTCAGAGTTTTATAAAATTGACAATTCCTTTAATTTCAGCCACAAAGATGGGGGCATGAATGGGGCTCTCGGGTGAAAACTACGGTCAATATATTCTATACGTCCCATCCGATGAAACATAAGGACTTTAAAAGACTTTAATTGTCTCAATAAAACTTATATCCACAGCCCACTTTCATTTAGAAAATCATGGACAATTGACAACTATCTTAACCCCCCCCCACCTCCACCTTCCCAATCCCTTCTCCATCACTGGAATCTTTCTTTGGGTGGTATGAACAGACCAAACTGCTGCATGTCTGACAGTCGGGGGACATTGAGATAGAGAGAGAACCAAAAAGAGACAGGGAGAAAAAAAAACTGAGAGAAATACATACAATCGCTGTTGACCTTCTGCCGTCTGTATGCAGACAAAGTTTTCCGTCATGACTTCCAGGCTGGATAAATGGTAGTGGTGGTGGTAGTGGTGGCAAGAGGGAGAGGAAGGAGGGAGGGAGGGTGTGAAAGGGAAGAAAAAAGAGAGGTGGGGGACAACTACTCCAACTTTCCCCCCCCCTCCACCTTCCCAATCCCTTCCTCCATCACTGAGGGGAAGGGAAAAAACTGTGGAGGGGGGGGAGGTGGGGGAGATCGGGAAGGGAAAAAGTAAGAGAGGCCATGGAGATGATGAGATGGTGTGAAAGTTTGAAAAGCAAGGAGAAAACAAACTGCTTCAAGAATGCAATAAAGGGTATTGTATCTCCGGGGGGCAAGCAATCAGCCGCATAACGGGAATCTTGCAGCAGCATACTATTACCACTGGTAGGGTAGTAGTGGTGGTGGTTGTTGTTAGCAATGAGGATAATTTAATGCTCTTGTGTAAGGTACTAACTAATCAATCAGGGACAAGGGTATTATCGGTCATTTGAAAAAATATGGACAAGAAAGAAAGAAAACAAGAAAGAAGGGGTGGGGGGATTCTTCACAATGCATCAGGTAATCACATAGCTTGGAGTTAACACCCAGGACTTGTTTCATTTATACTTTACAATATTCTCCTTCCTTCCTTTATTTACTTGTAATTTTTTTTTTTTTTTTAAACAGAAAGATTTATTACACCGCAAAGACTTTCAATGGCAGCAGTAACTTGTTTTGTTTCATTGAAAATTTACCCTGTGAACCACATGCGATGATCTCAACGTGAAAGAAGAGGAATCCGCAAGATAACCGACAAGTGAAAGAGCGAAAGGAAAGGAGAAAACCCCCTCCCCCCGCCAACCACCACCCCCATAGCAACAGTAACAAAAGATGATGATAGAGTTGAAGCAAAAGGCAGGGGGAACAAAAAGGTTTAAGTATAACGACTGCTGAGACTGCTGTGACGTCAAAATTGGAACTCAAATCTTCTTTGAGTCAAGTGTCAAAATTATGAGGTAAACTATCAATAGTACATATATACATATATACATATATACATATATATATATATATATATATATATATATATATATATATATATATATATATATATATATATACATTCATATAGCTATACATATATAATAATATGCAAGACAAGTGACTTGTGAATAAAAGAATGTGAGACTAAACAAGAATGTACCCAACCTAAAAACAGCGCAGTGACGCTACTTTTTTGAGGTTAAATATTTTATTATAACAAGAATGATTATTTGTATAACATTAATAAAAGACTTTAAAAATTATAAAATAAATAATAATAATAATAATAATAATAATAATAATAATAATAATAATAATAATAATAATAATAATAATAATAAATAATAACAATAATAATAATAATAATAATAATAATAATAATAATAATAATAATAATAATAATAATAATAATAATAATAATAATCATAATAATAATAAAAATAATCATAATAATCATAATAATCATAACAATGATGATCATAATCAGGAACAAAGATTTGCTGAATTCCATTCGAAGATGTACATTCCAATAAGTATAAATCACATTTCAGACTGTTATGCGGAAAATAAGTACAAATGTTGTACCAAACACCATGGTGATGTGTAATGTTAATTCAAGTAAGACATTGTCATGTTTGCCTGATAAAAGTGAAAAAGAAAGCCAGTCAATTCATGCTTGGAAAAATTCACATCTTTGTGTGTGCTTTAAGGCCTATCATTTGTTTACATTAAAATTGGAAGATGAAGGTAAATCCCAAAAAACAAACAAAAAATCAGCCAAGGAAAAGGACAATAGACAAGAAGTAATTCCAAAAAACGTGCATACGAGTCTTTCTGCAACCCAATCTCAGGGTATCCGGCAAAAAGGTCAACATCAAATTTTCTCAACTCTATGTGGGCAATGAAATAACCTCCAGACACAGGAAACGCTTACCAGAATACTGCCCCAGAATACTGCCCCAGAATACTGCCCCAGAATACTGCCCCAGAATAGAATACTGCCCTCCCAAACAAAAGTCAGAACTTCTTCTTGGAAAAGCTGAATAAAAATTATCAATTGACGTCCTGCTAATTGAATAACTTTTTAGCAAGCCTCATTGAAATGAATGAAATGTAATCAAACTGGGTTTTTTTAAACGTTTTGCTTCAGACTATAAAATTATTTCAGAATTTTTGTGCTGTCCTAGTCTCGTGTCTTAGATTTCCTTTCCCTACCACAGCAATTTCCGACCAGTTTCAACCTATTCAACGAAAGTGTGAATAATCAAACGTTTTTTGTGACTTTCCCACCTTGCTGGACAGCCTGCTATCAATTCATCAAATCCCAGTTCAACGAATCCGGCTACAGTGTGGAAAATCAAACGTTTTTTGCGACTTTCCAAACTTGTTGGACAGCCTGCTATCAATTCGTCAAATCTCAGGGGAAAACAATCATAGCATGAGACATAAGAAGACGAGCAAGGTAAAGAAAAGTAAACAAAAAATTTAAGTATAAATCTCATACTCTGAGCATCATACAGTAATCAGGAGTAGAGTCCGGAGTTTTCTAGGCATACGGCATGATGCGGTAGTTTGCCATTGCTTTCCACGCCACTTTTGCTTTCGCCAAATCTGAATAGAGCCTGGCTACCCATTTCGCTGCTGGGTCGACAGGAGGGCCGGCAAAATGTCTTGCTGGGAGTCTGACTCGGGCTTCCTGGGGGTAATCCAACGCTCTACCGACTACGGCAAAGTAAAATACACAAAAAACAAAACAGAAAAGTCTTCATGCTTCTGTGTTTGTCCCCAACCAGCATTTCGTCTTTGATATTCCTGGTTACACAAACAGGTCTCTCAGATCAATATGCTTTAGAGTCCTGAGGCTCGAAATCAATTTTTTGGGGGAAACTGTTTCAGTTCAAAAACCCGCAAATGTTCATGTTGGGAACAAAGTTCAACGCCATAAAATGGCTGCTCGGCGTTCACAGGCCAGCTGAGACATCCATCCAGCTAGATCTTTGCCTTCAACGAGGACAAAGATAGGAGAAAAATATGAATACTAGACGGCTGAAACAAAGAATTGGATGAAACTTTGGTCGTTTTTCCTGAAAGAGAGTGTAGAGCAAGATGAGCCGTGACAAATGGAGTACAGGTAGGCAGATAGGCAAATAGGCAAGCAGGCAGGCAGGCAGGCAGACAGGCTGGCTGGCAGGCAGGCGGGTATGAAGAAAGAGGTGAGTGAAGAGGCCTGACAGCAATAAGAAATCATCGGCTCAGAATTACATTGTCCTAATTTGACGACTTTGCGGTTATTTGACGACTTTGCGGTTGTAATAGACGAGCCGGTAGTTCAGTCCGTAGAGCGATTGAACTACCACTACCACCCTGGAGGCCAAAGTCCAATCCCAGTGGGTAGGGGGGGGGGATTTTCTGGTCCTCTTGTCGACCTAGCAGCGAAATGGGAAGCTAGGCCTATTCAGACTCGGCAAAAATAAAAGCGACATCGAAAACAATGGCAAATTACCACATTATGCATATGTCTAGAAAGATCAGGACTCAACTTCTGATTACGCTTTTACACTCAACTCTGAGTACGGGACTTACTTTACTTTACGGTTCTAATCCTCATAGAATTCATTAGCCATCAATTATCCTGTCTCGCATTCCGGTCTGCGGTTGTCACAAAATCTCACTCGCACTTTGTCGTTATTCCAGATTCTCTCTACAGCTGGGAACTTTTAGGAAGGTTCTCTCTCAAAATGAGTTTACACGACATGCAGTTAGGACAATAACATAGTTCTGAGCCGACGAGATGGTGAAAGCCGGGCAGGTTCGTGGTGGCGAGAAGCGAAGAAATAAACCAGGGACGGGATGAGAATGAGGAGTATGGATTGTGAGCCGCATTCCTACCATTGCTAGAGAGCCAATGCTTGAGACGTACACAGTAAATGGGTCGTTGTTTGCTGATGCTGTTGTTGCTTTTATTTAACGACCACAAAAACGTGAGAACTGCGTGAAAACTAGGAAGCAGGTGATCTATGAAACAATGCCTCTTAATTCTTCTTACAAGGCTTCTATTTTTTTTTTTCTTGTTCTTTATAAATCTTAAATAAAAAGACACAACGTTCTTATGCTTGTAGATCTTTTCCGTATTAATTGACAAACACAATGCTTGAGTATTACTATTACTGTCTTTGAACTAGATAGAGAGAGATAAAGGGTCAGACCTTTGACATGGAGTGGTACTGAAAGACCAGTGTTTTCACCCCGATCCACTCAATAAATGGAAAAACTCAATCATCAATAACGATGAAAAGTCAGTGAGCCTGCATCTGTTTGGGGAGACGGACTCCATCTTTTCTTCTATCAATATTTAAAGACTGGTGAGAAGGAAATTTTCTTGCCAAAAGTACTTAAGCATGGTGGGTCGTATCGCACATTCTTAACTTGAGTCGTACTATCATCACGAATTGTAATATCCACCCGCATAAAGAATTTCACAGATTTAGTTTCATGCTAAGCGCCACATCTTTCATAGGATAGTGCAACAATGGAATATCCAAAAATCTGTTTCTGGTTCCACCATGCGACAAGAATTCCCGTGATTACAGTGTGCACTGAAACATTTTGTATGCTAATTTGAACGCAAGTCCAATTGACCCATGATTCTTCCTTGAATTTTCTTTTCTTTTCCTCCCTCCCTCCTCCTTCCTCTTGCCTTCCTCTCCTATTCTCCCTTTCCTCTTCCTAGAAAATCACAGCTCGCTTCAGCAAGTTGACACTCTTGAAGTGGTGTCTATAGACAACAATGTGCTCCATGCAACTCGGCAGACATGTAGGGCCCTAAAGTTGAGTGACTTTGTAGTCCCTCCTCAGCAATGTGGAACAACACTGGCATCCTTGTAAATAGTACACTGGCCGACTGACTTGTTTCACCATGGGCATTTACCCAATCCGCCTGTGCAGTGATGTCAGTCAGGGTGATTTAAAGGGAAATGACAAGACCAAAGATGTAAAAGAGGAGGAAGAGAAGAAGGACCTAACGGCACTGCCCTCTCTCACCAGCTCACGACATGACAGGGAAGGAAGAGAGAAGAGTTGTGTGAGGGGGTTAGATCTGGAGGACAGGGGGCGGGAGGAGGGGTGGAGGGGAGAGAGAGGAGGCGGTGTGGGTTTCAGTTTTCAGGGTGTATTTAGTTTTCTACGGCTTTCATAAAATACCTGCTGCTAGAGAGGTAGTCTCCAATCTTTTCCTGGTTGTTCCACAACAGCCTATGCAACGCAAGGACGTTGGCATCATTGATGAAGGACAAACTGTGGTTTCCCGAGTCAAAGATCTCGCAGTCAGACGCAATCTCAGTGAAGAATCTAGAACAAGAAAAGTTGTAAATAAACTGTCAGTAAGTAGGCGACAAATTATTTTCAATAAACAAACCAAAAAAATGCATGTATTGTTTATTTGGGATAACAGTGCACAAAATGATGATATGATTGGTTTGTGTGCTCATGTCATAAAGACATCAACAATGACATCAACAATGTAAAAACATCAACAATGTGTCAACAATGTAAAAACATCAACAATATAAAAACATCAACAATGTAAAAACATCAACAATGTAAAAACAACAACAATGTAAAAACATCAACAATATTAAACAACAATAATGTAAAAACATCAACAATGTAAAACAAACATCAACAATGTAAAAACATCAACAATGTTAAAACACCAACAATTTAAAACACAAACAATCTAAAAACACAAACAATTTTAAAACATCAACAACGTTAAACACCAACAACACAAAATATACCAACATTACAAAAACACAAACAATGTAAAAACACTAACAATGTAAAAATATCAACAATACAAAAAAATCAACAATGTAAAAACTTCAACAATGTAAAAACTACAACAATATAAAAACGTCAACAATATAAAAACATCAACAATATAAAAAAATCAACAATATAAAAACATCAACAATGTAAAAACATCAACAATATAAAAACATCAGCAATGTAAAAACTTCAAACAATATAAAAACTTCAACAATGTAAAAACACCAACAATGCAAAAACACCAACAATGTAAAAACACCAAACAATTTAAAAACACAAACAATTTCAAAACACAAACAGTTTAAAAACATCAACAATGTAAAAACATCAACAACGTTAAACACCAACAATACAAATAACCAACATCACAAAAACACCAACAATGTAAAAACACCAACAATGTAAAAACATCAACATTACAAAAACTTCAACAATGTAAAAACTTCAACAATGTCTAAACATCTACAATGTAAAAACACCAACAATGTAAAAACACTAACAACACAAAAACACCAACAATGTAAAAACACCAAAAACATAAAATCAGCAACATCATAAAAACACCAATGATGTAAAAACATCAACAATGTAAAGAACAAGTAACAAAAAAACACACAAACACAAAAACAGCGTAAAAACACAAACAATGTAAAATTAAATAACAATGAGAAGACAATAATGTAAATTCAACAAATAAAAAACTCCAACGAAAACCAAAAGGGATGTGGGGAGAGGGGTAAGACCAAAACAAGACAAAAAAGTAATCGACGACCCTATTATCATTATTTGTTTTACTTCCCATTATGGAAACCAGGAAAAGCTCCAGCTTCATGGACCACAACAGCCTTGAAAAAGAGGTCTGTTTGTTTGTTTGTGTTTGAAAGAAACCCTGTTCACAGCACGTGGTGATGTCAGTGTCAGGATGAACTTGGAGGAAACAGCAGCAAGATGAAAGTCGTGTGAAAGCGTCAGAGGAAAAAAAGTAGCACCATCTACCAGTACCATCCTTGAAGGACAAATTTTCTTTCTTACTACATTGCAGTGTCCATAAATTGCACGCCGCCAAATGCACGATTCATCATAATGCACGTTTTTTTTCATGTAACTGAATTTTACAATGCTAATTACCCTCCCATAATGCAACAGTGGTTGGCTTGACTTCACCAAAACGCAACAGATTTGTGGACGTCCGTCTTCAATCTGAAAGTCAAATTGTTGTGAAAAATAAACTTGATGACCTCTTCTTGTCTCGTCCCAGTGACAAAATTTGTCATGCATGTGTGTGACTGTGTGTTTGTGTACGACATCTAGATCTAGGTTGACCATGTACTCACATACACACGACAATTTATGCAACTAGTCCTTCAAAATGCACATTCGCCAAAATGCGCGATTTTCTTGTCGCCCGCGGACCGTGTATTTTGGTGGGACACCACTGTACTATTTTTAGGCCTCTCAGCCTGCAAAAAAAAAAAAACATTTTTTTTTTGTGTTAATTTTCAAAAGAAGAAATGACCAACTCACCGGCGACCCAACTCAAAGTTGTTTTTCAAGAACTCGTTGAACGGGACCATGTGCTGCTCCTTTGAGAAGAGAATGTGGTTGGCAATGTTCTGCATGATTTTGCACATCAAGGTCAAGCCCCTTTTGATGCGAGGCGTCGGCTCTTCCTCCACTATGCCCGACTCGTGCGGGGAAACTGTTTGGGTTTTCACCAAAGTGAACGAGGAAAAAG
The DNA here is from genome assembly GCA_037039925.1 of Doris montereyensis. NCBI lineage: Eukaryota > Metazoa > Mollusca > Gastropoda > Nudibranchia > Dorididae > Doris > Doris montereyensis. The sequence continues at coordinate 63,085 of JAXRKP010001262.1, read as the reverse complement.
AAAGCGAGGAAAAAATGATATAAGTAAATAAGTCAAATTCTTTTTTTTTTTATTTGTTATAGGGCAATTGATTTAAATATATCTGCAAAATTTTGGTTTATTGTTTACGGAAAATTAAGATCTATCAAATTCTTATTTAGGAATCTTAATATTTTACCAATTCTACAAGAATTATTTGTTACACATGGCCCACCTTCCTCTATGGATTGAGCACTTTTTATAAATGTCTATTATTATTATCATTATCATTATTATTATTATTATTATTATTATTATTATTATTATTATTATTATTATTATTATTATTTAAATAAATCCATGAGAAAAAAATGAATCAAGAACCTGTACATTATAAGCTCAGGGAATCCTAGCCTCGAACAGTAGCAACCTCAACATTTTCTGTATATATCAGAATTGTCTTAAAAATAGAACACTTCTGAGAAATTAAAGAGAGGTCAACGCTCAAAATAAAAAAAGACTAAAAACTACACCCCTAACGTTAAAAAAACAGAACAGAAACAAACTACCCAAGAAGATAATGCGAAACCTAACTACACATAGATACACAACGCACGCACACACACACACACACACACACAGAAATATCCAATATCTTCGTGAACACACACATACACACACACACACATATACACACTCGCACACACTTTGAATCTCAGACATGATCTTTGAAAATTGAAAAAACCAATGGAAAACTTGTTCTTTATTCTTTCACCACATATTCTTCATTCACATGTTGTCAGGATAGAGAGAAAAATAATTTGCAAATGGATAAAGAGAAAACCAAGCCTTTCAAATTACCCTGCCCCATGCCTTTTCTTTTTTCTCTTTTTTTTCTTTTCCTTTTAATTTTACCCACATCCACAACTAAGGTCATCTCAAGGTTTTAGGGATTTTTTTATCGTGCACATTGTCGTAATTTGCACATGGGACCTCCTTTTTATTGTCCGTTTTCGATAGGTGGGTCCGGAGTATGATCCACCTACCTAACTCAGAGGGATGGGTTTTACTCGAAAAATCTCTAGACACAAACCCAGGAGCTTTTGGCTGAGAAGCCGACACCTTGCCTCTGGGTCACCGAGTCCCCCCCTACCCCATGCCGGCCATCCCCTATCGCCTCGTTTGAAATACAAAAACGCAAGCTGACTGTGCGGACCATGCATGGAAACATCCTGACCAGTTATGAAGGAGTCATAGATACAAAAATAACTCCTACATCATCCCTCATACTTTGATCGTGTCAAATTGCGTCTACAGCTGGTATGCTAACTACAGGAAATTTTCCCCCCGCCCTCTCCATTTCGACTCATTCCCTGTGTGTCCCAAAAATAAATTCTTATCAACTTCATCATCATCATCATCATTATTATCATCATCATTATCATCATGCCTGGTTAGCCTGCCACGCCCTCGTGTGGCATTGGCCACCAACCAAAACGCTCTGCAGTGATCCCTGTCTTGAGTTATCTTTCCTATCTCTCTCCAGTGATCCCTGTCTTGAGTTATCTTTCCTCTCTCTCTCCAGTGATCCCTGTCTTGAGTTATCTTTCCTATCTCTCTCCAGTGATCCCTGTCTTGAGCTATCTTTCCTATCTCTCTCCAGTGATCCCTGTCTTGAGCTATCTTTCCCATCTCTCTCCAAATCCAAATCCTTCCCATGTCTCATCAGTTCTCTTTACTCTTTCTAGTTCTCTCCGCAGTGTATTCTTCACGTCTTGAAAAGGTGAAATCCTTGGAGCAATTCGCCCAAGGTTTTTCCATTCAAACGTCACTGTTAGTTCCGGTCTCACTTCTACTGACTACTGGTCAAAACAAACAAAAAAACTATTTGGAAATTTGGCTTCCTTTTCTCCTCCATTTGCAAGCATTTTTTTTTCTCTCTCCATAGTGACAGTTTTATGAATGCAGAAGAGCATGTGATCAAAATCTCTGTCAAAGACATCTGTCTCGATATTAAAGTCACGGTCCCCCTCCCATTCCCCAACGTCTCTAGATTACAGCTGCTAGAACTACAACTAGACCTAAGTACAAGCATCCAACGGTTTGACCCCCATGATAACGTCATCATTCGCGTCCTGATCTCACTGACAAGTGGCCTGCCTAGGCTGAACAGAATCAATAACTGATCGAGGATGACTCGACTGAACATCAAATATAACAAAAAGTTCCACACCGACATGTGGGTGCAGAAACTGAAAAATGACGCAACCAGCCGTTAAAAAAAGACGTCAAATAGGACAAACAAAGAAAAAATAAGAGGACTGAAGACCTAACTTTCCACCACAGATCTGAATTTCAATCTAGAATGAGAGAATGAAAACCAAGAAGACAAAACATTTTAAAATCAAATGAAAATGAATACAAGCACAGTAATCCACCAAAATAAATAGAAAATTCTTTTAAAAATGTAAACTGTAAACCAAAACCCACAACCATAGACATTTCTCGGACTCAAACCAAAAGGAAGGTGAAAAGGCATCACGCTCCATGTCTGGATGGAAAAGAAGAAGAAAAACTAAGCCATGAAACCGAAAAGAAAGCAATTTGTAAAAAAAAAAACACATCCTGTCCCATCTTCCATTTTTTGTTCTTCGTAGTAATCGGAGTGTAGCCCTGTTGTTACTGCTATCATCGTTGTTATGTTTCATTATTCTGTTTCATAGTGTATCCTTCACAACTTTAGCTGTTGTTACTGTCATGTTTCATTATTCTGTTTCATAGTGTAGCCATCGCAACTTTAGCTGTTGTTACTGCTATCATCGTTGTTTCATTATTCTGTTTCATAGTGTAGCCATCACAACTTTAGCTGTTGTTACTGTCATGTTTCATTATTCTGTTTCATAGTGTAGCCATCACAACTTTAGCTGTTGTTACTGCTATCATCGTTGTTATGTTTCATTATTCTGTTTCATAGTGTAGCCATTGCAACTTCTTAGCTGTTATTACTGCTATCATCGTTATGTTTCATTATTCTGTTTCATAGTGTAGCCATTGCAACTCTAGCTGTTGTTACTGCTACCATTGTTATGTTTCATTATTGTTTCACAGTGTAGCCATTGCAACTTGAGCTGTTGTTACTGCTACCGTTGTTATGTTTCATTATTCTGTTTCATAGTGTAGCCATTGTAACTCTAGCTGTTCTTACTACTATCATTGTTATGTTTCATTTTTGTTTTGTAGTGTAACCATTGCAATTCTAGCTGTTGTTACTGCTACAGTTGCTGTTATGTTTCATTTATTTGTTTTGTAGCATAGTCATTGCAACTCTAGCTGTTGTTACTGCTATCACTGTTTGCTGTTATGTTTCATTTGTTTTATCCTGGTGTAAACGTTGTACCTCTAACTGTTGTCAGGTCACTGCTATCATTGTTTGTTGTTATGTTTCATTTTTTGTTTCATAGTGTAGCCGCTGTAACTCTCTAGCTGTTGTTACTGTTACCATTGTTGTTTTTAGGTTTCATTTTGCAGATCGCTGGCCTTTCTGGATTAGTGTGGATTAGTGTGACGGTAACAGTAGTTTTGTGAATTCGAAATGTCATTTTTGGACTTCCACGCCAAACTAGCTGAGTCTTTAAAGAAAATATGGCTAACCCTCATATACGTACGTACTTTTAAATACAGACTAAAACCAATAAAACCCATACAAATTAACTTTGATTTTTTATACATATGATAACATAATAATATCATTATTACATTCTTATACCTTACGTTTAACTATACCCAAGTGGAAAAGCTATAATATAATACTATACTTATTATAAGACTTGATTTATCCCCAACAACGATTACCAGCTTCTGTCAATAACACAGATTGTTTTTGTTGACTTTTTTTTTTTTTTTTTAAATAATTATTTCCGTAATTATATGCTGCTTACTAAATAAAAAAATGATTTTCTTCATTTGTTAAATATTTTAAACTGGTAATTAACAGAACCTTTTACGTACGGTTAATGGGTATAATTATCGTTTTAGCTTCTTTTTTTTTTATCTTGCATTGATGTTTTACCTTGCTTTTCATTTGTCCCTTCCATTTTGTGATTTCTAACCAAGCCTTGGGCTATGCATAATTTTTCAAATCATTGCATTAAACCTCATATATGCTTGATACTGCGTATGTATGTTTAATTTTGTTCATGCTTGTGTTCTTTTACAATTATTTACCTTTTGACTTGTTGAAGCGCTTAGAGAGAGCTTATGTATAAGTATAAGCGCTATAGAAATGTACTTATTATTATTAAATATACTAATTATTATTTTTTAAATTTATTTTAAAGGCATTTAATCAACTTATCCGATCGCTCTGTCACTTCTACATTCAATATATAACACGGTGCTACTTTTCAAAACAAAACAAAACGAAAAAACAAAAGATTTTCTTTTTGATAGCGAAGAAACAAAATGTTCAAATTGAAAAAAGCTGTGCAAGCCGAGCAAGCAAATAAAGTGATAAGATTGAAGAAGAAGGAACAAGAAAACGTGTTGGGTGTTGATGGAGTTGACTTGGACGTTAGCAAGAAGCCAAAAGAAGAGTGGATGATAAACAAATATAAATCAATAAATAAAAGACAAGAACATTTTGGCGTCAAAGCAAAGCAAAGAAATGAATGGTAATGGTAAGCAAGGAGTCCCCACTGCAGCATAAAATGAACAGAGAACACATTCCTCTATCTGCTCCTCTTCTTCCTCTTCCTCTTCCACTCTATATCCCACCACATTAAAAAGAATTTCTTCCTTCTGTTTTTTTTTTAAAACTGAAACTACTCAAAGCATTCACCAAGGCCAATGACAAAAATAAAAAGGTTAAGTGAGAGTGTTATATTAGTTCTAAGGTAGTATATGTATATATTGTATGTATATATATATATACGTGAAGGTTTTAAGATGCCAACACTAAAACCAGTTCCAATACAGGTTTGTCAAAAAGAGCTTTAGAAAATAAAGAGGGAAGGTGGGAATAGGTAAAGAGCAGGAAAAGGGAGGGGGGATGAAAGGATGAACAAAGAATGTGTGTATTGGGGTGTGCAGTGAACACAAAGATTTACTGAGGAGGAGGACCATGTATAGAATAAAAAATGAACTTGACAAGGAGAGGAAGGAGAGAGGGAGAGAGAGAGAGAGAGGAGAGAGGGAGAGAGAGAGAAAAAGAGAGAGAGAGAGAGAGAGAGAGAGAGAGAGAGAGAGAGAGAGAGAGAGAGAGAGAGAGAGAGAGAGAGAGAGAGAGAGAGAGAGAGAAGAGAGAGAAGAGAGAGAAAGAGAGGAAGAGAAGAAAGAGAGAGAAGAAAGAGGAAGAAAGAGAAGAAAGAGAAAGAGAGACAACGAGAAAGAGAAAGAGAGAGAGAGAGAAAGAGAGGGGAGTAGAATCAGACCAAAAAAAACTGAAGAGGGACAAGCAAGGGAGAAGAAAAAAAAGATTGTAAAACTAGTGAAACCTCCCAACTGCCCTTGTTGAACCCCCCCCCCCCCCCACCCTACTTGAAGAGGACAAGACAGGGAGAATGGTGTAAAGAACCCATTTTGAAGTTGTATGAAAACAAAACGACCAAAAAGAAGAGAGAAGAAAAGCCCTTACCAATAGTAAACTCAAGAAACAACCACCATTGCAAAAGTAACTAAACAGAAAACATATTATAAATAGCATTATATAAACGTCTTCCATCCATGTGTCAAAACGAATGTAGTTTTTGTGTGTGCAACACAGAAATGAACACAGCAGCACACCAAAGAAGAAGCACGAAAAGAAAAATGGTGATTTAGATAAATATAAGGTAAAAAATAATTCATGGCAACAAAAAAAAAAGGACACAAAATGAGAAACAAAAAACGAGAATAATGAAAAGTTGTGTTAAAACAGAATACAGCAAAAATTGTAATTTACCTTAAAAAAAACAAATAAAAATTTTTTTTTTTTTTTAAATAAATAAAAAGAAGAATTTTAAATAAATCAATAAACAAGATTTTACAGTAACAAGAGTTTTTTTTTGGTTTTTTTCCTCTAATTGTCAGCATCGGTATTCTGTCCAGCTTCTCCAACACAAAACAGTACTATCATGTGACACCATGGGTGGAAACAACTGTCATACACATCCTCATCTGTCAGACACAATAACTACCCCACAACTGAGTAGGAATTACTTCCCTTTTCTGTCATTCACTCCTGCTGCTACTTGTTCTTCTTCGTCTTCTTCTTCTCCTTCTCCTTTCCTTCATCTACTTTTTCTTCTTCTTCTTGGTCTTCTTCTTCTCCTACTTCTTCGTCCATAAAGTTACATGCCATAGTATAAATAGAAACTCTCAAATCTCTCCAAGCTTTTCCTCTTTGACAACTCATATTACACACAACTGTCAAGACATTCAAATTAAAAACTTAAAACTTTTTCGTTCTCCTATTCTCTCATAGTTGTAGTTTATTCAACCATCATTATCATCAGTACTACTTCAGCGATAGAATTGCCGCCATCAACACTTTATAAAGTCTACACTGAAATTCCTTTTTAAAATCCAGCTCAATTCTTAATTTAATCTTAGACCTGTAGATCATATTTATTAACACAACCCAACTATCCGAACCATCAGAATTCCTCCTTCACATTCGCTGAGCAACCAATGCCACCACCCAAAAATATATTTCTGAGAGATTCTAGAAGATTTTTCAAGTGCTATCAGCCCTCATTTCATGCACCGCTCATAATCATCATCGTCGGAGAACACCAAAAAAAGTTGTTTAGGTTGCAGGGGTTGTATGATGCTATACTCGTCTTTTCGTTTGGTTCTTTACCTATGGCAGGGTTGATGAAGCGCAGGAATATGACGGTGCCAATCACCGTCCATACTGCCTCGGAACTACTTTGCTGGAAGCGTTGCGTCACCACCTGGTACAGGCAGTGACACATGCTGCGAAGTTTGGCGGGGAACTTCAGCTGACAACAATACAGAGACACAGGCACAGATAAGGCCTTCTGTTGGCATGATTTTTGGGGGGTGGGATGGAGGAGTGTAGGGAGGGGTGTAGGTGGGTGGGGGAGGGGAGGGGATGTAGTGTTGTAGGGTGCGGGAGAGTGTCCGGGTATTTCGGGTCAGAGGTGCAGGTGGTCAACAGGAAGTGATTGAGATTGCTATTACAATTGTAGAAAATATAGAAACACAAGTGGCAGACTTCTGGGCTGTAAATGTGACACAAAGGCTGCTGATAGAGGAATCTCATCACAGTTGAAATACAGATAATGACCGCCAAAACAAAAAAAGAAGGGGGGAAAAAAGAAAGCAAAAAAAAGCACACAAGACTCCAGTTCATTTAAAATAAGAGAAGAAGTTCATGTAAGACAAGAGAAAAGTTCATTTGAAACAAATGAGAAGTTCATATTAAGACAAGAGAGAAGTTCAATTAAGACATGAGAAAAGTTCATTTAAGATAAAAGAGGAGAAAGAAAGACAAGTCGATGTCAAAGGAGACAATTTTCAAAGCAAGTGGCTTACAGAGTTGTGTTTGTGTAAGTGTTGGGCTGGGGAGGGAGTTTTTCACGCAAGCCTTGATAAGTCAAGCATCAGGAAGCGACCAAAATCCTCCTACCACCGAGCAGCGCTGCGTAAATTGCTCACTAGTATTGTGGAGGTGGGAATTTTAAATAATTCTTTTCAGATCAAGCCAGGAAGGAAGCCAAGCTAATAATGTGACTAGTCTTTAAATCTTACTTTAAGACTAACTATTTTTTGTTTTGAAAAAGAAAGAAAGAGAAAAAAAGAAAAAGGGAAAAAAAGTTGTTGAGAAGATGGCAGAGGCAAACGATGTTAGACCTACTCATTTGAAATTAGTCTAATGAACAGAGGATTGAAGAGATTAAATAAATCATGTTAGTGTGAAGATTATGGGGTGTTGACTGTCCCTCTAGGTGGAAAAATTAAACTCGACAAAAGCAGTCCAGTACAGCAATGATTGAAACAAATCAGGAGCAATGATTGAAACTAGGAGCAGAGAGCAATGATTGAAATCAGGAGCAATGATTGAAACTAGGAGCAAAGAGCAATGATTGAAATCATGAGCAATGATTAAAACGGGAACAATGATTGAAACCGGGAGCAATGATTGAAACCGGAAGAAATTATTGAAACCAGGAGCAATGATTGAAACCGGGAGGAATGATTGAAATCAGGAGAAATAATTGAAACCGGAAGCAATGAGCAATATTTGGCAAGTGTGCGAGATGTTGACTTGAAAAGTTGTCTAGCGGAGTGTAAAATGACTAAATTATGACAAGCGGTGACAACTCGGTCAAAACCGACAGAACTCCCCCCCAGAGTTCGCGTTTATGTCTTTCCTACAGAATTAGAGTGCCTGGGTGTGCTCTCAATGCTGATGTTCAACGATAACAGTTTGAAAAGTGTGCACAGCGGATCTCAGGATAAAATATAAAAGGGGACGGCAAGACGAAAGACATGAAAGAGTGAGAGGGAAAAGCAGGACTTAACAACCACCAACCGCTCACATCCGGGGAAGAAAGAATCAAGACAGTGGGGCGTCTGAGAAGTGCATGTGGAGCTCTTAAAAGGACACTATAATGTGCATGGACAGTTGGGAGACAAGAGCAATATAAATATGTGGAAACAAGTCTTGACAGTGCTGTTATATGTAACGAAACCATCATAATATATATGTGATCAATTTCCATTCATCTATTTAATACGATGATGTGACATTAAGCTGGGAACAAAACATTCTTATCGAGATTGAAGAAGCGTGTGTTTTCTTGCCTTGAGAAGAATTGAGTCACCAGAGAAAACAGGTGACAATACCACTCAACGTTAAGTGACCCGAGAAAAGAAGATATAAGCGGATAACACAATTTTTTAGGATAAGACGAATAACAGAAAATGACGACAGTGACGAAATTTATTAATCATTAAACTTACTACTGGTTGAGACAGCTTTTTTCTTTTCCTTTTCTTTTTTCCTTCTCTTTTTAGTTTTGTTATGGTCAAGTGATGTGTTTATGTACAAAAAGAGGTGTGAATTCTTAAGCACACATAATGCACCATTGAATGTTAAAAATATCAGAGTAGCTATTTCTACAAGGTATCATTATGTGTAGATCTAGAACTAAAATGAGAAGAAAGCGAAATTCATGAACACAAGTTTGAAGGAGAGTCTCAAGTTTGTGCTGTTCAACGCTCACAAAGGTTACAAAAAGTGAGTGGAAAACAAAAGAGACAAAGAGGATGAAGAGATGGCGGGGAGTGAAAGAATGGGGATACTTTCTCTCTGGGAACAGGATGAGAGGCTAAAGAAAATGGGTTGGCTTGGGTTTTTTAAAAAGAAAACAAAAGAAAGATTATAATAGAGGAAAAATGCTAAGAGGTAGAAATCTACGCTGCGGAGGCTGAAATAGCATGTTATTTTGACTTTATCAAGTCATGTATATGATACAATCAAAACATTGGCATAGAATAAAAATGCAAAAACGTTTGTAAAAGTCATGTCGTGTTAAGAGCTGGGGAGGCAAGCAGTTAGGGAGCAGGAGCAACGTATACATTATGCAGCATGATGCATATTTTCATGAAAGATCGGAAGCAAAAGACAAAATGGAAGAGTGAAAACATGAAAACATAGTATGCAAAATGCACACAATATAGCAATTCAATACGTGTTAAATAAATACATCTATGTATATACAGACTGTACTTGTATTGATTTAAAACATTGAAAAGGCAAGACATAACGTATACTTCTATTGTGAAGTGAATGAAGTCTCTCCGTCTCTCTCTCTCTCTCTCTACTCTCCGGGCTAATAAGAAAAGAATATTGGGGTTTGTTGGGTTTGTTTAATGCAATCCACCTTGTCCACCATATGCGGTGATCTCAAGGTGAATGAAGAGGAAACAGGAAAATTGAATTTAAAGATGTGACATTATTTGTTTAATTGAAATTTACCCCGTCCACCACTATGGTGCTCTCAGGGTCAATTTAGAGGAAACTGCAAGATGAAAGACAAGTTTAAGAGTAGAAGGAAAGGAGTAGGACCTAGGAAAAGACGTGAGAACAAGAGAAAGAAAGACCTACCAGTAGCAACCCACCAAGCGTCCACTAAAGATGTGAGAACAAGAGTGAAAGAAAGGAAAGGAGAGTAGGACCTAAAGACCAAGTAGCAACCCACCAAGCGTCCACTAAAGATGAGAACGTGAGAACAAGAGTGAAAGACGGAGAACAAGAAAAGAAAGAAAGGAGTAGGACCTACCAGTAGCAACCCACCAAGACGTCCACTAAAGACGTGAGAACAAGAGTGAAAGACGAAAGGAAAGAAGGAAAGTGGGACCAACCAGTAGCCCCACTAAGCGTCCACTAAAGACGATGAGAACAAGAGTGAAAGAAACCTACCAGGAAAGGAGTGGGACCTAAAGAAAGGAAAGGAGTAGACCAGTAGCACCCACCAAGCGTCCACTAAAGATGTGAGAACAAGAGTGAAAGAAAGGAAAGGATTGGGACCTCCACCAGTGAAAGAAAGGAAAGGAGTGGGACCAACCAGTAGCCCCACCAAGCTTCCGCTCCGCTAAAGAAAGGAAAGAGTAGTGAGAACAAGAGTGAAAGAAAGAAAGGAAAGGAGTGGGACCAACCAGTAACCCCAATCAATTAATAAAAAACATAATTATAAAAAAGTAAATTTTCTCGTAAGACCAAAAACAAAGACAACACAAATACACTGAGTGTGTTTCACTGAAATTTACCCCGCCATTCCACCATATGCGATGATCTCAAGGTGAATGAAGAAGGAAACAGGAAGATGAATATAAGTAAAAGAATGAAATAAAAAGAAGTAGAACCTACCACTCAGAAGCAACTCCATAAAATTGCCCACACACATAAAACAAAACACATATCATATAAATGACAAACGAATGGGGGGAAAAAACAAACAATTTGTTTAGAGCGTAACACAGATGACTTAACAAACTGAAGAAGAAAAAATATACACAAACATGCAGACATGGAAACCAATGCGGTATGAGGTGAACCACAAAGATGATTATAAATGTTAAAAATAATTGACTGTCAGTTACTTTTTGATGAGTAAAAAAGAAAAAAATCCTTTTTTTTTCTTTTCTTTTTTCAGAAAGGTCAGTTTGCCATATATGTTGGCGTAAATAAATAAAAAAGTGCTACAAACTTCTATGTAATTAGTTGTTAGTAAGCCCTGAGATTGAGATGACAGTGGAAAAAATAGAAAGAAAAGAAAGCATGAGATTGAGATGACAGTGGAAGCAATGGTAAGGCCTGCCCTAGAGAGATTGAGATGACAGTTGAGAAGCAATGGTAAGGCCTGCCCTAGAGATTGAGATGACAGTAGAATGGTAGATTGAGATGACAGTGGAAGCAATGGTAAGGCCTGCCCTAGAGAGATTGAGATGACAGTGGAAGCAATGGTAAGGCCTGCCCTAGATAGATTGAGATGACAGTGGAAGCAATGGTAAGGCCTGCCTAGAGAGATTGAGATGACAGTGGAAGCTAGAGAGATTGAGATGACAGTGGAAGCAATGGTAAGGCCTGCCCTAGAAGAGATTGGAAGATGACAGTGGAACAGCAATGGTAAGGCCTGCCCTAGAAAGATTGAGATGACAGTGGAAGCAATGGTAAGGCCTGCCCTAGATAGATTGAGATGACAGTGGAAGCAATGGTAAGGCCTGCCCTAGAGATTGAGATGACAGTGGAAGAAAGATTGAGATGACAGTGGAAGCAATGGTAAGGCCTGCCCTAGAGAGATTGAGATGACAGTGGAAGCAATGGTAGGCCTGCCTAGAGATTGAGATGACAGTGGAAGCAATGGTAAGGCCTGCCCTAGAGAGATTGAGATGACAGTGGAAGCAATGGTAAGGCCTGCCCTAGAGAGATTGAGATGACAGTGGAAGCAATGGTAAGGCCTGCCCTAGAGAGATTGAGATGACAGTGGAAGCAATGGTAAGGCCTGCCCTAGAGAGATTGAGATGACAGTGGAAGCAATGGTAAGGCCTGCCCTAGAGAAATTGAGATGACAGTGGAAGCAATGGTAAGGCCTGCCCTAGAGAGATTGAGATGACAGTGGAAGCAATGGTAAGGCCTGCACTAGAAAGATTGAGATGACAGTGGAAGCAATGGTAAGGCCTGCCTAGAGATTGAGATGACAGTGGAAGCAATGGTAAGGCCTGCCCTAGAGAGATTGAGATGACAGTGGAAGCAATGGTAAGGCTTGCCCTAGAGAGATTGAGATGACAGTGGAAGCAATGGTAAGGCCTGCCCTAGAGTCGATCCGGTCCCACTGGCGTTGGACGCCACAATCTAAAATTCCATGTGGAAGACACTTCCTATGCCTTCAAATTAATAATAGTTCTTTCACTTAAATAAATTCAAATTTCTATCACTAAAAATTTAACACCTTCTAGCGAATGTCCTTTGACTCAATAAACAATGTCTACCATTTTTAATTTTGTCAACAGGAAGGAAATGAACTGGCTTAACCTAACAATAAATAAATAAATATGTACATGAAACTAAGAGGAGCCACTTGCGTACTGGCTTTAGTTGTCTTTCCCTGCCTCTGCCGTTCATGGACAACCAACAACGATGCCTCCTAAACCCACCGCTGCCAACCTTTTCAAATCGAAAAACAGACTCTTATTGTACAAAACTAATTCTAACTCGCACAAAAGCCTTTAATATTCCAGAAAATATTGATCATTTAACTCGAAGTCATCCTCTGTAAGGTAAATAACAAAAAGTCTATCATTCGCTGGCACTTCTGTTGAGACTGATATAAGGCGATTTTTATAGATATATAGATATAAATATATATATATATAAATATAAATAAACGTCAACTTTATGATCATTTTTATTGTTTTGTGAACTCAGAATGGCGTCTCCGGACTTTCACCCTCTGAATCTCTGCCGCTCACTCAGGGTTTCCATACAAACAAAATACAGTTAACCCTCATATATACATATATATTTCAGGTTAAAAACAGACTTACAGACTCAAAGCCAAACAAACGTACTAAATACGTTTAACATGTACCTGGTTGGCAGCTATGAATATGTATTTGAAACTAAGAGCCCATTTGCATGTTGACTTGAGTTGTCTTTCCCTACCCCTGCTGTTCATATGGACAACAACAAACAGCAATGCCTCCCTAAACCAACTACATTTACTTTAACATCTTTTCAGGTATAGGTATTGGATTCCAAACATTGCGATACACAATAGTGACACAGCACAGGGAGGAAGGGGGGGATGGGTGGTGACATTTGACAATGACACAAAGCAGCGGGCATGGGCAATAACAACAAAGACATTTACGCACAGAGGCAGGCAGGCAGGCAGGCAAGCTGGTGCCAGGATACAGATTCAGGCATTGGATTCAAGCACAATGATACAGGTTGGATGCAGCCTACAGGGTGAACATAATAATAATATGATAACACACCTAATAAAAAAATTGTTTAAGCTTTTTGTTTTTTAATATGATAACACCTATCGTGATCGTGATACACAATCGCGATACACATATCTATCATGATACACACCCTATCGTAATACACACCCCTACCGTGATACACACCCCTATCGTGATATACACACACCTATCTATGCAAGTTAACGGTTCAACGGTGATTTCTTTATGCTTGTCTTTTCTGATCAAGAAGTATTCTGTATGTTGTCTTAGCCTGTTGCGTTTATATTAATTAATATGACACACGCTTATTCTTTGCACTTGCAGGTATATCATATGTGCGTCTGCGTGTGTGTTTGTGTGTGTGTGTGTGTATGTGTGTTTGAAATTTAAAATGCTGAATACTTTTCTTTCAACATAAAAAATCAATGAAATCAGCGAATCAGTTTTGATTGAGGAAGGAATTTCCTTTCTATACAAGGGAGGGAGGGTTTGACTTCACAAGATATGATCAGATCCCCTACTATCACCCTCAAATCTAGCTGTTGCCGTCAGCAGAAAAAGAGGGGAGGAAAGCAATAAATAGACATAAATGCTTATGGCTTAACATGATTACACAAGTGCAAAGACAAGACAAACACACACACACACACACACTGGACTAAAAACTGAATCAAGAGAAGATGAAAACTCCCCTTGAACATAACACAAGTACAAAGACAAGACAAATACACTGGACTATAAACTGAATCAAGAGAAGATGAAAACTCCCCTTGGACTTAACATAACACAAGTACAAAGACAAGACAAACACACACACACACACACCACTGGACTAAAAACTGAATCAAGAGAAGATGAAAACTTAACATAACACAAGTACAAAGACAAGACAAACACACACACACACACCACTGGACTAAAAACTGAATCAAGAGAAGATGAAAACTCCCTTGGACTTAACATAACACAAGTACAAAGACAAGACAAATACACACACACACACACTACTGGACTAAAAACTGAATCAAGAGAAGATGAAAACTCCCCTTGGACTTAACATAACACAAGTACAAAGACAAGACAAATACACACACACACCAATGGACTAAAAATAAATCGAGGGAAAACGAAAACTCCTGCCGCTACCAGTGAGTCAAATCGTTTCTGTGAAATACCGTAAATACGATATCTTCAGAAATTAAAGTTAAGCTTCCTCTCTTAACATGCAAATATTTTTGTTTTCCTGTACTTTACTGTTTTAATTAATCTTGTCAACAACTGATATTAATATACCACAGCTTTATATTTTCACTGATGGCTCAGGTGAAAACGTATTGAAAATGTAAACTTGAAATTGAAACCAATACACACAGACAGACAACATTTCCTCAAATCCTGGACTGAAAAATACATCAATAACTCCACTATCTCTCCATTCCTATAACCCCCCCCCCTCCCCCTCAACCCCCCCCCAAAAAAAAAAACCTTCCCGCTCGCAAAAACGATGAAGCAAGCTCATGAAACACAAGACGACCAATATGAAATAGTAAATGGTGAGAAGTCATCAAGTCTCAGAAAGACAGAAAGAAAATTGACTTTGCCACAAGTCCCCCTTTCCCTTTCCATTTCCATGACATTGTTTTTGACACAAATCATTGCTTCTCCAAAGACAAATTCATTGACTCCCCCACCCCTCCCGAACTCTACAATGCCAATGTGCAAGTCGTAATCTTTTATCATTATCAAGACAAACTATCTTAAAATATCCAACAAACACACAAAGGTGATACTGACATACACAGCTGCATAAAATATTAGATCTGCTGCTATAACCCCCATTTTCTGTTCTATCACAGCAGCCACAAAGAACTTACAAATAGAAAGCCAATAAAGAAAAACAAACACAAAACAAACAAAAAAGGGAGCAAAGAGAGGGGAGAGAAAAACATTGAGAAAAGAAAGCGAAGAGAGCCATCTAAAATTTTGTTGGGAGTTTGAATTGTTTTGTTGGGGTTTTGTTGGGGTTTTTTCGTGGTCACTTCTAATTGTCATACTGAGATATGGGTTGTAGAATCTGAGAAAAATGAAAGTTCCGGTGTCGGTTTTGCAGTCCGGGGGCAGACGTAGACTCAAGACCTGATCCAGACAATGGCACATGGCGCGTAGCTTCTGGGGGAACCTGGAGACACAACACACATGTAAAACACATGCCCAATGCTAACACATCATCATCATCATCATGTGTATTGTTATCAACAGAGGGGAAGGGGGGGGGGGGGGGGGGGGGGAATTGTTTGCCCTCTGCCGGGATTTTCTTCTTCTTTTTTTTCTTTTCCTTTTTTTCAAAGGGGTAGGAGCACCATAGTGTACTACTGTCAGTTAAGTTTTTTTTTACTCGAGAGAAATTTCATCTCTTCCAATGACGTGAATTGAAAACAGACATAGATTTTGCACGGCTCAGAGGTTCAAACTTTTTTTATATCTTGATTTGTAATAAATTTTAATTTCTTCAACTTCTGGGGATCCTTTCATGTTATATATTTTTTTAGTACCATCACTCATCACCCATTTTTATTTTTTTTAAACCCTACTTCTTCTTTTCCTGTGAGTAAAAGAACAACGTTACAATGATTTACTGAAAAAAAAGCATAGTAAAAAAATGCATTGACAAAATAATGAATAAAATTCCATGATAAAAATGAATGACGGTATCAACACAAGCCACTTTAAAAATAAGCTCATAAATACACACAAACAAATCATATTTTTGAGTGTCAAAAGGTTACAAAATTAAGGGTTCACATTCTTTCATCAATGTTTTTATCACAGACAATTTGATAAACTTGAAAAAAACAAATCTATATATCTATATTTGAGTGCCAAGGAGAGGGGGGGGGTGGTATACAAAGAAAACTAGCTCTCTAGTGGTTTTAATGATAAAGAAATTTAAAAGACAAATCAATAGGTCTGAATCTCCTTCCTTTCGATTTCTCTTTGAATGACATATGAAAATGAATTCGCTTCTAATCTATTCCTGAGTGCTAAGGAAGAGGTCAAAATTATTCTAGGGCCCAATCTTCCTCCATTCTTTGTTGTCTAGTATTCATTCGCGTTTCCTTTATAGATGACATCATCTACCTAATTGCAGAAAATCCCAACATTATATGACATCCATTATACAAAAGCAAAGTGTACATCATCCCCCCCTCCTTTCCCCCCCTCTCCTCTTCCCCTCCCCCCCACCCCCCCGACTTAAAATAGATCAGGTTTCTCCAAGTTTTCAGATCTTCTACTATTTCTATAAAAAACAAAAATTAAAATCTTATTTACTTCACACAATCACTTCTACAAAACCAATACTTTTGGAATAGACAACACATTTATGAAGGAGGCATGCAAAAACAGAATTAAACTGTTAAAACTACAACACTACTGTATTTTTACAACAAAGTAAGACAAGGTAATAAACTCAAAAGGAGATGTAAAACGGTGTTTGTAAATGACGTATTATAATGACGGAGAAAACACAATTAAAATCACAATATACGCAAGAATACTTGAAATAAAAAGGACAGACAGACAGACAGACGATGACGTAAAAATAAGTATTGAAGCTTACAAGAAAAAAAGGAGTTAAAAAATAGTCAGTTTTCCCCTGCAAATAACAGCATACTCATTAGTATGAATTTGAACGACAAAAACCGCTTTGCTTTATGGACATTGCCCCACCCCCTCCCACCCTCCCGTCCACCATATGTAGTGGCCTCAGGTGAAATAAAAAGTAGGATAGGGGCAAGGTAAAAGATAAGTGAACTTCTTTGTTTTTGTTTCTTTTGACGGTGTGGCCGTCTACGATATGCAGTGATCTAAGGGTGCGTTATGAGGAGACAGCAAGACGAGTGAGAAGGTGAAAATCAGGAGCGAGCTAGCAGCAGCGTCCGGGCCAAACGCCCAAAAGATTTTAAGTGAAAGGAGTGAAAGGAAAGAAAGGCGAGTCTGTTCCTTTGTGTTCATTGTGTCCATATATGCGGTGATGTCAAGGTGAATTAAGAGGAAATAGTAAAATGAAAGACGGGACAAAAACGATAGGCATGAAGTGGAAACCTACCTGCAGACCTTGCCAATCGCCCCTAAAGCAATTAAATTTCAAGGCGATAGAGGAGAGAAAGAAAGAGAAGAGAAAGAGAAGAGAGAGAGAAAGAGGGAAAGAAGGAGAGAAAGAGGAGGGAAGAGACAGACAGACGGAGAGAGGGAGAGAGACACAGAGAGAGAGAGAGAGGGAGAGAGAGAGAGAGAGAGAGAGAGAGAGAGAGAGAGAGAGAGAGAGAGAGAGAGAGAGAGAGGGAGGGAGAGAGAGAGAGAGAGAGAGAGGAGGAGAGGAGAGAGAGAGAGAGAGAGAGAGAGAGAGAGAGAGAGAGAGAGAGAGAGAGAGAGAGAGAGAGAGAGAGAGAGAGAGAGAGAGAGAGAGAGAGAGAGAGAGAGAGAGAGAGAGAAAGAGAGAGAGAGAGAGAGAGAGAGATTAAACTAGGTTACTGCTGGAACCATTGGCTTGCTAGGTTTTCAGAACAATAAAAAGGCCCAGAGCAACCTAGCAGCCAGACAGACTAGATAAACAGAGAGAACGACAAAGACTTCCGCAAAAACAGAGAGACACAGATATGGCAAAAGAAATGAAAAAACAATCAAAGACAAAAGAAAATATGTCAAAAGAGACGCATTTTCTTTCCAGCTATGAATAGAAAGAGATCTTAGATGGCATTGTGTTGCATAGCATGGACAGTCTGCTCCTGAAAATGTTCCTGAAATTGCAACACAAAATGTTTTATCATTCCATCTTTAGTCGGCATCAGATCCTGAAGAAGAGAAAAGGATGAGTGATCCATAGTTCTAAGAATAAAATTGCAAAAGTTCAGAAGTACCGTAAAACTGTGTTTTCCTCTGGATTTGTTTTCCCCACCATATAACAGCATGCCAGCTTAATTTCAGACGCAGATAGCTCAGTTGGTGGAGCATCTCTGACTACCCGTCAGGATTATCTAAGTTCGAAACACCCAGTCCAGTCAGATTTTTTCCATCTAATAGCCCTACTGTTGACCCAACAGCAAAATGGTCTATTCAGACTTGACGAAAATAGTAATGTCAACATGGAAAGCAATGGGTAATTACTACAATGCGCCATACATCTGGACAAATCAAGACTCCTATTCCTAAATAGATCCTAGGCTCAGTAATGATTTTGGTTTGATTTGATTTTACCCACATCCCCGCCTAAGGCGGTCTTGGGGTTTCGATAGGTTTTTTTTTAATTTTTTTTAAAATTTAATCTTTATTTTGCTCAGCGGCGGCAACTTCTTCTTATCATCCATCTCCGATAGGACTAGGCGTCCATGCACCTACCTGGACCAGGGGTGGTGGACATTTTTTAATCTATCTGGGCACGAATCCACGGCCTTTCAGTTGAGAGGCTGACACTGGAACTCCCATGACCATGTCCCTGAGTGTATGAGGATCAAATTCCTCATTGAACAATGGCAGAGAAAGAACTGAGCATTGAAAATATGTACATACGTCTTTGAAAACAACCCAAAACAACCTCGATTGTTTCCCACTGTTAACAAAACTAAGATCTAATTAGGCCTCAAAAACACAGTCAAGCCCTTCATCACCTTGAAAGATTGACCCCTAATTTGTTTCAATGTACAGATTATACAAACAAATGGATGAGATGCAAGACTGGCTTAGCAACTTACTGTGGAGCTGACCCAACGATGGCGTTGAAAACTTTCTGGGTGATGTTCAGGAGATTTTGTTTGTTTTCCTCGATGTTCTCACATGGCTCTAACCTGCAATGCAAAGTTTGTTTGTTGTGTGATAAAACGCTTTACTATTAAAAGTAAGAGAATATTTTCAACTAAAAATTGGGGGAGGAGGAGGAGGAGAGGGGGACCAAAAGGTTGATCTCCTGTTCTTTGCATATTCGGGTAGAACGATCATTTATTTACAACTTCATGGCAGAAAAATGTCCATAAGACGTATAATTTTTTTTTTTTACAAAATATTTTGTAGACGAAGGTAGGTAGTAAAAACAATCAAAATTGACGTAAATTAACACTGACTGAGAAAATGGCAGTAAAAACCCGTATATTGGCTGTTAATCGCCAAATGTGGCAACATAGACTTTGACCTAGTTTCTGCCGTCACCGATCGACGGGTCTGCCCATTGCTGTGTGATATAAGAGGCGCCGCGCGCCAGTGTGTATGTAAACACGCACAAGCAAAGGATATAGAGGGGAAAAAACAACTGGTCATTTCGACATCTGTTTTCACAACAGTGCACATCTAAACCTAGATTTCTAATCCTATTTACATAAGTAGCAATGCCAGAGACTCTTGAAAGAGTAAGGGGCTGCTACAACAAGGAAACCCGTCTCAAGCATTTGTTTTGTGTTATTTTCTTTTGATTTTTTTACTTACATTTTTCTCGAAATGTCGTATTTCCACACTAAAGTTATATCTCCTTCGCCATTTATCGAACGATTTGTATTATATTTGGCACACATACTCTTGTCAATTTTAATACAATGACATCGTTTTTTTTGGATGTATTGTAAACTTTTTAAAATTATTTTTTTGTAATAAAAATACCATTTTTGTACATTCATGATATATAGTATTTTTCAAAAATTCATTAAAAAAAGAAATATCCAAAATATCAAAAAACCTGACGTCACTCTTTAGATATTGAATGGAAAAGACGATCTGCACAGGCTCTTAGTGATTTTATTCATAACTAAGGGAGGAGATAGATTTTGAAAATTGAGACAAAATCCAAGATGGCGACCGTTTCTATGGCAACCAAGGACACTACAAACTTTTCAAAGATATAGGATGACTGTATTTTGACAGTTACTCATGTACATATTAAACGCAAAAACCCCTAAGCTTTTATTGATATATCTCCTATATTTCTTCGTTGTGAACCATCTCTGTCCACTTTATCCTCTATTCACTTTATGCTCTGTCCCCTTTATTCTCTATTCACTTTATCTTCTGTCCCCTTTATTCTCTATTCACTTTTTATCCTCTGTCCACTTTATTCTCTATTCACTTTATCCTCTGTCCACTTTATTCTCTATTCACTTTATCCTCTGTCCACTTTATTCTCTATTCACTTTATCCTCTGTCCCCTTTATTCTCTATTCACTTTATCTCTGTCCCCTTTATTCACTTTATCCTCTGTCCACTTTATTCTCTATTCACTTTATCCTCTGTCCACTTTATTCTCTATTCACTTTATCTTCTGTCCCCTTTATTCTCTATTCACTTTATCCTCTGTCCCCTTTATTCTCTATTCACTTTATCCTCTGTCCCCTTTATTCTCTATTCACTTTATCCTCTGTCCCCTTTATTCTCTATTCACTTTATCCTCTGTCCCCTTTATTCTCTATTCACTTTATCCTCTGTCCACTTTATTCTCCGTCCACTTTAACCTCTGTCCACTTTTATCTTCTGTCCACTTTAACCTCTGTCCACTTTTATCTTCTGTCCACTTTAACCTCTGTCCACTTTTATCTTCTGTCCACTTTATCCTGAGGATTCTACTCAAACATCCATTTATGCATGTCCGTAACCGTTTATTACCTATTTGGGAAGCGTTCCAAATTTCACACCATAGAGGAGAACTGACTTAAAGTTATGGAGTTAAAGATTCTAAGCTTGGCGCGAATAGTAATCTTCCTGTTTTTCCAAATCTTGATGAATAACTTGAAAGTCATTCATGGCATATGTGTGAGTGTGTGTGTGTGTGTAAGTATATCACACTAAGCTCAATGCTGAATATGGGACTTATTTAATGGGCACTGATGCTAGTGAAGACACATTGCGTCAAATGCATTTCCTCTTGCTTGTGAAACACAGTGACTAAGAAAAGACAGAACTTTATTTCCCTCTCCTAATATTCAAGAAATCCTGCCGAGCGTATCCCTCATTCAGACTAGCATCAAAACTAAAGACTTCCAATTGTCCTCTCTCAACTTGCTAATACAAAATAAAAAAACAAAAATAATAAAAAAATTCCAGGAACAAATTGAAGAAGGAAAAGAAGAAGAAGAAGACGAAGAAGAAGAAGAAGAAGAAGAAGAAGAAGAAGGATGAGGAGGAGGAGGAGGAGGAGGAGGAGGAGGAGGAGGAGGAAAGAAGACGACGACGACGAAGAAGAAGAAAAAGGAAGAAGAAAAAGGAAGAAGAAGAAGAAAAAGAACAAGAACAAGAAAAGAGGACGAGGAAAAAGAAAAAAAAGGGTGTGGGCAAACCTACCTTGCTGGGTCCACCTCGTAAGAGACAGGATGCTCACTGCGTTCCACCTCAAACATGCCCAAAAGTAAAGGGTTCAAGAGCTCCCTCAAGTACCACTGGCCGTAGAACCTGAAGCAGTAGGCCATAATTTTGCTGGCAAGGCTGTTGCCCCTGAACAGAGTCTGCATGCAGTCAGCAATCTCCACTTCCTGTAAAGACAAGGAGTCATGAGAGGAAACTTTTAAACCTTAAAATTTCTTGTGAAAGATTCCATTTAAATAAACATGTGAGATCGAGGACGACGATGATGTCTTAATGCAAGAATAAGTTCACACAAAATATTTGAGGAGTAAACTCAACTTTCTTTTCTTTAAACGCAAAAATTTGAGGGATGGCATTGAAAAAAAATCCAACAACAAAAAATAAAAATACAAAAAACAGACCAAAACAAGACAAAAATAAACCTGAAATAAAAAGGCTCACTGCTGCTATCATAATGTATAGATCCTCATCTAGAATCCATGTTTCCTTCCATTGCAATTTACCCCCAATCACCATGGACGGCCATCTCAAGGTAAATTAAGAGAAAAACGTCAAGATGAAAGAAAGACAGAAAGGAAAGAAAAGGAACAACCAGTAACACCCAGCCAACCGACCAACCACTCCCGGAATCAATAAATGAAACGTAAATGCAAAATACAAGGACGCTGACAGCCATGAATGCACAAATGATTTTACCCTACACTCAACTCTGAGTATGGGACTTACTTTAAATTTTACAACTGCGGTAGCATTCCTTTCATCTGCCGTTTATGGAGAAGCCAAACTATGCACGTAACTTTATCATTAACTTTCAAAGCTCACCTTGGAAAACATGTTCCACAGCAGCTGGTACAGCAGGCGCTTGGCGTCAAAGAGGTTGACGAAGACCCTGGCCAGCTCGTCCATCTGAGAGTTGGACACCACGGTGGCCAATGCCATGGCAATGGGCAGCTCTCCCTTGTCCCCGATCATGGTCACCAGCTCCACCAGCCGCTCAGCGGTCGGCCAGCGCTGTCTCGGCCAGAGTCTCAAACTCCGTCCCCTGCTGCAGGATCTTGGTCAGGACCTCCATGAAGGCCGCCCTGGTCTGCGGGTCTTTGTGGTACCCGAGAGCTGCAAATGTGAAAACGGAGAGTGAATGTAAGGGAGATACAAAAAGGCTGTTGAAACAAAATCGTGACCTCGGATTAACCCTTAAAACCCAAAATCCCAAAATATTGTGACAATTTTTTTAAGGCTGTATCCCGTAATCCCGATATTTAGGGGATGGAAACTGCTTTTCAAATGATGGCTTCACAAATATCTTACTTTTTTACGCCAGGGCTGAGGCCAAAATGAAATGAAGCGATCGGCTAATTTCTGTTTACATTCACTCATTTTAGTCCAGTGGCGTGGAATACCACCCTAAAGTGCGTTCCAATGCAGCCAAATTTAACTATGTTTAAAAAGACGTTAAATACTATTCTGTTTTAATTCTATGTAATTTTCTAACTATAATTTCCTTTTAATACTTGATAATATTTAGTATGAGACGTCTTTTCTGTTCTCAATATGTAAATATTTTTCTCCAGTGTGAAGAACCTAGAGCTTACTTATTGAGAGATGTTGGCGTTCTATAAATATTCATATCAAAGATCTTATTTCAGTAGAACTATTCAATTTTTCCCTAGGATCATAAAGTACTTTACCTATCGATAAGCATGAAGATAAACCTTCCTCTTTTGTTTTATTCAACTGCATGTTCTTAATCACAAAAAATCTTCTCTTCAGATTGCATAAAATAGTCATGATACAAAAAAGACAAATTCAACCAACCTATGGAATGCATGAGACCACTGTCGATGTTGGCATTCAGCAGGTTGGACATGGCCTGGACGGTGCAGTTGCGTAGAGAGCTCAAGTTGCTCATGCTGCGTTTCCGGTTCGGATCCATGGCCTTGTCCTGCTCTTCATCAGAGCAATCATTGAGCAAGTTCATGAACAAAGTCAGATACCTTTCAGGAGAAAAGTGGGGGGAGTGAGTTTATAAACGGCTGGAGATAATATACAGCAACTAATAACAGCAACAACAACAAAAACATAAAATCCACCAAAAAACATCAACCAAAACCCAATAAAGGAAGCGAAAAAAATCTACCAAAAACATCCACCAAAACCCAATAAAGGAAGAGAAAAAAATATACCAAAGCCCAAGTATGAAAAACACACAAAATCCACCAAAACCCAAGAATGAATACTGCAAAAATCCGCCGAAACCCAAGAATAAAAAAACACACAATATCCACAAAACCCAGGAACAAAAAACACACCAAAAAATCCATGAAATACTCAGGAACAAAAAAACCCAGAGGACTACGAAAGAAATAAAAAATCTAATTATATTTCTAAAAATAAAAGTATGACACAGGCGACACAGGCCCCGCATGTAGCATGACTTTCATTGGATGACATGAACCTTGACATACAAACAGGGAGGTAACTCACTTGAGAAAAAGCTGAGACTTGGCCTCCATCAAGTCTCCTCTGTCACTCTCCTCTGGTTGGAGGGGAGGCCTGCCAGGAGCGTTGCCACAGCCTCCATGCTGGCTTGGTCCAAGTCCCTGAGACATGTGACACGTACGATTAGTACACCTTTTTTCTAACTTTTATTACATAACATCGGGTGGACAAGAAACATTTACAAATCGTCCCCACCATAAAACCCTCTACAATACAGTCCGCCAAAAGAATCTAAAAAATGTACTCTTCAGAAAAGGAAACCCTTGTATAAGTATTGTAACATTAGCTTTTATTTAGACATAACAAGATTCATACAAGTTATCTTTGGACTCTACAATGACAAGACATGCTAAGAGAGTGATGGCCATTAGCTTCTATACATTCATTGTACATGTACAGCAAACGATTACTTGATCTGAGTTGGCCAAAGCGTACAAGGTGGATTGCTGTACATGCTTTCTTCAATTTCTTGGTTAAGGGTCAGGGACTCGGTAGTCCAGAGGCTAGGTGTCAGCCTCTCAACCAAAAGGTAATATTGGTTCGAGCCCCACCAACAGTTGACAAATTTTCTCAAGTTTTTTCTAGCAAAATCTACCCCCCTGGTCCAGGTAGGTGATCGACAACTAGTCCCATCGCAGACGGACAATAAAAAGGAGGTCCGAGATGCAGATCACAACACTCTGTGCACGTTAAAGATCCTTTGGCTGTTTACGGGGCAGTCCGGGCAAAATTAAAAATCCTACCAAAGGCCCTGAGATTACCTCAGTTGTGGAAGTGGGTGTATCAAATCAAAAGCATGCCTGTGGTACATAGCTGTTTTTAGGGTCCCCATGGGTAAAAGCACGGCTGCACCTCTTTGTCCTAGCCAGTGCATCAACATTTTCTCATTCAGATACACTTCCCTTCCTAAAGCATACATTTATGTATTTTTTGGCCAACCCTGTATGTATAATTTTGTTATAAAACCTTCAAATTCAAACTAGAGTTTGATTCTAATATAAACATTTAACAATTAAAAAATCCAGCCTTGAAGGCTTTTCCTGCATCTGAGAATTTTATTATAATGACATAACAAAAAAAAAATTTAAATGATAAACATTTCAAGGTATAGGAAAGAAAAGAAATACATAAAAACAGTTTTGAAAATACACATCTTAAAAGCCATCATGCTTGTTAGCTCAAAAAATATGAGACAACGTTACCCTTCTTTAATCCCTTCCTCGTCTTCTTCCTCTCGCATATCATGTAAAACGAGGACCACAAAAATATTTGCCGATTTTCAAGAACTTTTATAAGTCATGTTCTTCTTTCTTCATCTGACAAAACACATTCAAAACTCAAGCCTTCAAATGTATTCGTAAGCGCAGGATGACTTAAAAATGCCATTTGGTAAAAAAAAAGTTTTTTAAATATTTAAAAACAAACAAATAAAAATGGCTGGTGACATGTAGCATTTAAAACAACCAACAATTCACCTGGACATGCTGAAAATATCTCCCTGTACGTTGACTTGATGAGAATTTCCCATGATCCAATCTGTCAAATACTCCACCAGCTTGTTACGGAATTTCATCTCTTGACGGAATGTCAGTTCATCTCTGCGTTTCATCATCTTATAAAAAAAAAAAAGGAAAGAAGCACAAAATATGTAGATCTATATGTTTTACACACAAAAAATTCAACAAAGATCTAGAGAAAAATAGATTCTTCAATTCAAATTCTCTTCAATTTAACTAAAGACACACAAAAAAAAAAGTCAACGAGGAAAATTAAAGAAAAATCTCTTAGATAGAAATGATACCTCAAAACAAGTGGCATACCATTTAAAGACACTTCAAAACAATTTCAAGTCTGACCAATTATTTGAAATACACGTGTAAAAAGACACAAGATAAAGATGGATTTACTATCCATATCCTCCTACACAAGTGCAGGCGCTGACCAACCGGAACAACAAATTTTTATCAATGTCTTTTCTTTATACTCACAGCCTGCACTAGTTGGCAAAGCTTGGTCTTGATCTGAATGGCGTGAGCAGAGGAATCCAGGTACCTCACATACCTGTAAACACATCAAAGCACAAAGTATAAAAGAATGAGAAAGCATCAGGATGAAAGAATGAGATTGATCAATTGATTGATTGATTGATTGACATTTATCCCGTCCACCATATATGCTTTGATCTCAGGGTGAATTAAGGGAAAGAGCGAGATCAAAGACAGGTGAAACAGTCATTTTGTTTGATTCCTTGAAACTTACTCTGTCCTCCAATAAAAATGAAAAAGAGAAAAAGACAAAAAGAAAAAGAAAAAAAAGAAAAAATGAAATGAAGTAATAGTTTGTAGAGAGATAAAAAAAAAAGAAAAGAAGAAAATAAAGAAGGTCAGATAAATGGTTGAAAACAAAAGAAAGAACAATGGCCCACGGCTCCCACAAGCAAAAGCAAGTCTACTCACTTGACTATGGACAGCATCAACTGTTCTATGCTGGTCACTCCTAGGTATTCACAGGGTTGGTCTTGTTTCATCTCCAGAATGTTTTTCATGATGAAGATGATGTTCTCTATCAACAGAGTGTTCTGAGGTGAATCAGTCACCTGTGGAGTTTACAAGATTGAAAACAATTTAGGAATTAGACTAGATGAAAATAATGATTTACATTCATTGCACTCACTTACTTTTTCTTCTTATCAGTATATATATATGAATATATTATTTTTATTTAAGTACCCATAACTCAGAGTTGAGCGTTAGGGTGACAAGTTTTAAAGTCCTGCTTTTTCTAGGGCATACAGTAGAAGGCGGTAGTTTGGTCTAACCTTGCACACAGCTGCCAACCTTTCAAATCGGAAAGAAATTTGAAAGGATTAAGGCTGCCAAACCCAATCACCAAATCGTCAAATATTATTAGGCACAGGCATTTGGCACTAAATGACTCAAACTGGTATAATTACATTGACTTCCTGTCATTTATTTACTACCGCCGTTTGGTAGCAGCAAGGCTTGAAGTCTTCATGGCTGCCTTCATTCGTATAAATAATTCAAGACTCAAATGGCAGGAGTAAAGTTATAACAGCTGTTGCCATAATTCTAGATTGGCCATTGTTGATTCCACATCGATTCTCTAACTCCATGTGCAATTTGACGTTTGAAATCATTGTCGTTCCTGAGATTCGCTAAATCTAAGTTTTGCTCATGAAATAGTCTATTTTTTTTATTATATAAGATTAGTTAACCCCAATTTAAATACTTTTCAGGGCGAGCACAGACTTGTGAGCTCAAAGCAAAAACAAACCAGACTAAATACATTCACAGATGCCACCATGTAATCTTTAAAAAGGCTGGAAATCAGTGAGAATAATAGGAACAAGGATAACCCTGACACTGATACTTATTTTTGTAAAATAAATAACATTAATAGGAATTTTTTAAACACTGCTCACATAGCCTGAAAATCTGTTACGTCTCCAATAAGCCGGACTTCCGACAAAAGCCATAAAAATGTCATCCCTGTACGTCTTTTTTATGTTCTGATTGGCAACTGTCTTTGCGCGAAGAAAAAACTGCTGTAGCTTACCTGTCCTGTGGAATCAAAGTGCTTGTCCACACACACTTTCAGCTGGTCAAAGAGGATGGGGTACAAAGCCGGGTTCAGCTCGTGGCCCACCAGCTCTTTCACGTGTTTCTGGATTTGAGCCCCAAACCTCTCGTCCTGGAATACCAGCAGCTTGAGCAAATTGCCCAGAAATCTACAGATGAGGAAAAAAAGAAAGAAAAAAATGTTTTCCATGTAAAAAAACATAAGACAGCGATATGTGGCATTTGTTCACCAGCTAAACATTGTGAGCAGTTTTCTTATCTTTGACCAAAAAATGTGTCAGACAACACAAGACAACATACACTGACAACATAGGAATCACACAATAGACACTGATACGTATTTAATGGACTTTTCATAATTGCTCTTTTCATTTGTTTGTTTGTTTGTTTCATTGGCATTTACTCGTGAGTCAACCACATGCACATATCTCAAAGTGAATTAAGAGGAAACAGCAAAATGAAAGAAAAAGTGAAAGAGTGAAAGAAAAGAAGATGGTAGGACCTACCAGCAGATCCCAGAAACATCCCCACGTATATAATCGCAGGATGAAAAGAGAAAAAACCCAAGAAGAAGGCTCAACTCACTGTGTGACGGGGCAGTACTGCATGTCATTGCCCACAGTTGTCATCAGGCTGGACTTGCGGTTGCTCTCCCCTCCCAAACTCAGGCCAGACAGTGATATCGTGCTCCTGAATAAGAAAGTCAATGAAGCTGATAAACTATCATAAACCTTTTTATATATAAATATATACAAGCATGTTATACCTCGGGTGACATCAAGTAAGACTATTACATCGGGTGACATCAAGTAAGACTATTACATCAGGTAACATCAAGTAAGACTATTACATCGGGTCAGCACAATTGTGTTAGATACCGATGTTACCCTGCTAGCGTGGATGGTATTATTCCAACTTTTCAATGTTAGAAATCATGTTAAAATGGGGGCTTAGGTGAATGAAAATTAAACTTGAAGACGGAAATAGCGAAATTTTCATTTCTTTCTTTCTTTCTTTACCAGTTCCCATTCTACCTTTCGGTGTATGGGTTCAGATGCCCGAGATGGATCTTTCTCCAGGATGCCCTGTCCTGACAGTTTCTATTTCCTCCAAAAAACGTTAAATTTCTATGCTTCAATGCCTCTTTTATATCTCCTTCCCACTTTCTCCGAGATCTGCCTTTTAGTCTTTTACCTTGGGCTTTAGCACTGTATACTGATTTAGCTATTCTATTGTCATTCATTTTGTTTACACGCCCAAACAATCTCAATTGATTTGTTTCTATCTTAACTTTTATGCTTTGGTTTGATCTCTTATTGTTGTGTTTCTGATTTTGTCTCTGTTAGTTTTCCCTACCACTCTTCTTAGATATTTCATTTTAGCTGCCAGTACTCTACTGTATTCTGTACTGTCTAAAGTCCAAGTTTCACTGCCATCGAGGAGAGTAGGACAATAAACTGTATTGTATACTGCCATTTTGGTTTTTGTTGACAATTCTTTCTTACCTACAAATGCCTTTCCTAGATGGTTATATATTGCACTTGCCTTTTTTTAGGTGAATGAAAATTATACTTGAAAATGGAAATAGTGAAATTTTCATTTCTGGTGGAAAATTGCCTCAAATGAAAACGATTTCGATATCATTTAGAACCTACATCAAAATATGGGTTACTATTAGTGGCCTGGCAACAGAGCCTTTCATGAACAAAGAAAGACCAACTCAGAATTGTATAATATAGATATCACACATATAGCAGGCAGTCTTAAAATATCATGTCATTAGATACAATGTGGAAGTGTTTGCACGTACATTGGTGTGCATGCGTTTCTACTCGTTGGTACTAAAACGATGAACTATTGTCTGTTAATTAACACCAATGAAAGTATGTGTGAGACAAGACGTACGGACAATGTGAAATCAAATGCGATCTTGAAGGTTTGCACCTTTTCCATACAACCTCTTCTAAAAGTAATATCAAATGTAAGCCTGGATGATGACAGGTAGTGGCGTGGGTAACATCGTGGTTAGGTTGCCTGACTCGGGATCATGAGGTCGTGGGTTCGAATCGTAGCAACGCTAGGTCTGATGTTGCGTTTGTTGGGAGAGGCGCTTGAGACACACATTTCCCCCCCACTTGACCTAGGTGTAATTGGGTACCAGCAACAGCTTGAGAGTAAAAACCTGCCATAGAGTAGCGTCCTGTCTAGGAAGTAATTATTACCACCCGTGAGATAAACTCTACGGACCATAAGGGCCTTGCAGGAACTTTACTTTCTTACTTTATTGGCTAACAGAGTCTTGGGAAAAAAATAATTTAATAACAATAATAAAAGACCTGAATCGGTTTCCTGATAGGCCTAAGAGAGAAGAAAAAATAAACTTCCTGCTGACGTTGTCCCTATCCCCTCTTCTCTTTTAGTGCCGTGGTCACATTAAGGTTCAAATTGATCACTGGATCTTTGCTTTTGATTTTCTCTCTTAATTTTTGTGTCAACCGCAAAATGAAAAGCTCTGTCTTCTTCTTGTTGACAAAACATAGATTAACGTGTCAGATGTTAAAACAAAAGACCTTGTTTAGTAAAAGTCACTTCCTACTAAGTCTTCTATCACTTACCCAACTCGCTGAGACTTGTTGGACAAACGCACCCCTCCCAGAGCACACAGAAAGCCGGTCATATTTGCCCACTCGTTGAGTTGATCCTGTTGAATTGCAAAATTTTGCTTAAAACACAAAACACTGGGACAAGGGGCGTATAGTTCTACAAGGAGCTACATTAAATTACAAATCTACAATGCACATGTTAACTTCCTATCATCCCAAATGAAAAATTATTTAATGTGCCCTCTGTTTAAAATCTGTGTCGTCAAACTCATCATGTGCAAAAACAGCATAAACAATTCAAATACTGGATATAAATGACCTTGGAGTATGATCGTTTCAATTCTTTATGAAAACAAAGAAGCAATATCTATCAAACACACTAAATTTGTATCAATCGAAGTCCAATTCTAGAAGAGTAAAGTCAATTAAATTTTTATCAAACACACTAAATTTGTATCAATAGTCCAATTCTTTAAGAGCAAAGTCAAGTAAATTCTATCAAACACACTAAATTTGTATCAATAGTCCAATTCTATAAGAGCAAAGTCAAGTAAATTCTATCAAACACACTAAATTTGTATCAATCAAAGTCCAATTCTATAAGAGCAAAGTCAAGTAAATTCTATAAAACACACTAAATTTGTATCAATCAAAGTCCAATTCTATAAGAGCAAAGTCAAGTAAATTCTATCAAACACACTAAATTTGTATCAATTGAAGTCCAATTCTATAAGAGCAAAGTCAAGTAAATTCTATCAAACACACTAAATCTGTATCAACCGAAGTCAAATTCTAGAAGAGCAAAGTCAAGCAAATTCTATCAAACACACTAAATTTGTATCAATCAAAGTCCAATTCTATAAGAGCAAAGTCAAGTAAATTCTATCAAACACACTAAATTTGTATCAAAGTCCAATTCTATAAGAGCAAACAAAGTCAAGCAAATTCTATCAAACACACTAAATTTGTATTAATCAAAGTCCAATTCTATAAGAACAAAGTCAAGCAAATTCTATCAAACACACTAAATTTGTATCAATCAAAGTCCAATTCTATAAGAGCAAACAATGTTAAGCACATTCTATCAAACACACTAAATTTGTATCAATCAAAGTCCAATTCTAGAAGAGCAAAGTCAAGTAAATTCTATCAAACACACTAAATTTGTATCAAAGTCCAATTCTATAAGAGCAAACAAAGTCAAGCAAATTCTATCAAACACACTAAATCTGTATCAATCGAAGTCCAATTCTAAAGAACAAAGTCAAGCAAATTCTATCAAACACACTAAATTTGTATCAATTGAAGTCCAATTCTAGAAGAGCAAAGTCAAATTCAAATTCTATCAAACACACTAAATCTGTATCAATTGAAGTCCGATTCTAAAAAGAGCAAACAAAGTCAAGCAAATTCTATCAAACACACTAAATCTGTATCAATTGAAGTCCGATTCTAAAAGAGCAAACATAGTCAAGCAAATTCTATCAAACACACTAAATCTGTATCAATTGAAGTCCGATTCCAAAAGAGCAAACAAAGTCAAGCAAATTCTATCAAACACACTAAATCTGTATCAATCGAAGTCCAATTCTAGAAGAGCAAAGTCAAGCAAATTCTATCAAACACACTAAATCTGTATCAATTGAAGTCCAATTCTAGAAGAGCAAAGTCAAGCAAATTCTATCAAACACACTAAATTTGTATCAATTGAAGTCCAATTCTAGAAGAGCAAAGTCAAGCAAATTCTATCAAACACACTAAATTTTGATCAACCAAGTCCAATTCTTTAAAAAAAAAAAAAAAACCAGTCAAGCTAGGTCAACCGTGACGCCTGGCTATTCACTTCTAATACATGCTCGTTATTGCTGTGCGGGAGTTTTCCTTTTTGTCAATCGCATCATTTCCACCAACTCCGTCCTTCCTCCAACTTGCTCTTGGGATAGTTTTCCAGACACCTAGTGTTTGCCGTCCAGTTGCGGTAGGTGTCGTCCCACGCCTACAGGCAATGTGGAAATAGAAACAGGAGAAGATGTCAGAAATCTTCCATGCCAACTTTATCTCACCTCGTGTCCATTTTCTGAAATCCAACCTTAGGTAAATCTTTACAACCCATAACAGAAATGCCAAGCTAAATTTCATGTATAGATAATAACACTAAATTTTACGAACAGATAATAACCCTAAATTTCATGTATAGAAGTGATAAACATTTATAATGACAAGCGCACAAAATTACATACGTGTATTTCATTGTGTTATCAACCACCAAACCCATAGTGTATGATGTACAAAAAAAACATACTTAAATCTTGAAAGCGTCTCAAATGACAATAAATCTATTTGATTCAGAGCTATCCACATGTGTTCACAATATTGATAAATTAAAATAAATTTATTTTTAAAAATAAAATAAATATAGACCAAACTATGAAGGCTCAAATATTCATTTATCCGTTGCAAAAAAAATATTAAAATACATTTTTACCTGAGAGTTGCCTTGTGTAGTCTGGTCAATTTTCCGTAACAAAGCCATGATTCTTTTCTGGAGAGCAGCGCGTCCTATTTATGTCATGGTGAAAGAAATATAACAATGATAAATCAGGAGGTACCCATGCGAATGAAAAATGACATGCAATGTGAAAGTTGGGACAGTAAATAACTCAACCACTGCATAAATAGAAAGAGCATAAAGCTACAGTTTGTTAATAAGATTTGAGAACATTTTTCGCATTGCAAGTCACTCAAAGCATTTATTTAATTAATTCAAATTTACCCCGTTCAACATTTACAGTGATCTCAGGTTGCTTGCATTAGGAGGAAGCAGCAAGATGAAAGACGTGTGAGACTAAGAAAAACTTGAGCAAAATCTTCAACCTGTCGGGGCACGAACTCACGACCTTTTAGTTGTGGAAAATGACACCTTACCTCTGGATCACCATGTCCCCTGGAGGACAGGTGAAAAGAAGAAACTTTGAGCGTGATGAGATAACGGTTGAAGAAAACCAAACCGACAAAAATCACATTTTCTTTCCGACGGAATTCAATCATTCGTCGGACAAGACTCAATCTCTTCTCCTCATGGTGACAACTGAGCTAGTTTGGCTTTTGATCTGTTTCAAGACTCAATCTCTTCTCCTCATGGTGACAACTGAGCTAGTTTGGCTTTTGATCTGTTTCAAGACTCAATCTCTTCTCCTCATGGTGACAACTGAGCTAGTTTGGCTTTTGATCTGTTTCAAGACTCAATCCCTTCTCCTCATGGTGACAACTGAGCTAGTTTGGCTTTTGATCTGTTTCAAGGCTCAATCTCTTCTCTTCACTGTGACAACTGAGCTAGTTTGGCTTTTCATCTGTTTCAAGGCTTAGCTACGTCATCGGACACCATGTGTCCTGATGCCTGAGATCACAGATTCAAGCACGTCTTGTAGGAAGAATATTTTCTTCTCCTTCTCTCTCTCTCTCTTCATAGTCAGTCCCAAAAATGTTCTTAATTGGCGTAAATGGTAAAGGTGGTGAAGAACCCATTAAGGAACCAGTTCCACAGTTCCAACAAAAGTAAGTATGCGGTATGCATCTAAAAATTCTAGAATTTTCGCAAAGTCCAAACTGTCAGTAGCTTTTGATTTAAAACTTTTCAAGAAAACAATGATTACCCCCCCCCATCCCAATTCCATATCTTCAATAGCTCTTGATTAAAATATCTCAAGAAAACACTGATGTTGTGTTCCTTGGAAAAGACATCAACTTGACCCCAAGCTCTCACATGGGTACAAGCAATAGCGTCCTGTCAGGAGACGATCCTTCTCGCCTCTTCCGCTTTCACACCATAGAAACACGGGAGAAGCTCGGGATTTACGCGTTTCTTTTCTTTCTTTTCTTTTTTATTTTAAAGTCTATTTACAAATATCACACAGACCAAGCCCGCCTCAGATCCCATAACACACACCTGTGGTTAGCACAGTGCTGGCCTGGGCGAGTTCGGCATACACAGAGTAGTTTGGAAGGAGCTGCGTCACCGCCATTTCGTCGGCACCACAGCGAATGTCCGCCTCCTCACAGCAATCGGAAACAGGACATGGATGTCAGGACGGCGTCAATGTCAATGCTCCACAGATAAACAAAGAACACAATCTGGTACAGAGAAAGAAAGATCCAGTGGCTTTTACGACTAAAAGAAATTTGAGGAAAAAAAACAACAAATTAGAAGCTCTGAATTCCTTGCTGATGGCAAAGTGGAAATACTGCTTTCTACATTTACCCTCGTGCTTTGCTTTTGCGACAAGCGATTGCGGTACACCAAGATTTCTCTAAGCCGTTTGAACTGATTTGATTCAATCTACCTACAACCACAACTATGTAATACAAAGGAGCCACAGTGGAGTGAAGTCAAGTGTGAAAAACAACTATAAATGACAACTCCACCAATAAGGACAGAACAGTTCTTTAATGGTGGAGTTGTCAATTTATTGTTGTTATTCACAACCACCACTAAGCTAATCTCGGGGGGCCATTTGAAAATATTTGTATCGATTCCTTTATGATTCTATCGAAAAGCACATGAAAATTCTTTCACTTCTAGATCTATTCATGATTCATAAAGTCGTCTGTGGGCCTAATCTTCCTAACTTTTTGTTGCCTTCATAAGCTTTTCCCTATAAAGGGATTGACATAATCTAGCTCACTGCTTTTTGCAAACTATCTGACGCGGCAGAACCGACAGTTGTTTTTTATTCAAAGTACCAGGGACTGGTGAGTGAAAACAAACCAATCCAGCGCATAGCAGAAACCGGCCAGATATTTTTAATCTCCACACATCAGTAGACGATGTTCCGCTACCGAAACCAGTACGTGTATCACACTTTGAGTAGCACGAATTTAGCTAATTGTGGAAACTCTCCAAATTATGCAACATATCCCATACAAAAGCAAAGTGTACCAGCCTCTCATCTAAAACTAGATCCAGTTTGTCCGACTTCTACTATTATACTGCTTGCCAACAACCTCTTCAATTTAAAAAAACTCTGACCACGCAAGTTAATTTCAACCCGCACAGCGGCCCAAAGTACTCAGAAGGCATTGATAATTTAACTTAAAGAGAGTAACCCCTTTAAGGTTACCAACAACAAAAGTATGACGATCGCTTGCCTTTTTGGCGAAGTGCGGAAGTAATCTTGCAAACTAAGAATGAAAAATTAAACACAATAACGTTCTTTTTACGTCATGGTGTGCAGGTATGCTATTACAAGAAAACAGCACAAAATGACAGAAAACATATGTAAATGGACAAAAACTCATGATGGCGTACCTCCAATTTGATATGAGCCTGGCGGCAGATGGGAATGTTGCTTCCTATATTTGCGTTAGCACTGTGCTTCTGCAAAAATCGATTGCGATACACCAAGATTTCTCACAACCATTTGAAAATTTCTGTGTAGTTGACTATTTGATGTTGGATTAACCGTTGAGAAATGTAAAACAAGACCTGGGAGCTGGACAGAGGATATAAAAATAACAAAATAAACAAACATCAGAGATGATAACACACTTTCTTCTAGATTGCCACTGTCTCAATTACATTTATCTTAAATAAGAAAAAGAACATTATAAAAGATTAACAAACTAGCATTAATAGAATGCTCCTTGTATGTATTGCTAGACTATACTAAATAATAACATACTAGCATTGATAAAATGCTCCTTGTATGTATTGCTAGACTACTGAATGATAACATACTAGCATTGATAAAATGCTCCTTGTATGTATTGCTAGACTATACTGAATGATAACATACTAGCATTGAATTGATAAAATGCTCCTTGTATGTATTGCTAGACTATACTGAATGATAACATACTAGCATTGATAAAATGCTCCTTGTATGTATTGCTAAACTGTACTGAATGATATCATACTAGTATTGATAAAATGCTCCTCTTGTATGTATTGCTAGACTATACTGAATGATAACCTACTAGCATTGATAAAATACTCCTTGTATGTATTGCTAGACTATACTGAATGATAACATACTAGCATTGGTAAACTGCTCCTTGTATGTATTGCTAGACTATACTGAATGATAACCTACTAGCATTGATAAAATGCTCCTTGTATGTATTGCTAGACTATACTGAATGCTAACATACTAGCATTGATAGAATGCTCCTTGTATGTATTGTTAAACTATACTGAATCATAACAAACTAGCATTGATAGAATGCTCCTTGTATGTATTGTTAAACTATACTGAATGATAACAAACTAGCATTGATAGTTTTTTGCAAAACAAATTTTTAGAAATATTTACCATGATTTACTGTAATATGTACGCCTTTTTTTTTGTCATATATATTCGTATTAACAAATTATGCATTCTAATTTAATTAATTGACTACTATAATATTTACATAATAACATAAATTCTTTATTCCAATGTATATAATGTGTATTTTATAGATCCATTGCCTTAATGAGGACATAAAGTTTTATTGAATTCAATTGAATATACTGAATGATAACAAACTAGCATTGATAGAATGCTTCTTGTATGTATTGCTAGACTATACTGAATCATAACAAACTAGCATTGATATACTGAATCAGAGAGACTAGAGAGAGAGAGAGAGAGAGAGAGAGAGAGAGAGGGAGAGAGAGAGAGAGGGAGAGGGAGGGAGGGAGGGAGGAGGGAGGGAGGGAGAGAGAGAGGGAGAGAGGGACAGAGAGAGAGAGAGAGGGAGGAGAGGGAGGAGAGAGAGAGAGAGAGAGGGAGAGAGACAGAGAGAGAGAGAGAGAGAGAGAGAGAGAGAGAGAGAGAGAGAGAGAGAGAGACAGAGACAGAGACAGAGAGAGAGAGAGAGAGAGAGAGAGAGAGAGAGAGAGAGAGAGAGAGAGAGAGGGGGCAGAGAGAGAGAAGAGAGAGACAGAGAGAGAGAGAGAGAGAGAGAGAGAGAGGGAGAGAGAGAGGGCCAATCTCTGGCTGTCATTATAATTTCACGTCTTCAAATATTTACAAAAGTGGTTCAAACAAGACGTCAATACAAAACCACATTAAAGATGCCTACCTGATGTCCCAAAATGTATTGATTGGTGCCTCTGGGTTCCACAGCTCAATGTTTTCAGGTTGATGCAAACACAACAAAGCCTTGCAAGAGACAAGAAAATGAAAGTTTTAAAAATTGCCCATTCAGAAGGTTCAAAAGGGTTAGAGCTATTATTACTCCAAGAAAGGAATCAGTGTTGAAGAACCAAAAGATCGTGGGTTCATGAAAAAGTTTTCTGGTAAACACCCCCCCTTCTTAAAAAGTGGTCAATATCTCTCCATCGAATATATCTTCACAACAACATGGGATCCTAGACTTACGGCAGTAAAGTGACTTGAGAAAGAGGGACCCTCGCCCTTACTCTCAGCTTTTAAGACGGTCAATCCGACCTACCAGGCCAGACGTTGTGTTACTCGGAAAAGATTTGTTAACACACACACACACACATTTCCCCACTCGACCCAGGTGCAAAATGGGTACAAGCACTAGCTTGGGAGTAAAAACCTCGTCGGACTAGCGTCCTGTCCAGGAGGGTCATCGATCATCCCTGTTCCGCTTCACGCTATTGAAACCGGCACGTAAGCTCCGGCTCTACGGGCCGTAATGGCCTTGAAGGAACTTGGGACTTTTGATGCGACCTACCTCCCATAGCTTTCTGTGCCACGTCAGGCATCCACTGTTGGTGGACCAGTGAGACCAGGCTGGTGATGAGTTCCAAGGTGTTGTGCTGGACTTCATGGCCCTGCTTGCCTTGGTTCTGTTGCCGTCGCGGTGTGGAAGATACAAAATAAAAGAAAGTATTTACCCAATCCAACATTGCTCTGCAGTGATCTCAGGGTGAATGAATTCAGAGGAAACGACAAGATAAAAAGACATGTGATAGAGCAAATAGAGAAGAGGGAAGAAAAAAAGGATCCTTCTGGTAGCATCCGTAACCAACCGCCCACTAGCAGGACATACAGCAGCAGACATGGGAAATCTGATTTAATAACAACAACAAAAATTGCGCCAGCCAATACAAACTTTAATGAAGCATGCAAACTTTATTTGGCAACCCATGCTCCTGAAATTGTGCACAAAAACAAAATAACAGATTCGACTAATCGCGTTTAATGTCAAATACAAGTCCCCCCCCCCCCATTTTGACAAGAGATGGTTTTGAAATTTATTGAAAATATATTGTTTCGACACAGAATTTCAAATATGTTCCTAATGAAGGTCTGCTCTTGTCCGTTTTCACATATAGCCAGCTGTATGTGGCTTTATCAAGAGCACATAATTTCAATGACATTATCATGTTACTTCAGGCCAGAGAAAATAAACGGCCATTCATCACGGACAGTACTATTGTACAGGCCTACAAAGTTTATTTTGCAAACAACATGAAACACACCCTTCGCAAAATTCCTCAAAAACCTTCTTAATGGGCAAAGCACAGGCCAAATCCTGTGGCCTGAGACCAGGGAACTCGGAATGTGAAAGAAGTACCCACCATAAGAAAGGACCCGTCTTACAGGACTGCTACTTACATGTAACATGAGGTGCGGATCGGCATGGATGAGTTTGACCAGCCAGAGAAGAATGTATTTGTGTGAGGCCATCCTTCGTCCGCAGCCTTGTTCAACTTGGATTTGCTTTGAGACTGAAAGGGAAAAATGTTGAAAAAGAGAAAAGAATAGAATCAAATTCTTCATTTGTCTATAAGTCTATAACTATATGTGAGACAGTACTTATTTCATGTCTGTGTGAGACTGTCTTATTTCATGTCTGTGAGACTGTCTTACTTCATATCTGTGTGAGACAGACAGAACTTTCATGTCTGTGTGAGACTGTCTTATTTCATGTCTGTGTGAGACTGTCTTATTTCATGTCTGTGTGAGACTGTCTTACTTCATGTCTGTGTGGGACTGTCTTACTATATGTCTGTGTGAGACTGTCTTATTTCATGCCTGTGTGAGACTGTCTTACTTCATGTCTGTGTGAGATTGTCTTACTTCATATCTGTGTGAGACTGTCTTACTTCATGTCTGTGTGGGACTGTCTTACTATATGTCTGTGTGAGACTGTTTTACTTGGTGACAGTCCTAGCAGCTTACCTTAGGACAGTTACTGAATCCCTGAGTGACTTTGTTAACAATCTCATTAAACATAGTCCGCAGCTCTCAGCTTTGTTGTAGATGAGGCTAATATGAGGCCACCATCCCAGCCGCGGCTGAAAACACAAAACAAAAAAAGCATGGGTGACAAAACAGACAAATCAATCCGATGGTGTCGGTGGCCTAATTGTTTGACTAAGCGGACTTGTGATCATGAAGTCCTGACTGAGCTCAAATCCTGGCAGTGGCCATTGCGAGGTCTGATGCTGTGTTCCTTGGGAGCAACACTTAAAATCTACTTTCCCCCACTCCACCAGAAATGGCCACCAGCACCAGCTCGGTGCCCGGGTGGTCAGGCTGCCAGACTTGGGGGGTCACGAGATCCTCGGTTTGAACCCTGGCAAAGCTAGGGCCGACTCTGTCTTCCTTGGGAAAGACACAATTAACACGCATGTATTTTCCCCACTCGACCCACGTGCAAAAGGGGTACAAAACCCTAAGTAACCTGGGAGTAAAAACCTGCTTCAGGCCTAGCGTCCTGTCAGGAGGTGATTATCGTGATCACCTATTCCCGCTTCACACTATAGAAATCGGGATGAATTCCGCCTCTATGGACACTAGTGGTCTTGAAGGAACTTTCACTTTCCCAGCCGGGGAGTAAAGCCTACGACAGACTTGCGCCCTGTCTAGGAAGGTAATGTGTATTATCCCTCCTGTTCCACTTGCCAGTAAAAGAAACCGGCAGAAACTGTCTGCATGGACAAGCCCCCCGATTATCTACATTCTCTCCTAAATGTCAACACACCATCAAGACAACTGCGATCATCCCATCAATCCATCCAACTCACAAATCGTCAACCGGTATCAAGGACAATCTTCTCTGACGAAGCCTTTTCCAACGTGGCTCCTAAAATCTGGAACTCCCTGTCATCTACTACTAGCAACTCGACAACAATCAATTTGGCTTAGTTTAGTCTAATTTGAACACTGAACTCTTCAGACTATCAGCTATATGAACTGAAAAAAGTTTGCTCCATCCGCATATAAAATTGTACTACATCTTCACATGTCAGTACGCCTTGGAGCAAAGCCTCATGGACTACTTAGCGACATTCAAATGATTTATCATTATCATTAATTCCAGCTATACAGACTGTCATGGCCTTGAAGTAACTATTAATTCAAACCAATTCAAAATTATGACATGAAAATTATGTGCTTGTGCCTACCTGTGTGATGATTCTATGAAGCGTTGACTAGAACAAAATGAAACATGGGCTGGGAGTTGGCGTTGAGACACACTTTGAAGCACGTCATTATTGTGTGTGGAGTGATGCGGAAGCAGCTGACAAAACAATCAATGTACAAATCTAGCTCCTGGTAGCCTCCCACAGAGACGCCCTTCAGGATGGGCTTGCTGGTGGTGAAGAAGATACGCCTGTGGACAAATGGAGGGGCAGAAACAAAGAAGGAATATACGATTAACCATGAGTTATGGCTGTAGAGTAATGAAACAAAAGAAAAGTGTAATAAACATTGAGTTATGGCTGAAGTGTAATGAACCAAGAAGGAATATGTAATGAATCATGAATTATAACAGTAGATTAATGAAAAAGTGTAATGAACCATGAATTATAACAGTAGATTAATGAAAATGTGTGTAATCAACCATGAGTTATAATAGTAGATTAATGAAAATGTGTGTAATCAACCATGAATTATAACAGTAGATTAATGAAAAAAGTGTAATGAACCATGAATTATAACAGTAGATTAATGAAAATGTGTGTAATCAACCATGAATTATAACAGTAGATTAATGAAATGTGTGTAATCAACCATGAATTATAACAGTAGAGAGAGAGAGAGAGAGAGTGAAGAGAGAGAGAGAGAGAGAGAGAGAGAGAGAGAGAGAGAGAGAGAGGACAGACAGACAGACAGACAGACAGACAGACAGACAGACAGACAGACAGACAGAGAAGAGAGTGTATGAGTGTTTGTGAGAGTGAGAAGAGATTCAGACAGGTAGTGACAGGGACATAGACCAAGAAAAAGACAAAG
The DNA here is from genome assembly GCA_037039925.1 of Doris montereyensis. NCBI lineage: Eukaryota > Metazoa > Mollusca > Gastropoda > Nudibranchia > Dorididae > Doris > Doris montereyensis. Next base: position 21,415 of record JAXRKP010001262.1, on the reverse strand, counting down.
ATGGACAGAAAAGCAGCACGGGTACTACTCACTTTTAAATCATTGATGACTGATTGCACTAAAGTGAAAAAAGCAGACATTGAGGCGATCATTGATGGGGATGTAGGATGAAGCTTTACACACAGGCGCACACAGGTCACGGCAGCTCCTCCATGAACTGCTTGTCTCGGCTGCTATGGTTGGAGATGTTCTTTTCACCTCGTCTATGAATGATTTCTAGAGGCAAACACATAACAATGGTAAGACTCAAGCCGTTTATAATAATAATAAGAAAGAAAGATTACTTCACGTCTTTCTCTAAAGCTAACCCTTGGAAAAAAAATACAAACAGATAATGGTAAAGTAAAGATTCATTTACAATAACAATTTTTTTAAATTAATTAATTCATATACTTCCCACAAAACTAAACCTTAATGAGTGAAATAAAAAGTAGAACGAAAATTTTGTTGCATTGGAATCTACCCTGTCAGCACATGAGGTGATCTCAGGATAAATTCAGTGGAAACAGAAAGATTAAAGAAAGGTGTGAAATATGAAAGGAATGAAGAGTGACATATCAGCAGCCCCCATCACCGACCACAATGAGACGGAAAAAGACGACAAAGGGAAATTGATGAGATAAAAGGACATATTCATGAGAGAACAAAAATCTCTCAAGGTTCTTATCTTCAATGCTTAAAGATTTTGCTCTTACAATATCCAATGTACATTTATGGGCTAGCAATTGTTTCTTTGGGGGATTTTTTTATTATCTTTCATTGGGTTTTTTTACTCTTTCATTGTTTTTTTTTCATCTTTCCTATTTTTAGTTGCGATAAAGGTTCTATCTTCAATGCTTAAAGATGTACATTTATGGGATAGCAATGTTTTCTTTTAAATTTTTTCTCTCCATCTTTCATTGTTGTTGTTTTTTTCATCTTTCATTGTTTTTATCTTTCATTGTTTTTTTCATCTTTTATTGTTGTTTTTTTCATCTTTCATTGTGTTGTTTCATCTTTCATTGTTGTTTTTTTTCATCTTTCATTGGGGGTTTCATTTTTCCATTTTTGCAAAGAGTCAGGCAACGTATTTAGGCCTCTCACCTTTTCAAATACTGTTGAGAGCATGGGGCTCAGTTTCAGCATTGTTAATTTCTTCAAGGATTTTCTAGTAGATGAGATTTAAAAAAGAACAAAACACAATGACAAAAAATATTCATCACAACTTCACACAACTATACACCAATATTCAGCAAAAGCAATATGGCACTTATTAAAAGTAACAATCGTCTTGTTTTACAATAACTTACACATTGTACAAAACATGATATACATAATCTAATTTTACACAATAAACGCAATTCAATTTTACGTCACTTTTTTAACAAAACAGTGGACTTGTATTTCCAGTTTTCAGGGATAAGTAACTCTTAAATATCATCTTCATTAACACAGGACTAATTTATCCATTGTCAGAAATTTTATTCCAATCTAGAAACACAGCATATTAGCACCCCACCCCCCTTTCTGAGCAAGGATAATTACTCAAATCTTCTCCCTCGGAAGATCCTTTAAACTTTATTCTATAAGACTTATAACAGTAAGAAAGGCAGTGTCATCAAACAGTTAAACTACATCAGATCATCTTGGTAAAAAGAGATTTACATCTTATACCACTACGCCACATTGATGACCCCGTCCCCTTGACATTCCTGCATTTCTAAATCCGCACACAGAGGACATTCAATCAAGCGTGACTTACAGGGCATAAAACCAAAAGCATCATCTGTAGAGGCCAGATTTGGACTCGCCTCCTGAGCCTTCAGTGAACACATTAAGATGATCAAATAATTTATCACAGCACTCTGGAACACAAGGAATTGTGGAAGAATATAAAACATTGTCAGTCAAATCACAGCTAACTTCTTGTCTACAAATAATATTGTTTCAAACAAAGAGTGACAAATAGTGAAAAAATGCCACAGCCGTTAGAAACGCCTTTAAACATTGAAATAGACAACATGGTAAACAGATTCACAAACAAAGAACAGACACTTCTTCTTCTTTGTGACTAATTCAACTCTTGAAAATTACTGTTAGCAAACACATGATTTTGAATCTAATCACAAACCATTAATCCGATTTTCATCTTAAAGTAAAACATTTAGTTCAATTTGTAAGTCTTCACTGCTATCGCTGGAGTTTAATTTCTTTTGGCAATTTGTTCCACAGCCTCACTGTACCAGGGATAAAATGAGTGCGGGGTAAAAGCAATGTTTAAAAGATGGTACAAGTATGTTTGACAGTGTTCTTGTATTAAAAAAGCTGCATCTAATAGGATAAACAGTTGGCCACTTATAGCTTTGAAAAAAAAAAAACATTTATGTTATTTCTGGCTCTTTGTTCTAAGATTCCTGATTACCCCTTTTTGTGACGATAGCTGCTGCGCACTGTATATGTTCACCACTGGGGACTTAGCGTATGAAATAAAGAAATTAAAGGCCTCTTACATACTCTGCTATAACTTTTTAATAACCATTGAAACGACTAATTGAATGGGAGTCAGAAGGTTGTGTTAGTATTGGCACGGTTACGAATGAGCAGACCTATTGGCTGTTTTGGAACGAGAGTTTCCTATTACGTCAATTGTCAATAACTCAATCTCAAATCAGAATATATCACAGGCGTCCGGTGCCACTTCTCCTAATGTAGAACGGTTGTCTTTTTTTCCCGAGTTTTTCCCCGTAAGGCACTTTACTTTTACCGTGTCAGTTTACGTCAAAACAAATAAGCAAGGACAAAACATTAAGGTGTGCTAGCGTCATAATATGGTTTTACAAAAAAAGCAAAACCATGGGGATAGTTTCTGTCCAGTGTATCGTTGGAAAAAAGTCGCCCCATTGCTTTTATCGGCGTGAGTGTCGTCACAAATAAATAAACTCATCAAACAAAATTTTATCAAGATCAGCTGTAAATCATAATTTGGTCTTTGATGAAGTTCTGTAAATTCAACAGGATTTATCCAATCCAGTTCCACTTTATAGCCTTTGGAAAAAGTCGGGCCCAGGAGAAAGTTGTGTAGTAGTTTGCAATTAAAGACTCATCAAGACAAAGAGAAAGAACCCAATTCTTGAAAAAGATCAGACTGAATGTCTCAAAGACAATTTGCAGACAGATTTATAAAATCAGAAATAAACTCAAAGACACAGAGAAAAGAAAAGTGAGAGGTAGTGAGAGGGGGAGAGAGACACACACACACATACAGAAAAAGACATACACACAGACAGAGGCAGACAGACAGGCTCAAAGACAGAGAGAGAGAGACAGACAAACTCAAGACAGAGAGAGAGAGAGAGAGAGAGTGAGGGAGAGAGAGAGAGAGAGAGAGAGAGAGAGAGAGAGAGAGTGAGAGAGACAGACAGACAGACAGACAGAGATAGAGAGACAGGAGACAGACAGAGATAGAGAGACAGAGAGATCAATCAATCGTACCCACAACAGAGGCAAAGCACAAATAATAATAGTAATAACACATTAGGAAAACACAAACTGGTTCTCTAAACTTTGTTTCACAGGTCAATATATATATATAAAAGAAAATCATCTGACTTTTCAGATTCTGTCCCAGGGTTATGATGACATGTCTGGCCTTGAGCATCTTGAACTTGGACACAACCCTACCAAAAGACAAACAATTAGCATCTTCAATTTTCAAAACAAGACTTTCCCACAGCCAATAAGCTTTGACGCGCAACTGCTTTGCTTCCCATTGCAATTTACCCACTGTCCACAATATGCTGTGATCTCAGGGTGAATAAAGAGGAAACAAGATAGGTGAAATAGAGAAAGGAAAGAAATACGGCCTACCAGCAGAACCTGCCAACCATCCACAACGAAAGTACACGTAAGATTCAATATAAATCGTAAAAATAGGTCAAAGATGTTTCAGTCTTGGTTACACGTAAATTAACAACATTTCAAAGTGTATGTGTGTGTATGTGTGTATGTGTTGTGCCATTTATGTGTTGTGCATAAAAGAGTGACAAAGAGGTAAAAGATCATTCTATTGTTTTTAATAATAATAATAATAATTTATTCTTTTTTAAAAGAAGAAAAGAAGGAAGCTATGATAAATTAAAACCACAATCAATTCATATCAAGGAAAATTCTACAGTACAATAAGAAACAAAATAGAAAGAAATATTAAAGGCTTTTAGCTGATTTTAGGTGATTTATGTCCCATTAAACATATACAGTGATCTAGGGGCAAAATAAATGAAATGAGAATGAAAGAAGCTTGACTCCATTAAAGAAAAGTGCTTGTTGACCCTTAAAATGTTAACCCATGAATGAAGTAAATACACAAAATTCTATGACAAAAATTGACAAATAATTTACAATGCTAGTAACTAGGAAGCTAAAACACAAAATCTTTAATTGGGCAGGGAGAATTCAATGATTAACTCAGAGGAAACTGAGAGAAGGAATCAGCCAGAGAATCAAAAAAGGCAAGTGCAATATAAACCATTTAGGAAAGGCATTTGTAGGTAAGAAAAGAATTGTCAACAAAAACCAAAATGGCAGTATACAATACAGTTTATTGTCTTACTGTCCTTTATGGCTGCGAAACCTGGACCTTAGACAGTAGAGAATACAGTAGAGTACAGGCAGCTGAAATGAAATATCTAAGAAGAGTATGAAATGAAATATCTAAGAAGAGTAGTAGGAAAACTAAAAGAGACAAAATCAGAAACACAACAATAAGAGATCAAACCAAAGCAGATGGCATAAAAACTAAGATACAAACAAATAAGTTGAGATGGTTTGGGCATGTAAACAGAATGGATGACAATAGAATAGCTAAATCAGTATACAATGTTAAAGCCCAAGGCAAAAGACCAAAAGGCAGACCTCAGAGAAAGTGGGAAGAAAATATAAAAGAGGCATTGAAGCATAGAAATTTAACTTTTTTGGAAAGAAACAGAAAATGCCAGGACAGAGCATCCTGGAGAAAGATCATCTCGGACATTTGAACCCATACACTGAAAGGTAGAATTGGAACTGACAAAGAAAGAAAGACAACACCTTCACACCGGGATATGTCTAGTACAAAAACAGAGTAACAATGAATAAATATCCATAACGACATCAGTGCTCAAACAGCACACAGTCAAAACTTGATCAGTGAGAGTGTGGCCAATATTTTTTATATGCCCAATAGTGTGTCCTAGGTATAGACACTTCTTCCCATACAAACGTCTTGACCAACCATCAGCTTATCTCTCCAGAGGATACACTTAATTTCTCGGTCCGCCACAGTGAATGTCACATACACTGAGATAAGCTCTATCTCTGCCATCCTCTGAGACTGACTGACACTATAGTTATAAAAATGTATTACATGAATTCCCAAGCATGGTGAAACCCCGCAGCCTCAGGCTTGCTAAACTAACATGAGCATCATACCTCATGACCACCATCGCCTGATATTAAATAATTGTGCTGAGCATCAAACAAAACAAAGGAGATAAATAAAAAAAGAATGTGGGCATGCGGTGGAACATAAGACGGACAACAAGAATGAAAGGCACAGTCACCATTGAGGAGTTTTGTGAGACGGGCCAGATCCATGTTCATGTGTTGAATGAGTTCTAAATCTGACAAGTCTGTGGATGAGTCTTCTACCTGAGCCAAAGCAACCAGCCTGTATGTAGCAAACGGAAAAGGAAACGATGCAATCCCGTGTGAATATCTTAATAAAATGTAAACACCAAAACAAACAAAATGCAACCAGTAAAAGTACTATCACCATCACCACTGGTTCCTTCACTATTATCTTTCTTATAACCTCTTATTTTATTCTATTTCTAGTTTGCCAATGGGAAAGTACACCACCTGAAAATCAATCGCACTGTCCTATCACCTGAAAATCAATCGCACTGTCCTATCACCTGAAAATCAATCGCACTGTCCTATCTAAATCAATCGTTCCTATCACCTGTCAATCGCCATTTGGTCCTAAGTTGTGCCACTTGGGCTCTATTTCTTTTCATAACTTTTTTCTTGATTACCTGTCTTTGCCCCCCCCCCATTATATAATATAAGCATGCCCGGAGACAACGGTGGATTATTCTCTTTATTCTGAAGCTGGGTCTCTCAAACTTTGACTGCGATGAACTCTGACTAAACTGTATCGGCTATTGGTAATATCAAGTACAAATAATAGATTGAATCACTTCTCGATACTGAGGTTACTCTGGGTTTTTTATTGTAGTGACCGGAAATCATGATATTTAGATCTAGCATCAGTAAACTAAAAAGTCTCCTCAATTGCAGGCAAACAATCTTTTACCAATCAATTCAATTGCTGATTTGATCCAATAGCTCATTTGCTAAGAACCTAAAGCAGTTTATTTGAAATCTACATGCGAAATATGGAGGTTGTGGGTGCAGTGGTTCCTGAGTTACAAGCAGTCAAAGTTAGAGACGTTCATCTAAAATATAGAGAGAGAGATTATATGACTATACTATGCCTAGGGCAAAGAGACATTTTATTCCTAATAGTATCGGGACAAATTTATCTTTACTCTTGAGAAAATCCTTTGATTGAAATGACACATGACAAATAGACAGAATGAAAGTAGACCGTTTCTTCCTTTGTAAGGAAATAATTATAATTAATAACCTCACTGATCTCTTCTTACTTAACAATCTAGTCAAACCATAGACACAGACACAAAGACTAATAAAGAATTTTTGTATTTGTTTTTTTTTACTTGGATGATATTTTGTTGAAAACAGCAGTAAAGTTGTTGAGGCTGAGAGCAAACAAGACCTCTGAGGCTAATGTCTTGAGTAGAGCATTGTCTGTTTGTTGATTCAGAAACTGCAACAAGAGAGAAGATCTTCCATTACATTTTTTTTTAAAGATGTAACCAGTTAACTAACTGAGAAATTGACCTTGAAAACTATCGTGTATGAAGGTTTTCATGGCAAAAAAAAATCAAAAAAGCAATTCTAATAAAGATGTGAAAAAATGTTTGTTTTTAATGTAAAGGTTAATGTTAATGACCGTTTGAGGACAAGAAATGTGCTCTTTTATCCTCTTTAAAAAAATACGGCAAAAAAAAAACAATTTCTCTCCATCAATTAAATGTTTTACAATGCCATGAAACCCTTCATAATCACCACCTTTGATCTTTCAGGATAGTTTACAAGATTCACTATATATCATAAGTCTTAGAGAGTTCATAAAATATGACAAATCAATACATAAGTATGAAAATTTAAAGTGCGCCTTTTGAAAAGAAAGAAAAAAAAAAACACAAAAGAACTTTATAGAAACAACAAATAAAGTAAAAAGAAAAAGTAAACACAAACAATTATTGTATAATAAAGTTTTATCACAAAAAAAAACAAACAACATTTTTTATAAAAGCTTAGCAGAGCAATGGGGTTACACTGGAGACACAAACAGAGGTTTTAAAAACTGCGGTCTTTGTGATTTAAAAAATAAGAATCTAAATAACTCTTACTGCTGAATGTATATATAATATGATGTAAAACAATGGCTTAAAGTTTCTGATTTGCACACTAGATTAAATCAGATGAAACATCAAACTTGGGGCAATCATATCAGATGGAGAATAAAATGATAAAATCAAGTGATACAACCTTGCAAATTTCTGGTAGAAGCAGTTTCACATACATGGCCTCATCCAAACGGGATGTGTCTTTGGGTTGCTGTGGTCAATCAAATTTTAAAATGTTTCGTTTCAATCGTCATATAATCAGCCAAACATTACGAAAATCTTTATTTTAAAACTACTATTCAAAAGAAATAAGAGATACATTGTAAGGTATATAATTATTCAATGACAAAAAGACAAACAGTATGGAGCAAAATCATCAATTACATCAGTAGCTCAGCACAAAAGAAAACCCAAAAATAAAATGTTTCTATAAATATTTGTGAGTGTGGTCATACTACCAAAGCAAAAAAAAATTGTTGTTATGTTTTCAACCTTTCACATGAGTAACAAAACATTTAACTTTTCACAAACACTCTCAAAACAATTGTGTATTTATTCTATTTGTCTTTTCTCTCCATTCATACCTCTAAGAGTATCAGATATTACTTAGATCCCTGACTTCTCATATAAGCAAGTCCCATACTCAAAAGTTGAGCGTTGGGGAATCAGGAGTAGAGTCCTGATTTTATCTCGGCACACGGCATAGTGTGGTAGTTTGCCATTGCTTTCAACGCCGCCTTTACTTTTGCTGAGTCTGAATAGATCTAGCTACCCATTTCGCTGCTGGGTCAACAGCAAGGGCCCATAAAATTTGCCCGGACTGGGAATCAAACTCATGTCTCAGCCGCTATAACGGTAAATGGTATCAAAACACACACAGGACAGCTCACTTACAGAATTCAGGACTTGCTTCAAGGTGTCCAGGATGATAAGTTGGGACTCAAAATAATTTCTTTCAGCCTCCTGGCGAACTTTCTGTGTAAGGAAAAAAAACATGAATTTGAACACAGGGAAGGAAGGATTTCAAAAGAAATTGGTGATTGTCTATACTATATAGTTTGGTTTTTTTTTAGCGAAAAATATCCTGTAAATAGGAAGGAAAAAAAAAACTTAAACACCCAACTTTGTCATGGTCTCTGTATTGAAGTGGGAGGTTGACAGATACTACTGGTAGGTCCCAACTTTTACCTTTCATTATTCAACACCAATGTTTGTCATCAGTTTTTTTCCCTCTTCATTCATCCTGAGATATCCACTATGGTGGACAGAACTAAATCCAATCGCATCAATCAATTACAATGGTCTTGAGATAAATCCTCAGCTTTTTAATTCCAACAATTGCCTTCCCAAAAGGATTTAGATTTCTAACCATTGATTCAATATGGAATGGAATTTTGGCTTTCAAACAAATGACGGAATCGGTCAGTGTTGTGAGTTGGTAACCAGGATGTCACTGGTTCAAAACCCTGGCTAGTCTATGTGCTATATTTTCTTTCTACGACGTTGCTTTGCTCATGACCCATGAGTGAATGAGTACCCACCTATAGGTAGAGAGGTAGAGAGAGAGAGAGAGAGAGAGAGAGAGAGAGAGAGAGAGAGAGAGAGAGAGAGAGAGAGAGAGATAGAGAGAGAGAGAGAGAGAGAGAGAGAGAGAGGTAGGGGGAGAGAGAGAGAGAGAGAGAGAGAGAGAGAGAGAGAGAGAGATCTTGTCAGAGTGTTAGTATGAAGCCCCTGACAGGCAGCTGTACTCTACATTCCCCAGGACATTGAGAAGGATAGAATGAAATAGTCAGCTGAGGGATGAATGATACACGGTAGAGCTTACACTTGTAAGGAAGCAGGCTAGAAATCCATCTTTCTCTTTTAAGTTTTTGAAAATGATACTCCTGAGTCTCCTGCCGCCTTGTATGCGGGTCTTTGGCCAACCAAAGGCTAAGGGAATTAACCCCGACAGAAAACAACCTACTGCCTTGCAGGCCGGTCTTGTTTGACCAAAGGCTCAGGAGTTAACCCTGACAGAACATAACAAGGCCCGGTAGGGGGCCTCAAGGTGGCAACCCCACAATCTACCTAGGGTAGCGTGGGCTAATCACCTGCTTATCCAAAATCAACTGATTCAAAGAAATAAATACGATATACCCCGCTTGACCTTTCGAAGATGAACATGGAAACAAACATGGACTGTATTTTTTGGAAAATAAAATATTAAGGCAATAAATGGAAAAGAGATAGCTGAAAGAAATGGAAAAATTCAAAATAAACATTTTGCCTATTACAGAAACCAAGAAAAATGCACAAGGAATAGAAAATGTAGGACCAATTCATATTCTAATCTTCTCAGGAGTAGAACTAGAGCAGGAGTAGGCCTCCTAATGCATAGAAGGCATGAAAAGCTACTAGAAAGTTGGAAATTTATAAGCCTGCAGCTAATAGAGGTAAATATTAAATCAAAAGAAAGAAATTAAATTCTTAATAGCTTATGGACCAAACGAAGACGCGACTAAAGAAGAAAACGATATCTTCGGAAACGAATTACAAATAGCTGCAGAGAATCTTAAACCCAAACAGGAGATTCTGGTTTAAGGAGATTTAACCGCTAGAATAGACAACAATGTAGAAACATCAGGAGGAATGGTACGTAAAGGAGGAGAGACAACTACTCAAAATGGAGAGAGACTAAAGACTAAAGAATAACATGAAAATAGCCAACACCTTTTTTCCTCATAAAGATATCCACAAATATACAAGAGTAAATGAAGACATGTGAAAAGTCAATCATAGACTACATAATAGTCAGCAGCTCCCCTTTTTACAGTACAATTTATGCAAGACTAAACAGAGGAGCTGAAATATTTAGTGATCATCACCTAGTGATAGCCAAAATGAGATTACTGAGTGAAGAAAACAAACAGAAAAGGACAGAGAAGAAAGCTACTAAACTCAAAATAGAAGAACTAAATAAACCAAATAGTAAAACAGATATACCAATCTAGAATAAAAAGATTATAAGTGAAAGGCAGATGGATCTAAATGATAGCACAATAGAAGAAAAGTGGCAAATGTATGAAGGAAAGTGGCAAATGTATAAAGAAACACTCCTCAGTTGTACTGAAGAGGCCTGTGGTAGGTAACACATTAAAGGAGATAGGAAAAGAACAGCATGGTGGAATGAGAATGTCAAGACTAAGATCAAAGAAAAGAAGGATGCCTGGAAGAAATACTTGCAAACAAAGAGACCAGAGGATCGGATAGATTACACGAGTAAATGAACTATTGCCAAAGAGGAAGTGAGGAAAGAGTTTCGACAAAGACTTCAAGAAAACTATCAAGGAAATCAAAAGCTCTCCTGAGGTCAATGAAGACCATGAGAAAGACCAAAGCATGCACAATACGACAAATTAAGAACGCGAGGAGAAATAATGAAAGAAGACAGCGAAATCATGGAAACATGGAAAGTAATTTGAACAATTACATAATCCCTCCAGAACATGAAATATGAGTACAGATCAATCAGTAAGAGTAACAAGTAATCCAGAGGAGACAGCTGAAGATGTAGATATTCTCAATAGAAGAAATCCAAACTGCTATAAAGAAAAGCAAAATTAGGCCCGAGGAGCAGATCAAGTTTATCAAATGATTAAAAACTAAGGGAGAGAGGCAAACAAACTACTACATGCAATATGCCAACAAGCATGGAAGTCAAACAGTGCCAAACGAATGGACAAAGGAAACAGTTTTACCAACACACAAGAAAGGATCAGTTATATGGAATGCTCAAACTATAGTACTAGGATATCACTACTTAGCATACCAGGAAAAGTATACGCTAGGATACTGGAAATGAGACTAAGGAAAAAGTAGAGGATCCAATTGAAGAACATCAGAGTGGATTTAGACCAGGAAGGGATGTACGAGACCACATATTTACAATTAAACACATGACAATAGAAAAATTCCTTGAGAGAAACATTGATTGCACCTGTGTTTTATTGACTTAGAAAAGGCATTTGACACGGTGAGGAGGGACGAACTATGGCATTCCTTAAAAGTACACAATATAGAGCAAAAAATAATACAAGCCATTAAAAGTTTTACAATAAACCAACATGTGCAGTGAATTAGCTGGAAACATATCTGCAGAATTTGATGTAGATATAGGAGTAAGACAGTGTTGTATCTTAAAGTCCTCTTATGTTTATCACATTTATAGATTCAGTCACAAAAGCACCCTCAAAAATGAAAAAATTGAATATGAGTATTTGGAAGCTGAAACCAGTAAATGAAGCAATGCTTTCATTTGCCGATGATTTAATTCTGTTTGCAAAATCAGAAAGGGACCTTCAGTCGAATATCAACATTATGAATAATGAATTAAATAAAAGAGGAATAAAAGTAAGCATAAAAGAAAACCAAAACAATGCTATCTGGTAACTAGGAAGCTAAAACACAAAATCTTTAATTGGGCAGGGAGATTTTAGAACAAGTTCAAAGCTACACTTACCTGGAGTAATGATTAAATCAAAGGAAACGAAGAAAAAGAAATCAGCCAGAAAACCCAAAAGGCAGTGGCAATATATATTTAATAACCATCTAGGAAGGCGTTTATAGGTAAACAAAATTGTTAACAAAAACCAAAATTATAGTATACAACACAGTTTATTGTCCTACTCTCCTCTATGGCAATGAAACCTGGACCTTAGAAAGTAGAATACAGTAGAGTACAAGCAGCTGATATGAAATATTTAAGAAGAGTAGTAAGGAAATCTAAAAGAGACAAAATCAGAAACACAACAATAAGAGGTCAAGCCAAAGCAGATGGCATAAAAACTAAGATAAATATATCAACTCAGATGGTTTGGGCATGTAAACAGAATGAATGACAATAGAATAGCTAAAATCAGTATACAGTGCTAAAACCAAGGTAAAAAACCAAAAGGCAGACCTCAGAGAAAATGGGAAGAAAAATAATTATAAAAGAGGCATTAAAGCAAAAATTTAACTTTTCAAAAGGAAACAGAAAATGCCACGACAGGGCAGCCCTGAAAGATCATCTCGGGCATCTGAACCCATACACCGGAAGGTAGAATGGGAACTGATAAAAAAAGAAGAAAGAACTTATACACTCTATATTTCTTTACTATTAACATTGAGTCAAGACTTTTCAATATAAATAAGTAAAAAATCTTGGTTTGGATTAAGCTTGCTGTGTTTTGTTTCCCTTTGTGGTTTTTCTTTTCAATAAACAACATCTGGACTGACCCACCATGTTATCATCAACATTTTATAAGAAATGCTCATTTCCCTATAAAGCAATAACTGGGGACGCCATAGTCCAGAAGCAAGGTGTCACACTCTCAACCAAAAGGGAGTGGGTTCAAGCCCGCCAACAGTTGAAGACTTTTCTCTAGCAAAATCTACCCCCCCGGTAGGTGGATCGGCACCTACTCCATCTGAGATGGACGATAAAAAGGAGGTCCTGTGTGCAGATCACAACACTCTGTGCACATTAAAGATCCCTTGGCTGTTTACAGGACAGTCTGGGCAAAAGTAAAAATCCCTACCAAAACCCCCTGAGATCACTTTAGACGTCGATGTGGGTAAATCAAATCAAATCAACAGCAATAACTTGAATCTCCTAATCTATCAGCTTCACAATGCTCTGAAGCACCACCATTACATGTGGACCATTGCATTGAATTGAATAATTGATAAGTCTGATAAGGGTGTAGTGTTGCAGTGACAACTATTCTCAGCACACAAGGACCACCAACAAAGTTATGTCACAATGAATATCATTTCACAAAGTCCACCACACGGGGGCTTTGACATGGCCTCTTTGTAAATTCAATTCAAAAACTTGTTGGAGATATATTATATATCATAATATATTATGTAGAGAATCTATGGAGTGGTTTTTTTACACGCTGAATTGGACGATATAAAACACAATAAATGTGATTTGAAAGCAGTCTCATTCACGTTATTCTGTCTGTGTGTAAAATGTAAGTCTTTTTGAAACTCAAGTACTTTCCTTTGAATCTTATTTGTATCTCCTTTAAACTAAACAGAAATGATATAGAAACCAAGGCACGCTTTAACTCTCCATTAAAAGATAAAAATTGTTATATTATATATAATGTATCGTACCAAATAATTAACCAAACAAGTGTCTTCCATATATATGGTTAAGTCACCCACTTTTATTTAGAGTTACGTTTGCAGGAAAATTAAATTCCAAATGTGAGAGATGAAATTAAGAAAATAAATTATTCCACAAAAATATAAATGGGCACAGCCATTTCAACCCCCAATTCAAGTCCATAAAACACGCCCAACAAGCAACACACTTGTCTATCATGAAACTTCTAAATTTTCTGTCTTCCATTTAGATGAAATTAAAGAAACAGAAGGAAAACATTGCTGTGGTCAGTGTCACAGCAAAGCCTTTAATAGTAGGAGGAGAGAAAATGGTGAGGCAGGAGAAGTCTTCACCGTCACAATCAAGCCATTGGATAACAGATTGAAGAGTAAGTCTTTATATATTACTATTTGAAAAGTAAAATAGATTATTTTGTGTTACGGTTTTTCCCCAAAAGATATTACAAAAATTACAGGCAGTTCGCTTTGTAATGTACAGTGTTTTACTCTCCATTTGTCTGTCTATGTGTGTGTGTGTGTGTGTGTGTGTGTGCCTCTCTCTCTCTGTGTCATTCTGTTTTGTCAAGTTTGACTGTTGGACTGTAGGTTTGTTTATTTGTCTTTTTCCATGTCTGTCTACCTCTTTGCCTGTCTCTTTCTCACACACACAAATTCTATACATGTCCTCCAAGACAGATATAGGCTTTCATCCCTCTTCATTGCTTTGAATTCAACCGTTCCATGAAATAAATAAAGAACTAATTGATGAAATACAGACACGGTGATCTTTGCAACATTTAAGAATAGGATATATATATATATATATATATATATAAAACGTCTGATAGAGAAACGATTTTCTGCTTGCAATTTGTGTTTTTCGGATAAAACATAACATAATTTCTCTCCATGTAAATTTTTATATACCTGTGAAGCTGATAACTCATCAAACATTTCAAATCTTATAAAAAAAACAAATGGATTTATCTGTAAATTTCCTTTTTCAAAGAATGTATTTTTGAACTTTTGTCGTCAGTGGCAAAAGGTAATAATCGTCGAGCTATTGAAAGCCTGACCTTATTCCTGGTTCTATACCATGAAAAATGAAACTGAGATAATGTGATCAGACACCAGTCTGTCACAGGTTTTATCCCTCAGCTGATGCTGATAGCTATTGGATGGGGAAATGTCTGTTAAGTGTTTTTCAGGAGGAGAATAACACCAGACCTAGAATGGCCAGAGTTTAAATTTGAACCCAGCACTTCATGATCAATGTTCCCTCTAATTTTTTTCTAGTCTGTGCACATACATTTTTGAAGCGTTTTGAGCAAATTTTCACGGGAAAAATCCCAATTTTGTGCGCTGTGTGCATAAGAATGAACATCAGAAACTCAGATGAAGTTTTTTCGGTCGACGGACGCGAGCAGTTCATTGGTGTGTGCAGACATTTTTCAACTGTGCATATCTTTTCTCCTAGTGTGCACAGCTTAGAAGGAACATAGCTCACGATCCCAAGTCTGGCAGCATAACCACTAGACTCCTAGGCAACAGTCGCTCACTATGCTACACTTCTTAAGCTATTAAGCCATTACTAAGCATGGATAACTTCATTTAAATAAAGCAGGCTGACTCCATATTCAAGTAATTATAAAGCCGGCATGATACATTTTAACAAAAATTGCAAAAAATTTGATCGAGGGATAAAGACTGTGATACATTAAATGTATGCATACAGTATGATACTAAGAGATGAATCAATCTAAAAATATTATGTAAATCAAAAAGAAACGACCAGAAATAGTACTAACAACAAAACTGAAGCTAAAACACAATGCTGCATTGGAAAACAAATTTTTAAAAACTAATGGATACAGGATGAACATTTAACTTGGATATATGTATTTATAACGTATCTAAAAATCTATATTAAATGGAAACAATCAACTAAAACAATTATTCAAACAACAAAATAGTGCTTTCCGGAATCAATCATTTCATGCAATACTGTTTTCTCTCCTGATCATATTGATGACATTACGATCAAGAATGTGTGGACAATTCTTAAAACAAAACGTTATCTCATTGTATTCCACCCGATCCCCACAAACAATGTGTCCTAAACAAAAACATCTAAAAGTGCTGAAGATTTTAGATGATTTTTCTAGAATATCTAGCTTAAATTGTCCTCAAATCACAAAAAAAACTTGAGCAAGGAATCTCTGCATGCTGATTTTGTTTGAAAATTGTTTGAAATGTAAAAAGTAAAGAGAAAGAAAAGGGAAAACTTACAAACTGTGAAAGACTCTGTAAGGTCTTTGTGAGTCCATTGATAACCAAAAAGAACTTGTGTCTGCTCACATTGACTAGACATTCTTTATTCTGTTTCACATTTTGCATAGACTGTGTCGTATGTAACCCTGTCTTGATTGGCAACTGGAAAAAAAAAAGATGGCAGATAGAAGGAATTTTGCACAAAAATTAAGATAATATCAAATACAGAGTTAGCAGTTATAAATCCTGTTACAATACAAGAAAGTGTCGGTGTTTTTCAAAGAAAACGTAGTGCAACACTTTAAAGTAGAAATTTTAAGCTGCAGACATGAATTTCCTTGATTTAAAACAACATTTTTGTTTTGTTGTTTTAAATGTGCACCTCTACTTAATACTTTAACTGACTGTTTATTGTTGAAAACTACATTGCTTTTAATTAATAGCTTGCTTGTGCAGTAGTCAAATTCACGTTTACATATAAATATACACTTGAAAACGCTTTTTTATCCAGAAATTCATGAAACTAGAGACTTCTTTTTGGACTTTCTAAGCATTTTTCAGACTATCAGAATGGCAATGTTAATGAAAGTGATAATGGTAAATGTGTGATTGTAGTGTAGTAGCATGTCCAATACAGCATGCATAGGACATGTGTGTTTGTGCATGAGCGCTACTTGTCCACACATCACAGGAGGTAAGAAAGGTGGAAGTGGCGTAAGCAAGAAGGGAAGCAGGGAAAAAAAGAGAAGAAAAGAAAGAAGAAAAAAAAGAGGCGGAGGATGATGCATGAGGCTGATTGACTGTCATTACTATCTAAAAGAAAAAAGGAAGAGAAAGAGTGAAAAGAAGTTGGGGTGGGTGGTAGTGGTAGGTGAAGAGATTTATTTATCGATTACGTGATTCAGTGGCCCAACGCTAACAATACACACACACACAGGCACTTATCTACAATATCTCTAGGTACACACAGCACATTATATTGCTCTTCTAGTTTTAGTAATGTATAATGGGTACTGCATGTACAGTACAGTCCTGAAGTGATTTATTTTTAACTTTGAGTTTGGGATTTTGATTTTAGTATGAGTAAATGTCAAAATATAGTCCTCCTATATCATTGAACAGTTTTTAGTGTCCTTGGTTGCCAAGGAAACAGCAACCATCTTGGATTTTCCTCTCTTAGTTATGAATCAAATCTCTCAAAACCTGTGCTAATCATTTTCCATTCAATATCTAAAGATTGAAATCGGCTTTATTTAGATATTTTGGATTGATTTCTTTCTACAATTTTTTTAAATAACACATAGATCTATCATTTATTTGCAAAAATTCCATTTTTTTACTTTTTTTAATTCTTCAAAAGTGTACAAGATATCAAAAAAACCTGATGTGTTTCTGTTAACATTGACGAGAGGAACCTGTGTTTAAAATATTATACAAATCAGTTGGTAAATGACGGAGGAGAAAGAAATTAAATGGGGGGAAAAATACATTTGAAAAAATGAGAACAAAGAAATCAAAATAAAATAACACAAAAAAGACACTTCAGACGGGTTGCCCTTCTTGTAGCAGCGTCTTACTCTTTCGACAGTCTCTGGCATTGTTCCTAATGTAAAGAGGATTGTAAACCTAGGTTTAGATGTGAACTATTGTGAAAACAGACGTCATAATGACCAGTTTTTTGTTTTATTCCTCTATTCCTATACTTGTGCGCGTGTTTACAGAAGTATCGCCCGAACATTTGACCTCCATCTCTTACATCCCTCAATGTTGGGCCAACTCGGCGAGGCGTGTTGATTGGCCATGTTCCCAGATTGTGGCGATAGCTGGCCGGTTATAAAGGTTTTCAGTGCCATCTTCTCAGTCAGTGTTAGGGTAATTTACGTCAATTTTGACCATTTTTGCCTACCCTCGCCTACAAAATATTGTGTAACAAAAAAGGTTATGTCATATGGACATTTTTTCTGCCATAAACTAAACTTGTAGATAAATGATCATTCTACCCAAATACAAAAGAACAGAAAATCGAAATTTTGGTCCCATACTCGCCAAACCAGTTCCCCCCCCCCCCCCCCCCTAAAATCTAGATCTGGATCTTTAAAGACATAACACAGGTCTACATTGACTAGCACAGATAAAGAGATAGTATGTAGGAACATATATTTAATCCTGATTATAGTATAATAGATTTGAAATAGATCTAGAGGTGGGAGGGGGGTGTCAGGGTAAGGAATGGTGATCATCAGTGATAGTGTATGTGCCCAACTACAGAACTCTCTTCTGTTAACATGAAATATGGAACATATCACTATATTCTAGATCTACAACTAAATCTAGATCTGGAAATCAAAGGCATTGACCCTTTAATCATTGATCTAGATCTAAGTGTAGATCTAGGATTAGAAAAAAATATGTCTGGAGTGATTGCTGCGCTAGAATTTAATTCAACTTTCCTGCAGGTGATTTAAGACTTGTAGAAATCGAATGGTTTTCATTTAAATTCAATAAAATTAATTATGGATTCAGCAAATAATTATGTTGCTACTTTGATTTTTTGTTTCTTAACGTTTGGTTTTCATAGACTCAAACGTTTTCTTTATGGACAAGGTGCGCTGTCACAAAAAAGACAGACAATAATAATAAATAATAATATCTAGCCCGAAATATTATTCTAAGACCATCTTACAATCTTAGCCATCCCCGCACATGACGTCACTTAGATCTATTCAGGAGAGATATGCAAAACAGTTTCTTCTTTTTTCTTCTTTCTTTTTTTAAGCTACAAAAAGAAAAGTAAAATAACAGAGATATGAAGATCCCAATGTATGCCACCTTGCATGACATGAGAGAGCTAACTGTGCAACTCTGACATGACCGCAAAATCTCAATGAATGTCGTAACATCCAAATCCTAACCCAGCAGCTGGGTTTGCAAGATCTGAGCCAATCTTCATTCATAAAAATTTTAGCCTGTGTTGTTGCGAAGCAGCTGAAGTAGGCTAGGTCAGTGATACTGCGGCCGGCTCAACAGCTGCAGTTAATCCAAATGAAATAAATCAGAATAACAAATATATTGAACGCTTAGATAAAAGAAGAATTTACCTGTGCATCAAATCGTGAAATTAAAGCATTGACCCATTCTCCTGGTTTCTGAGTTGCCATTCTTAGTGCGGTAATTTTACCCTCATTTGACTATCGCCATATTCCATTCCTTATTTTCATTTTTGTGCGCATGCGTGGACGTATCAGCATTACCGTAAACTGGTCAAAATATTACATGAAAATGCCTGCAACAAGTGAAGCACGCCTTGGTTTACGGTCTTGTTGAAAAGAACTGAAGGATAATGAAAACATCTAGAGGCTATATAGAGCTATATCTATTGCTTTCCAAACATACACAATCTGTTTGGGTTTGTTTTAGTTTTACTTTTTAAAATCAGATGTATGCTTGGAAGCGACAGTGTTTTGCATCCTTTCCATAAAAGAGAAGGGGAAGGTGGGTGTGTGTGTGGGGGAGGGGGGGGATTTATTTAAGAAATATAATATTATCATTTATCATTAGTGTGGTTTGATGATTGAGTTTGTTTGGTTTGTTTTGGAGTTATTGATGAGTTGTTCCGTTTCGTTTGATTTTGTTTTTTTTTTTTTGCGGAAGAGGTCGTTTCTTTTGATGACATGTTTGTTTTGGATTATTGTTTTGTTTTGTTTTTCGGTCGTTTGTTTTGCTGTTGTTTTTTCTTCTTATACTTCATTCTAGTTCGAAGTCTATGCATCATTGTGAACGCACAACCCATCTAAGGAACACACAAGAGTAGCCAATTGTTATTATTATTATTATTATTATTATTATTATTATT
This sequence comes from Doris montereyensis, assembly GCA_037039925.1. NCBI lineage: Eukaryota > Metazoa > Mollusca > Gastropoda > Nudibranchia > Dorididae > Doris > Doris montereyensis. Next base: position 1,642 of record JAXRKP010001262.1, on the reverse strand, counting down.
ATTATTATTGTTATTATTATTATTATTATTGTTATTATTATTATTAGCATCATCATCATTATTATATATTAGTAGTAGTCGTAGTAGTAGTAGTAGTAGTAGTAGTAGTAGTAGTAGTAGTAGTAGTAGTAGTAGTAGTAGTAGTAGTAGTAGTAGTAGTAGTAGTAGTAGTAGTAGTAGTAGTAGTAGTAGTAGTAGTAGTAGTAGTAGTAGTAGTAGTAGTAGTAGTAGTAGTAGAAGCAGCAGTAGTAGTAGTAGTAGTATGTAGTACTATTGTTGTTGTTATTATTGTAATTATTATTATCATCATCATCGACTTTATTATTATTATTATTATTTACCATTATTATTGTTTTTGGTGTCATCATTTCCATTGTTGGTATCATTGTTATTGTTATTACTATTACTAGTATTACTATTAGCGTTATCATCATTATTATCATTAGCATCATCACCATCATCATCATATTTATTATAATAAGTTACATTTAATTTTACATGCAATATCAAATCAGTGGTCAATATTTCTAACAGAGTTCAACAACAGAGAGAGGGAGAGAGAGAGAGAGAGAGAGAGAGAGAGAGAGAGAGAGAGAGAGAGAGAGAGAGAGAGAGAGAGAGAGAGAGAGAAAGAGAGAGAGAGAGAGAGAGAGGGAGAAATCGATAGATATATATAGAGAGAAAGACAGACAGACAGACAGACAGAGACAGACAGAGAGACAGATAGACCGACATACATACAGTTTTTATCTGTAAACGAATGAAGCCTATTATTTTTGTTGTTCGTTCGTTGTTGGGATATTTATTTCAGTTAGGAATCACATGTACCTGTTAATCGTTGTCATCTTTTGACAGCGGCAAAATAAAATTTATGAGCCTACGGAGTAACTTTAGCGTTCTTCACTAATTTATATCAGAAACATAATATCACAGTTCTTACTCTCTTACACGAGCCGACAAGCCTAAACGAAGATATTATTTGCATATCATTTTGATTTTCTAAGGCGCATTTTTCATTCAATCGTAAATCAAAATTTATCAGTAAAGAATTTTTTTTTTTAAAAGAAAGCCGTCGAGTCCCTTAGTTTGATATTGATAAGGGTAAATATAGGCCCACCTTGAGTTTAGGGGCAACCGGTAATTCATGGGAAGATACCGTGTAAATTTGCAATACATCGTACTTTTATTCTACAAATTTTGTAATAATTAGACATCTCTGTCTCTGTCTTTTTTAAGGGCTGATTGACGCTTAAGTCATGAAAGGCAAAAGGATAAGGATCCATTTACGTACAATGGAATCTACAATCCTTACTTGAATCGGATCCGCTGACTGATCTCATAAAACTTTCTGGTTTACCGTATTCCAAATATGGCCTTTGCGCTTCCCGTGGTAGGTGACATCATGCCATCAATCAATGCAAGCTAAAAACCTGGCCATCGAAAAGCTGATCTTGGTCTCTGTCTGACTGTCACAGGATTGTTTGTATGTTTGCTCTGTCTCCTTACGTGTCAGTTTACCTTTGTTAAAACCAAGTACCAACTTTGGCATTTGACATTGTAGTTTACCAGAGTGGTCTCTTTCGCTTCATGTATGTGGTACACATTGATCTTTCAATATCAAATTCGTCTTCAATGTCTACAC
>JAXRKP010001261.1:137500-146669 GCA_037039925.1 Doris montereyensis | reverse complement strand
GTTGTTGGAGTCAACGCATCATTTGATTAATTTTGTTGGCCAAATTCTGGAATCCAGACCGGATGTTCTTCTAAACACAGCTTCGAATGTGTTTGACAGGTTGGTAAAGGTTTTGAAATTGCATTATTTCTTTCTCTTGACTGTCACTGACCCTTTCCATCATGGGTGGCAATCCCTTATCTCTATGTGACTGAACGGCTCGCCGTCAAATAGCCGTCAACATTTTATTTAAGTGTGTTATTTCGAAGTCTTCTTCTGTCCTTTAGCTGCTTCACATGTCTTTCATCTGACTGTTTCCTCAATTCACATTGAAATCACAGCATGTGATTGGCATATATATATATGTATAGCTGTCTATTTATTTATTTATTTATCTATTTATCTATCTATAGCTCTCTCTTTCTCTCTCTATCGAAAGTTACAACCACATAGCAGCGACAACAATAACAGAAGCAGCAGCAAAATAGCAACAACAACCACAACATCAGCAGCAACATAAAATAGCCGCAACGAAAACAATAACAGTGATGTGGCAATATCAACAAAAACAATAACACTGATGTAGCAATGGCAACAAAAACAATAACACTGATGTAGCAATGGCAACAAAAACAATAACGCTGATGTAGCAATGGCAACAAAAACAATAACACTGATGTAGCAATGGCAACAAAAACAATAACAGTGATATAGCAATAACAGCAATAACAATAAGAGTGATGTGATGTAGCAATAACAACAGAAATAATAACATTGATGTACCAATAACAACAAAAGCAATAACATTGATGTAGCAATAACAACCAAAAACAATAACAATAACAACCAACAAAAACAATAACAGTGATGTAGCAATAACAAAAAAAAGCAATAACAGTGATGTAGCAATAACAACAAAAGCAATAACAGTGATGTAGCAATAACAACAAAAGCAATAACAGTGATGTAGCAATGTAACAAAAGCAATAACAGTGATGTAGCAATAACAACAAAAGCAATAACAGTGATGTAGCAATAACAACAAAAGCAATAACAGTGATGTAGCAATAACAACAAAAACAATAACAGTTTAACAATAACAAAAAAAACCCAATAAAAGTGATGTAGCAATAGCAACAAAAACATTAATACTCTAAGATTGCTAATACTTCAAAAAATTATTTACTTCCCATTCGTCATCACCCATACCCCCTTCCGGCTTCCAACCTCTGTCCTGTGTTCTCTAGTGCCTAGTCGACCTGCCATAGACACACAGAAATGTGTTCGAAACACTCACACAGTGGCGTTGGTGTTAGCTCCACCATCTGGGACAGACGTCGTCGATCACTATGAAGTCTGCTACTGCTCGGAGGAACAAAAGGATCTAGGCATAGAGGTAGGTTTTGTGTTTCTTAAGTAGATAGAGAGAGAAAGGCAGACTGGAAGATAAGGGAGGAAAAGAGGAGAGATAGGGTGGGGGGGGTGAAATAGAAATAGAAAGAGAAGAGAAAATGGGGGGGGAGAGAAAGAAGAAGAGAGAGAGATAGAGAGAGAGAGAGAGAGAGAGAGAGAGAGAGAGAGAGAGAGAGAGAGAGAGAGAGAGAGAGAGAGAGAGAGAGAGAGAGAGAGAGAGAGAGAGAGAGAGAGAGAGAGAGAGAGAAGAGAGAGAGAGAGAGAGAGAGAAGAGAAAGGCTGAGCAGAGAGAGGGAATTTTCATATTATATTCAAATAGAACCGAGATGTGACTGATGTTAGAGCTACTACCTATGCCGAATAGAGTAGTTCGATAAACCACAGGAGAACCCTTTATAAACTGATTGTTTCTCGCGGACATTTAAGAAACTATTACGACGTGTGGTACAAATTGCATTTTATGAGTGTAGTCAAGAAAAGAAACATAAAGATGGTTTTATGGTCCTCATTCATGCACAAGTACAGGCTCACCGAGTGTATATCACTTATCCCCCGGCAGACCATTTCTTTCAAAGTCATTCTCACATCCCGTGGGAGACCATTTCATTCAAATTCATTCTCAAATCCCGTGGGAGACGATTTCATTCAAATTCATTCTCAAATCCCGTGGGAGACCATTTCATTCAAATTCATTCTCAAATCCCGTGGAGACCATTTCATTCAAAGTCATTCTCAAAGGCAGACCATTTCATTCAAATTCATTCTCAAACCCCCCGGCAGACCATTTCATTCAAATTCATTCTCAAACCCCCCGGCAGACCATTTCATTCAAATTCATTCTCAAATCCCCCGGCAGACCATTTCATTCAAAGTCATTCTCAAACCCCCGGCAGACCATTTCATTCAAAGTCATTCTCAAACCCCCCGGCAGACCATTTCATTCAAAGTCATTCTCAAACCCCCCGGCAGACCATTTCATTCAAAGTCATTCTCAAACCCCCCGGCAGACCATTTCATTCAAAGTCATTCTCAAACCCCTGGCAGACCATTTCATTCAAAGTCATTCTCAAATCCCCTGGCAGACCATTTCATTCAAAGTCATTCTCAAATCCCCGGCAGACCATTTCATTCAAAGTCATTCTCAAATCCCCCGGCAGACCATTTCATTCAAAGTCATTCTCAAATCCCCGGCAGACCATTTCATTCAAAGTCATTCTCAAATCCCCGGCAGACCATTTCATTCAAAGTCATTCTCAAATCCCCCGGCAGACCATTTCATTCAAAGTCATTCTCAAATCCCCCGGCAGACCATTTCATTCAAAGTCATTCTCAAATCGCCCGGCAGACCATTTCATTCAAAGTCATTCTCAAATCCCGAGACCATTTCATTCAAAGTCATTCTCAAATCCAAAGTCATTCTCAAATCCCCCGGCAGACCATTTCATTCAAAGTCATTCTCAAATCCCGTGGCAGACCATTTCATTCAAAGTCATTCTCAAATCCCCCGACAGACCATTTCATTCAAAGTCATTCTCAAATCGTCCGGCAGACCATTTCATTCAAAGTCATTCTCAAATCCCGTGGCAGACCATTTCATTCAAAGTCATTCTCAAATCCCGTGGCAGACCATTTCATTCAAAGTCATTCTCAAATCCCCCGGCAGACCATTTCATTCAAAGTCATTCTCAAATCCCCCGGCAGACCATTTCATTCAAAGTCATTCTCAAATCCCCGGCAGACCATTTCATTCAAAGTCATTCTCAAATCCCCCGGCAGACCATTTCATTCAAAGTCATTCTCAAATCCCGTGGCAGACCATTTCATTCAAAGTCATTCTCAAATCCCGTGGCAGACCATTTCATTCAAAGTCATTCTCAAATCGCCCGGCAGACCATTTCATTCAAAGTCATTCTCAAATCCTCCGGCAGACCATTTCATTCAAAGTCATTCTCAAATCCCGCGACAGACCATTTCATTCAAAGTCATTCTCAAATCGTCCGGCAGACCATTTCATTCAAAGTCATTCTCAAATCCCCCGGCAGACCATTTCATTCAAAGTCATTGTCAAATCCCGCGGCAGACCATTTCATTCAAAGTCATTCTCAAATCCCCTCGGCAGACCATTTCATTCAAAGTCATTCTCAAACCCCCCGGCAGACCATTTCATTCAAATTCATTCTCACATCCCGCTGGAGCGTACAGTACACAAGCCTGTTAGGCTTTTCGTACTGAACACTCTGACAAGCTCTTTGTCTTCCTATAGCTCGGTACTTATTCACACCTGAGTGAAGTGAGGAACGTGAAGGGAAGTACATTTCATAAGAAAGTACAACGTTGTGCTAAAACAAAATCCCACCTGTGACGTCCGCGAGGCTTGAACCAGTGTCGCCTTGATTTCAAGCTCGCAGCCCTACGGTTCAGCTACAATGTCTCTTTCTTCCTCAATTCGTTCGTCAAGTCTCAATACCAAAACCTATGGGACAACCAGATCATTTCCAGACAATACCAACTTTACACCAATCTCATGACTTTCTTTTATTTTCCTCTTTTTTTTCTTTCTTCTTCTTTTACCTTGGGCATCGTTCTATAAAGGTTACTACAGAGACATTACGTTAAGCAGGTCGGAATTTAAAATCACACAAAATTAAAGTTACAGCTTTTGAAATCAGCTTTGTAATAGAGGGAAGGCAAGGACGTGTACTATGATATCATGTTACAATAGAGAGATTTTGTTGTAGATATCAACCCATATTGTCTATCCAGAAAACAGCAAGCAAATCCAATACAATATTTAATTTATTCGTTTTTCTTTCTCTGCCCTGCTTCTTTCTAACAGGAAAGGTATTACGCCAAACAGACGACAGAAGTTGATGTCTATGACGTCACCAAGACTTCCGGTCCAGCCAACGACGTCAACGATATCTCGTGCCCTATCCTCGACGTGGCGACCAACGTTTCTTTCCCTGTCATCCTGATAGAAAATCTATGCGTGTCAACACATTACTACTTCTGTGTCTGTGCAGTCAACCGGAAAGGAAGGAGTCAGTTTAGTGACTATGTTCAATGTCAGACTCTTGGACAGCAGGACTGTGTTGTTCCTGGTAAGACAAATCGAAAGTTGGATTTTTATTTTAGTTTATTTTTAAAAAAAATTATTTACCCATATTCACAACTTACTAAGGTGATCTCGGGATTTTCGGTAGGATTGTTAATTTTTTGTTGTTCCCAGGGCTACCATGTAAACAAACAGCAAATGGATTTTTAACGTGCACAGAGTATTGTGATCTGCACACACAGGACCTCCTTTTTAATCGTCCGTCTCCGATAGGACTAGGTGTCGATAAACCAGAGGGTAGATTTTGCTCGAAAAATATCTCGCGAAAATTTCTTAACCGTCGACGGGGCTCAAACCCAGTATCTTTTGGTTGAGAGGCCGACATCTTGCCTCTGACTACACTCTCCCCTCGAAAGTTGGGATATTCCATGTTTATCTGCTTGATACAAGGACATAATTTAACTCTACATAAAAAAACCTCCAAAACAAAAGTTCTCTCAAGCCATTGCGGTCTCATAACCAAAGCTTCTCTCGGTTTTCATAACATGAAGTCGAACAGTGAATGACAATGATGCATTGACTCGTAGACGGAACTATTATAGTCCATCACATGTTTTACTCTCCAGCTTATACTGGTGCCCATTTGCGTCTGAGTCGAGTGGAAATTCCCTTGTTTAAGGCCTCCCCCCCCCAAAAAAAAAAAAACAAAAAAACAACCCACGACGTTTGACCTAGCATTGCCAAGATTCGAACAGAGGATCGCATGATACCAAGTCCGACAACCTAAACCATAAAGTTAACGACCTCAGTCATCATTTTTACTGTAAAGGGAGGGAACAATGAAAATTGATGAGCGATCCGAGAGCCATTACTATGTAATTCGACTACTGACACTGACACCAACAACGGAATGTCAAATAAATAATGCTGATGAACGTTTGTTTTAATTTTGCTATTAATCTGTATTTGCCTTTTTAAATAGTCAAGTAAGTCCCACACAGAGAGTTGAGCGTAATGTAACGAGGAGTAGAGTCCTGGTGTTGATAGGTACACAGCGTAATGTAGTAGTTTGCCATTGCTTTCCACGCCACCTTGCACTTTCGTCGAATCTGAATAGACTTTGTCTAGCTATTCATAATACGCTGCTGGGTCAACAGGAGGGGCAGCAAAATTTGCCCGGATTGGGAATCGAACTCAAGCCTCCGGGATGATAGTCAAATGTTCTACCAACTAAACCAAAACCGACACCTCTTATAATTCATTGAAACACACATTGCTATTTTTGTTTTGTTTTCAAACACACGTCACTCACCTAACCTCCAATTGTTGTTTCTTCCAGCCTCGTGATGATATCAAAAAATGTTATGTAAATTTCCTCCGTCCATGTGACTGAAAAAATTCTTTTAGTGACGCGTTGTCATGGAATCGAATATCTCATTACAATAAATACCATCAGTATTATAGAGTATTATAGGACTGACATTGACTTCAGGTTTTACTATTATGTTACATGAACAAGCGCAATATGTGCATACAATATTAGATTGTGTGTGTGCCTGTGTGTGTGTGTATGTGTGCGTGTGTGTGTGTGTGTGCCTGTGTGTGTGGACCAGGCGTGATAGTAACTGTGTGCTTGGCAGAGAAGATATTGTTTGTAAGGGACATTCGATGTATGGTTGTCCTAGTTGTGTTGTTTTTGACAATCGTGGCTGTTTAATTTGACAACGGTAGTGTTTTTTCCCAGTATTTGACAATCGTAGCTGTTTAATTTGACCACGGTAGTTTTTTCCCCCAGTATTTGACAATCGTGGCTATTTAATTTGACCACAGTAGTGTTTTTCCCCCAGTATTTGACAATCGTGGCTATTTAATTTGACACGGTAGTGTTTTTTCCTCAGTATTTGACAATGGCAGTTGTTCAGTTTGACAAAGGTAGTTTTTTTTAGTTTTGACAATCGTAGTGTTTAGTTTGACAAACGTAGTATTATTTTAGTATTTATTTGTTTAGTTTGACAAACAGTAGTATTTTTAGTATTGACAATCGTAGCTGTTTAGTTTGACAATCAGTAGTTTACTATTTTTCCCCCAGTATTTGACAATCGTAGTTTGACAAAGGTACTGTTTTTTTAGTATTTGACAATCGCAGTTGTTCAGTTTGACAAATGGTAGTTTTGTTTTAGTATTTGACAATCGTAGTTGTTTAGCACTTCATAATGCTAGTTGTTTGCACAAAATAACCCTATTTTTTGTAGTATTTGACAAGTTTTTTTGACAAACTCTCAGCGCCTCCTGTTTTACTAGAGTGTAATCAACTAGTATTTAGATTAACTTCAGTTTACATGGTAAACATAGTTAAAAACCAAAGCTATCATAATAATATGTTTATCACTTAACATTGATTGAAGTTAGTATTTCACAAGTTTTTAAAAATTCTCAGCGCCTCCGCCACCCCAGCTACTTTAATCAACCTTGAGATTTCGTCTACATTAAACATCCAAAGCTATCATAATAATAAAATCTTAACATTGATTGACACCCCTCAAATCCTCCATTACACCCCCCTCACCCTCCCCCCCCACCCCACCCTCCTTCCTTTCCTTTCAGTACCGACCATCTTGGAAGATCTGAGTCACGTGACGGACACTTCCATCCAGATGGCGTGTCCGAGCCTGGCCACCGTGACGTCACACCAGGGAGTGGCCCACTTCCTCTTGGAGAGTCACGAGCGCGGCGCCGTGGTGTGGCAAGGACGGAACTCCACCACGACCAACACGAGGAGTTCACCGTTAGCAAACTCCGCCCTGGCACGCGCTACTTGTTCCTGGTCATGGCGTGTAACAGGCGTGGGGAGTGTCAGATGTCGTCCGTGTCGGTGTTTGACACGGCGTCACGCTTGTAGATGTGGAATGTGTCACATTAATCTGACCATGTGTGGTGAAAAAATGATACGCTGGATTAGATCAATAATAATAACGTGGGGAGGAGAATGGGGGGGGGGGGCGACGGTGGGGGGAGGGGGTGAGGGGTGGTAGGGGTTAGTTGAGGGAAGAAGGAATAGAGAGTTTGAAAAGTGATTCATATTTATGAAGTGAATATACAATTTTTTTATAATAACATTAGCCTGATTATAATCACATAAGTTTGTCCTTTTTGTAAAATTAGTTCTTAAATATGTAATGCTAAGAAACAGCGCTAGACAATAGACAATTATTGAGATTACCGCCAATGGTGGAAAGGGTTACAATCAACCAGTCAATCTGTTTATCCCCAGTGGTGTGAGAAGAGGGGTTGGGAAGGGTAGGCATGTAATTGGGGGTGAGGTGTATTTTGATAATAATTAACTTTTCTCATTTAAAGGAGCTCATTCATCTGAAAGCATGTGATTAATTAAACAGCCATGTTTCAACCTATTAATCTTTGTTAACTGGCGTTGTATTATGTAATACAAGATCAATGTTCAGATGAAGGCAATTGTAACTCCTGTAAGATGCATTACAGACAGAGAGTGAAACACAACAACAAGTGATACATCCACCAAAGAGAACAGATAGGACAAATAGGTTGTTGTCTGACGAAGGGTTATACCTGAATCATCACGACGCGTCTAGCCTGTCTCCGTTTGGTAGAGTGGCCAGTAATTGTTGTTGATCACAGTTCGACTTAAGTCCATAGATAACATAGGAATAAAACTACACTAGGCCGATAACTAGTGAAGAGGAATATGGAACAGTAATGAAAGGCCTGATAGAAAGAAAACAGGACAGAACCGAGAAATGTTTTTGTGGCCCACCCTTCTTCAGCAACGCAGACAAGAGTGGCCCACCCTTCTTCAGCAACGCAGACAAGAGTGGCCCACCCTTCTTCAGCAACGCAGACAAGAGTGTCCCACCCTTCTTCAGCAACGCAGACAAGAGTGGCCCACCCTTCTTCAGCAACGCAGACAAGAGTGGCCCACCCTTCTTCAGCAACGCAGACAAGAGTGTCCACCCTTCTTCAGCAACGCAGACAAGAGTGTCCCACCCTTCTTCAGCAACGCAGAGCACCCTTCTTCACGCAGACAAGAGTGGCCCACCCTTCTTCAGCAACGCAGACAAGAGTGGCCCACCCTTCTTCAGCAACGCAGACAAGAGTGGCCCACCCTTCTTCAGCAACGCAGACAAGAGTGGCCCACCCTTCTTCAGCAACACAGACAAGAGTGGCCCACCCTTCTTCAGCAACACAGACAAGTGTGGCCCACCCTTCTTCAGCAACGCAGACAAGAGTGGGCCACCCTTCTTCAGCAACGCAGACAAGAGTGTCCCACCCTTCTTCAGCAACGCAGACAAGAGTGGGCCACCCTTCTTCAGCAACGCAGAACAAGAGTGGCCCACCCGTCTTCAGCAACGCAGACAAGAGTGGCCCCACCCTTCTTTAGCAACGCAGACAAGAGTGGCCCACCCTTCTTTAGCAACGCAGACAAGAGTGGCCCACCCTTCTTCAGCAACGCAGACAAGAGTGGCCCACCCTTCTTTAGCAACGCAGACAAGAGAGTGGCCCACCCTTCTTCAGCAACGCAGACAAGAGTGGCCCACCCTTCTTCAGCAACGCAGACAAGGGTGGGCCACCCTTCTTCAGCAACGCAGACAAGAGTGGGCCACCCTTCTGCGGCAGCGCAGACAAGAGTGGGCCACCCTTCTTCGGCAACGCAGACAAGAGTAGCCCACCCGAACATTTCTCTGTTCT
>JAXRKP010001261.1:112500-132500 GCA_037039925.1 Doris montereyensis | reverse complement strand
AATAATAATAATAATAATAATAATAACAACAATAATAATAATAATAATAATAATAATAATAATAATAATAATAATAATAATAATAATAATAATAATAATAATAATAATAATAATAATAATAATAATAATAATAATAATAATAATAATAATAATAATAATAATATAATAATGATGATGAATATAATATAATAATAATAATAATAATAATAATAATAATAATAATAATAATAATAATCATAATTATAATAATAATAATCATAATAATAATATTAATAATGATAATAATTATAATAATAATAAATAATAATAATAATAATAATAATAATAATAATAATAATAATAATAATAATAACAATAATATTAATAATAATAATAATAATAATGATGATGATTATGATTATGATGATAATAATAATAATAATAACAATAATTACTACTAATAATATACTGGATACTCATTAACACCTGAGTCAAGTGAGGAAAGAAGAGTGAAGTACCTTTCCTAAGAGTACAACGTTTGGAAAACCCCACCTGTACCGGCCAAGGGGCTCTAAGCAGTGTCCTCGTGATTACAAGCTCACAACACTACGGTCCGGGCAGTGGACAGGTAAGCACCAGTACGGGGAGTAGATTATCCCGCCGTCCACGAGTCTCCTGCTGCCTCGCAGGTCAGTCTTGACTGACCAAAGGCTAAGGGAGTTAATCCTGAAAGAAAACAATCTGCTGCCTTGCATGCCGGTCTTAACTGACCAAAGGCTAAGGAGTTGACCCTGACAGAAAATAACAACCTGTTGTCTTGCAGGCTGGTCTTCAATGACCAAAGGCTAAGGAATTAACCCTGACAGAAAATAAGAAGGCCTGGTAGGGGGCCTCAAGGTGACAGCCCCACCATCTACCTAGGGTACAGTGGGTTAATTTCCTGCTTATCGGAAACCTAACTGATGCAGAGAAATAAATATAATGTACCTTGCTTGACCTTTCAACGACGAAAATGGAAACGAACACGGACTGCGATCTTTGGAACATAGAATGTTAGGGCAATAAATGGAAAAGAGTTAGAATTAGTTGATGAAATGGAAAATTTCAAAGTAGACTTTTTGGCTATTACAGAAACAAAGAAAAAAGGAGAAGAAATAGAAAACGTGGGACCAAATAATATTTTAATCTTCTCAGGAGTAGATGTCAAAGATAGAGCTAGAGCAGGCGTAGGTCTGCTAGTGCATAAAAGGCATGAAAAGCTACTAGAAAGCTGGAAATTTATAAGCCCACGGTTATTAAAGGTAAATATTAAACCAAAAGGAAGAGAAATTAAATTATTAATAGCTTATGGACCAAAAGAAGACGCCACTAAAGAAGAAAAAGATACATTCGAAAACGATTTACAAATAGCTGCAGAGAATCTTAAACACAAACAGGAACTACTGGTTTTAGGAGAGTTAAACGCTAGAGTAGGCAACAATACAAAAACATTAGGTGGAGTAATAGGTAAAGAAGGAAAGACAAAAAACTTCTCCAAATGGAGAGAGACTAATAGATTTTTGCCTAAAGAATAACATGAAAATAGCCAACACCTTTTTTCCTCATTAAGATATCCACAAATATACAAGAGAAATTGAAGACAGGTGTGAAAAGTCAATGATAGACTACATAATAGTTAGCATTTTTTTTTTCAGTACATTGGATGCAAGAGTAAACAGAGGAGCAGAAATATTTAGTGATCATCACCTAATGATTGCCAAAATGAGATTACTGACTGAAAAAAAAAACAAACAGAAAAGGAAAGAGAAGAAAGCTACTAAACTGAAAATAGAGGAACTAAATAAACCAGTAGTAAAACAGGTATACCAATCTAGAATAAAAGATTTATCAGTGAAAGACAGATGGATCTGAATGATAGCACAATAGAAGAAACGTGGCAAATGTATAAAGAAACACTCCTCAGTTGTGCTGAAGAGGTATGTGGTAGGAAACAAATTAAAAGAGATGGGAAAAGAACAGCATCATGGAAACATGGAGAAATCATTTTCACCAATTACATAATCCATCCAGAACGTATGAAACAAGGAATAAAGATCAATTAGTAAGAGTAATAAGTAATCCAGAGGAGACAGCTGAAATGTAGATATATCAATGGAATAAATCCAAACAGCTATAAGGAAAGTGAAATTAGGAAAAGCCCCAGGAGCAGTTCAAGTTTATCCATAAATGATTAAAAACCAAGGGAGAGAGCAGACAAACTACTACATGCAATATGCAGACAAGCATGGAAGTCCAAACAGGTGTCAGACGACTGGAAGAAGGAAACGGTAGTACCAATACATAAGAAAGGATCAACTATGGAATGCTTAAGCTATAGAGGGATACCACTACTTAGCGTTCCATGAAAATTATAGGCCAGGATACTGGAAATGAGATTAAGGAAAAGAATAGAGGATCAGATTGAAGAACATCAGAGTGGATTTAGACCAGGAAGAAGTGTACAAGACCACATATTTACTATCAGACAAATAATAGAAAAATTCCTTGAGAGAAACATTGACTTGCACCTGTGTTATATTGACTTAGAAAAGGCAATTGACACTGTGAGGATGGACGAACTATGGCATTCCTTAAAAGGATACAATAGAGAGCAAAGTTTAATAGAAGCCATTAAACGTTTTTACAATAAACCAACATGTGCATCCTCAAAAATGAAGAAAATGAATGTAGGTATGTGGAAGCTCAAACCAGTAAATATATCAATGCTTTCATTTGCCGATGATTTAGTTCTGTTAGGAAAATCAGAAAGTGACCCTCAGTCGAATATCATCATCATGAACAATGAACTGAATATAAGAGGAATGAGAGTAAATGCAAAAAAACCCATAACAATGCTAGTAACTAGGGAAGCTAAAACACAAAGTCTTAATTTGGGCAGGGAGAATTTAAAACAAGTTCAAAGCTATAATTACCTAGGAGTAATGATTAACTCAGAGGGAAAACTAAGAGAAGAAATCAGCCAGGGAATCAAAAAGGCAAGTGCAATATATAACCCACATAGGAAAGACATTTGTAGGTAAGCAAGAATTGTCAACAATAACCAAAATGGCAGTATACAATACAGTTTATTGTCTTACTCTCCTCTATGGCAGCGAAACCTGGACCCTAGACAGTATAGAATACAGAAGAGAACAGGCAACTGAAATGAAATATCTAAGAAGAGTAGTAGGAAAACTAAAAGAGACAAAATCAGAAACACAACAATAAGAGATCAAACCAAAGCAGATGGCATAAAAACTAAAATAGAAACAAATCAATTGAGATGGTTTGGGCATGTAAACAGAATGAATGACAATAGAATAGCTAAATCAGTATACAGTACTAAAGCCTAAGGTAAAAGACCAAAAGGTAGACCTCGGAGAAAGTGGGAAGAAGATATAAAAGAGGCATTGAAGAATAGAAATTTAACATTTTTGGAAGGAAACAAAAAATGGCAGGACAGGGCATCCTGGAGAAAGATCATCGCTGGTATCTGAAGGTAGAATGGGGACTGACAAAAGAAGGAAAGAAAACTCTCCGGTTCAGCTACAACGCCTTGAACCAGTGTCGTCGTGATTACAAGCTCACAACACTACGGTTCAGCTGCACCGCCTTGAACCAGTGTCCTCGTGATTACAATCTCACAACACTACGGTTCAGTTACACCGCCTTGAACCAGTGTCCTCGTGATTACAAGCTCACAACACTACGGTTCAGCTACAACGCCTTGAACCAGTGTCCTTGTGATTACAAGCTCACAACACTATGGTTCAGCTGCACCGCCTTGAACCAGTGGCCTCGTGATTACAATCTCACAACACTACGGTTCAGCTACAATGCCTTGAAGCAGTGTCCTCGTGATTACAAGCTCACAACACTACGGTTCAGCTACAACGCCTTGAAGCAATGTCCTTGTGATTACAAGCTCACAACACTACGGTTCAGCTACTACGCCTCGATCTATAAGAGTTAGAAAAGCATTGACATGGTATTCATGAAATATTCCAAATGGGGGATGTGGTTCACCGATGGTTGACTCCACGCTTGATCTGTACGGTCATGCTATGGTCAATTGTACACGTTTTAGTGCTTTCAATGAAAAAATACAAGAAAATAAATAAATTCAAAAAACTGATTTGCACAAAACATGCCCGATATTTCACAAGTCTACCTATTGATTTGAGACTACAGCCGATTGAAGACGAACACACACACACACACACACACACACACACACACACACACAACACAAAAGAAGCAAACTTGTCTTAGTTCTTATTTTTCCAAAGGGTTGAGAGAAGCCGCAGAGCGTTTTTGTTCTTAAGATGACATGTTAAGATCTTATCACTCATATTATTATTTTTCCCTATGCCCACACCCAGCATAAATATTCTGCCTTTGCTCTAATAATAGTTTGTAGAACCTATCGAGGTCTGTTTTCAAAGCCTGTCATGATTAGACGTCCATTGTAGTGTGATGCCTCACTGATTCAAAATATAAAAATGGATTTATAGTCCGTATCCTCGCATAAATGCAGGCTCACCGACTGTACATCATAATGTATCCCCCAGCAGGTCATTTCATTCAAAGTCCTCCTAAACTCTCGGGAGGAACATACAGTACACACGCCTGTAAATCTTTTCGTACTAATACACTGACAAGACATATTTTTCTCTACCTATAATTGGGCACTCATTCACACCTCAATCGAGTGAGAAAAGTAGATAGAAGCACATTTTACTAAAAGAGTACAAAATTGTGAAGAAAAAACCCCCCCACCCATTCCAGCCGTGGGACTTGAACCAGTGTCGTCGTGATTACAACCAACAAGCTCACAACACTACGGTTGAGCTACAGAGCCTCATAAATGCCCATTAAGTCATGACCTTATTCATATGGCTCTTGTATTAATGTTACCTGACTGTTACTATTCACTATCTATGTACGTCCTCATTTAGACGCCATTTATACATGCCTGCCTTATTCAAATGCTTATTATGTATATAATAATCTAACCTGATACATAATTATGCCCGTTTTATTAAATGTTAGACATTTGATTATGTCCCTTTATCGTTCACTCAGATGTGAATGCGTTTGTGTCCTTTTTCAATGTATTGGTATGGTATCATTATTCCATGCCTACTTCATCCACAGTAATGGTGTTTTTCCATACACAAGCAAATTTTACGATAGGGAAATGGTATATATCACAGAGATTGTCGACACCTATTATCAAGAAAGGACGTGGCCTTTCACCTCTATGGTGAGCATGACCTTGAGCAACTGGTTGAATTATTGTGTGCTGTAATTTTATTTTAAAGTAATCTGAGACATGTTTTTAAAAACAACAACCCTGAAATATGTGAAACATTCTCAAAAGGAAAATGACAGTTTTAAAAACATAACGAACTTAATCTCAAAAGGAAAATGACAGTTTTAAAAACATAACGAAACTTTGTTTCTTTCTTTCTTTATTTATTTATCAGCTCCCATTCTACCTTCCGATGTATGGGTTTAGATGTCCGAAATGACCTTTCTCCAGACTGTCCTGTCCTGACATTTTCTGTTTCCCTCCGTGAAAGTTAAATTTCTTTGCGTTAATGCCTCTTTTATATCTTCTTCCCACTTTCTCCGAGGTCCGCCTTTTGGTTTTTTACCTTAAGTTTTAGCACTGTATACTGATTTAGCTATTCTATTGTCATTCATTCTGTTAACTTGCCCAAACCATCTCAGTTACTTCATTTCTATCTTAGTTTGTATGCCATCTGCTTCGGTTTGATCTCTTATTGTTGTGTTTCTGATTTTGTCTCTTTTAGTTTTCCTTATTACTCATCTTAGATATTTTATTTCGGCTGCTTGTACTCTACTGTATTTCCTACTGTCTAAGATCCAGATTTCACTGCCATAGAGGAGAGTAGGACAATAAACTGTGTTGTATACTGCCATTATGGTTTTTGTTGACAATTCTTGTTTACCTAAAAATGACGTTCTAGATGGATATTTATTGCACTTGCCTTTTTGATTCTCTGGCTGATTTCTTCTCTTACTTTTTCCTCTGAGTTAATCATTACTCCTAGGTAATTGTAGCTTTGAACTTTGTCTAAATTCTCACTGCCCAATTTAAGATTTTGTGTTTTAGCTTCCCTTCTTACTAGCATTGTTTTGGTTTTCTTTGCATTTACTTTCATTCCTCCTTTATTCAATTCATTTTTCATCATGTTGATATTCGACTGGAGATCCCTTTCTGATATTCCAAACAGAACTAGTCATCAGCAAATAAAAACATTGACACATCTACTGCTTTGAGCTTCCACATACCTACATTAATTTTCTGCATTTTTGAGGAAGCCTTTGCGACTGAATCAATAAATGTGATAAACAAAAGAGGACTTAAGATACAACCCTGTCTTACTCCTATATCTGCATCAAAATCTTCAGATACATTTCCAGCTACTCTCACTGCAGATGTTGGTTTATTGTAAACACTTTTAATGGCTTTTATTAAATCTTGCTCTGCGTTGTGTTCTCTTAAGGAATGCCATAGTTCGCCCCTCCTCATACTGTCAAATGCCTTTTCTAAGTCAATAAAATACAGGTGCAAGTCAATGTTTCTCTCTCAAGAATTTTTCTATTATTTGTCTAATTGTAATATGTGGTCTTGTACACTTCTTCCTGGTTTAAATCCACTCTGATGCTCTTCAATCTGATCCTTTACTCTTTTTCTTAGTCTCATTTAAAGGTATTCTGGCATACACTTTTCCTGGAAAAGGAAACAAAAACACATAAAAGGAGAAACACAAAACGAGATGAATCAAGAACTTCATACATAACTATTTGTATTAATTATTATGAAATTGTATGTCAGTCATTTTGTCACAATCATATGACGTCCATGTAGAAGCTATGTCAATTCTTCAGTTTGTCCTCCGACAAAAGATGAGATTGTGTTTTTTAGTCGCGTTGGTTTGTTTGTACGTCTGTCTGTGAGTAACATTACTCAAAACACAACGTCGAACTCTAACGGAAAACCCGACCTCCTAGTTGTAGTCAGGTGCAGGTAATAAATTACCGGCGCACGGCCGTCTGACAAGGGTCTGCTAGCCCCAATGGGTCCCTTGGGTAATGATCAGCACCACTACAGAAATGCGCCAAAAATTACACAACTTCAATCCTTTCTAATTAAGGCATAAAACCATTTTTCGGCTGAGTTTTTATTTTAACTCAAACGCTCAACATTTGCTCTTGTGTTTTGTGAAAATGTGGTATTCTTATCATGTGTGGCTTTTGTGTAGTGTATCTTTTTGTAGAGTGGGTATATTTTAAAAAATGGAGTAGGGATTATCAGCATAGTGTTTTATTATTATTTTTTTTAACGGAACTTTATACAGCCGTCATACAAAGTTTGCTAGAAAAAGATTCATCTATCAGCCTGTTTTAAATTCATTTGGATTTCATCATCAATTCTGGAGTTATATTTTTGTTTCGAACCCCACCCACTTTTTCCATCATGACGTACAGGTATATTTATTTTTTCACAGTCCTTCCTGTATTTCCGACATGACATGCATGTTCAAGTCAACCACTTTTGACATTAATATCAACAGTTTACCTTCTTTCTGTTGAATACATGAAGTCATTACAATTGTTTACATGTTTAAAAACGTCCATAGTACAAAATGGTATTTGGCAAATTCTATAATACCGATCGATAGCTAGCTAACAAATGTATCCTTATAATACTATTTCTCTCTCTCTCTCTCTCTCTCTCTCTCTCTCTCTCTCTCTCTCTCTCTCTCTCTCTCTCTCTCTCTCTCTCTCTCTCTCTCTCTCTCTCTCTCTCTCTCTCTCTCTCTCTCTCTCTCTCTCTCTCTCTCTCTCTCTCTCTCTCTCTCTCTCTCTCTCTCTCTCTGTCTCTCTCTCTGTCTCTCTCTCTCTCTCTGTCTCTCTCTCTCTCTCTCTCTCTCTCTCTCTCTCTCTCTCTCTCTCCTCCCTCTCTCTCTCTCTCTCTCTCTCTCTCTCTCCCTCTCTCTCCCTCTCTCTCTCTCTCTCTCTCTCTCTCTCTCTCTCTCTCTCTCTCTCTCTCTCTCTCTCTCTCTCTCTCTTCACGCACACATACACACACACGCACACATACATATATTATACTACACACGCACACAGCCACATGCTTACTATTGTCTAATGTGCGAATGGGTACTCAGTACGAATATAATTTTATGTATAATATGAGTCAATTTTGATAATACTGTTTTTTGTCGATCGACACGTAAAAAAGTATATCGCATGTACTATAGCTCTTTCTCTCAGGTCATCAGGTTTACAAATGTAGTGAGATGAGTTACTGCCAGTTTTGGTAATTATTGAAAGTTCGGTTTTCGAGCTTTTAAAGTTTATTATATTCATATCATCTGCAATTAATTTCAATTTTCCTAGACCAATTTTGAACTCTTGGTGCGTAATAAAGGAATGATGTCTTTGGGTATAATTTTTGCTCACAATGGAAAAACTGTCAGTTGAGACTTGGTGACTACACGCTTATGACATTCAGACTAATAAATAGGGTGAAAACAGAACAATATAATAATAATATGGTCATTTAACTGGACTTGCGTTGCCTTCTGACCGATTGCTGACCTCGGTCAACGTGACCTAACTGGTCGGTAGAAGAGACTAAGAGCTACGGCTTTTCGACGCGTGAAAAACGTATTAACGATGTTGATGAAATTCTTATGCAGGATACGTTGGAAAGGATACAAGGAATAATTTATTTAATCATAGGAGTGTTCCGAATCACCATCTGGATACGGAAGGTAATGACATAAGACAATGTGAAGGCCCCATAGGAACAAAGACGAGACAAATACAAGGAATAGACAGAAAACAAATCCTGGCCACCATGGGGATCGAACCCGCGACGTCTGCGTCGGCACCCATCGCCTCGCCATGAGAAGAAAGCGTGCTACCAACTGAGCTAACTACGCTCCATCTGTCGGCATCTGGATACAGGAACTTTTTGAAAGATTCTTTATCATTTTTACTTTTTCTCTTTTTTTTATTTATTATCATGGCGAGAATGTGTTTTCCTGAATTAATCAATAATTGGTAACATCAGCATTTTTCGTTCATCCGTCAATAATCAATAATTGTTCATCCGTCAACATCAGCATTTTCCGTTCATCCGTCAATAATTGGTAACATCAGCATTTTCCGTTCATCTGGTCAATAATAGCAAATAATTGTCTTTGTTCGTGATTAGAAGAAGTTTGATTATAGTTGATAAAACCGGATAGTGTTTACATATATTTTTAGACGCATCTGCTGTGGGGGGGGGAGGGGGTGTGGAGGACATTGCGTAACGACGGGGCCCGAATATCTATTTTAAGACGCATCTGTGGGGGTACATTTCGTAGTAACAGTGTCCGAATATCTATTTTTAGACGCGTCTGTTGGGGATTGGGGGTGGGTGGGGGTTGGGGAAGAGTGGTACATTGCGTAGCAACTATGCCCGAATATCTATTTTTAGACGCGGTAACGTACTACTATTTTGTCATCAAGCTTTCGTGGCCAGCTTCCTTGGCCTAATAATCATCAAAGAAAATAGATATTACATCTCCAGTATAGATTGGAAATTTACATTTTGATATTTTTTTATATCAGTTTTATATATATATATTATATATATATATATATATATATATATATATATATATATATATATATATATATATATATATATATATATATAGACGTGGAATCTAAATAAGGTTCTAGAGCTTAGACAGAGCTGGGAGTTCATATGGTACTGTGCAAAGAAGACCGCTCAGATGATTACCTTCAACGTGTGGCCGTAACTTTGATCTAAATCCAACATCTAGAACCAGTTACTCACCGTTGTCTATCATCTGAAGTGACATCCTTACCTGCATTGGTCATCTGAAGTGACATCCTAACCTGCGTTGGTGATCTGAAGTGATATCATTACCTGCATTGATCATCTGAAGTGACATCTTTACCTGCATTGACCATCTGAAGTGACATCCTTACCTGCGTTGGTGATCTGAAGTCACATCCTTACCTGCATTGGTCAACTGGGTGAAATCATTATCTGCATTGACCATCTGAAGTGATATTCCTACCTGCATTGGTCATCTGAAGTGATATCATTACCGGCATTGGTCATCTGAAGTGATATCCTTACCTGTATTGGTCATCTGAAGTGATATCCTTACCTGCATTGATCAAGTGAAGTGATATCCTTACCTGCATTGATCATCTGAAGTGATATCCTTACCTGTATTGGTCATCTGAAGTGATATCATTACCTGCATTGGTCATCTGAAGTGATATCCTTACCTGCATTGATCATCTGAAGTGATATCCTTACCTGTATTGGTCATCTAAAGTGACATCCTTACCTGCATTGGTAATGTGTAGTGATATCCTTACCTACATTGGTCATCTGAAGTGATATCCTTACCTGCATTGATCAACTGAAGTGATATCCTTATCTGCATTGATCATCTGAAGTGATATCCTTACCTGCATTGATCATCTGAAGTGATACCCTTAACTGCATTGATCATCTGAAGTGATATTCCTACCTGAATTGATCCTCTGAAGTGATATCCTTACCTGCATTGGTCATCTGAAGTGATATCCGTACCTGCATTGGTCATCTGAAGTGATATCATACCTGCATTGATCATCTGAAGTCATATCCGTACCTGCATTGGTCATCTGAAGTGATATCCTTACCGGCATTGATAATCTGAAGTGATATCCGTACCTGCATTGGTCATCTGAAGTGATATCCTTACCTGCATTGGTCATCTGAAGTGATATCCTTACCTGAATTGGTCATCTGAAGTGATATCATTACCTGCATTGATCATCTGAAGTGATTTCCTTACCTGCATTGATCATCTGAAGTGATATCCTTACCTGCATTGGTCATCTGAAGTGATATCCTTACCTGCATTGATCATCTGAAGTGATATCCTTTCCTGCATTGGTCATCTGAAGTGATATCCTTACCTGCATTGGTCATCTGAAGTGATATCCTTACCTGCATTGGTCATCTGAAGTGATATCCTTTCCTGCATTGATCATCTGAAGTGATATCCTTCCTGCATTGGTCATCTGAAGTGATATCCTTTCCTGCATTGGTCATCTGAAGTGACATCCTACCTGCATTGGTCATCTGAAGTGATATCCTTACCTGCATTGGTCATCTGAAGTGATATCCTTACCTGCATTGGTCATCTGAAGTGATATCCTTACCTGAATTGGTGATCTGAAGTGATATCCTTACCTGCATTGATCATCTGAAGTGATATCCTTTCCTTGATCATTGAAGTGATCCTTACCTGCATTGATCATCTGAAGTGATATCCTTACCTGCATTGATCATCTGAAGTGATATCCTTACCTGTATTGATCATCTAAAGTGATATTCTTATCTGCATTGTGTTATTGTCACGTCTATGCTTTTAAAAACAATTCTTTATCTTGATTTTACCCATATCCACAACTATGGGGATTTCGGATTTTTACTTTATAGGATTTTAAATTTTACCCGGACTGTCCTGTACACAGCCAAGGGATTTTTAAAATGGCCAGAGGGTTGTAATCTTCTCACGGGGCCTCCTTTTATCGTCCGTCTCCGATAGGACTAGGCGTGGCTCGAACCCACGACCTTTGGGTTCAGGGGCTGACACTTTGCCTCTGGATTACTTTTTGCATTATTATTATTATTATTACCTAGTCTCATACATGTCTATGCAATATAGATACATGTGCCATCCAAACATATCAAGTGCTGGCATAGTATTCTGTATACTGATTGTTCACTCCATCTGTATTCAACATTTGATACATGTTATGATTTTACTTTATCTGACCATTTGATTCGTTCCAGTTACGCGACGAGCCTTCCAATTAAACAGTTTAATAATCATAATACAAATACTCTTCCAAAAAGAATCGTTCCAATTAAGCAACTGTTCCATATAAGCGGCGATCCACTTATCGGCTTTGACTGTAGTTTAACAAATGCAGAGTCACCGTCTCAAGTCCATGTAGTATTGTACAGCTGAATATTATGTAATTCATACTAACTCTCTGATAAGATCTGCCTATGCCTGTAGCTGGGTACTCATTCACACGTGAGTCAAATAAAGAAAGATTTAGGGCCTGTCCAAAGAGTAACACGTCACAGTCAGGGTTTTGAAACCATATCATTATCATTGCACTTAGAAACTCACAGCAGCACCGATTGCACACCTGAGTACGCGTTTGTTTTCGTGTCAAGGCAACACACGGACGCGAACCCTGATGCATAGGATCACCGGTGATACCACCACCCCCTTCTCTCTCTCTCTCTCTCTCTCTCTCTCTCTCTCTCTCTCTCTCTCTCTCTCTCTCTCTCTCTCTCTCTCTCTCTCTCTCTCTCTCTCTCTCTCTCTCTCTCTCTCTCTCTCTCTCTCTCTCTCTCTCTCTCTCTCTCTCTCTCTCTCTCTCTCTCTCTCTCTCTCTCTCTCTCGCTCTCTCTCTCTCTCTCACTCTCTCTCTCTCTCTCTCTCTCTCTCTCGCTCTCTCTCTCTCTCTCTCTCTCTCTCTCTCTCTCTCTCTCTCTCTCTCTCTCTCTCTCTCTCTCTCTCTCTCTCTCTCTCTCTCTCTCTCTCTCTCTCTCTCTCTCTCTCTCTGTCTCTGTCTCTGTCTCTCTCTCTCTCTCTCTCTCTCTCTCTCTCTCTCTCTCTCTCTCTCTCTCTCTCTCTCTCTCTCTCTCTCTCTCTCTCTCTCTCTCTCTCTCTCTCTCTCTCTCTCTCTCACTCTCTCTCTCTCTCTATCTCTGTCTCTCTTTAGGCATAACTCTCCCTTCCCTTTCTCTCTCTCTCTCTTTCGATGACTCTCTCTCTCTCTCTCTCTCTCTCTCTCTCTCTCTCTCTCTCTCTCTCTCTCTCTCTCTCTCTCTCTCTCTCTCTCTCTCTCTCTCTCTCTCTCTCTCTCTCTCTCTCTCTCTCTCTCTCTCTCTCCCTCTCTTTCTAGTGTAAGGGCTTTCTCTCTATCTCTCTTTCTTTCTCTCTCTCTCTATCTCCCCCTTTCTCTCTCTCTCTCTCTCTCTCTCTCTCTCTCTCTCTCTCTCTCTCTCTCTCTCTCTCTCTCTCTCTCTCTCTCTCTCTCTCTCTCTCTCTCTCTGTCTCTGTCTCTCTCTGAGTCATTTATCTATTTATCTCTCTCTCTTTCACTCTACCTCTCTCTCTCTCTCTCTCTCTCTCTCTCTCTCTCTCTCTCTCTCTCTCTCTCTCTCTCTCTCTCTCTCTCTCTCTCTCTCTCTCTCTCTCTCTCTCTCTCTCTCTCTAGTGAATTTGATGTTTAAATTCAAACTGACTAGCAACATTACAAAGCAGAAGAATAAATTTGACTTTGTAGCTATTTAGGGGAAATAACGTATAACTCTCTATATATCTGATCATCCGTTTATCTACGTCTGGAGAAATGATGATGCCATCAGTTTTCCTCCCTAAAAAAATATTTTGGAGTAATAAAAATGACACTATCTACTGTTGTTCTTTTCAATGCATTAACTAGAATGGAACCCCTGTCAAAGATGTCTTAATTCCTTATAAAATCACTTCATCAAAGTATTTTTTCTGTTTTGGTTTGCTTTTGACAATAAGTACATCTGAGATCGTTCTCCGATACGTGTGTCTGGTCTTTGAAGCGTTGTAACGTCTTGAGTAGCGTAGAGTGAACGTCTTTGAGTAGCGTAGAATGAACAGAGTGACAATCAACCTAACGTCTTTGGTAGCTATAACAGAAAACACACTTTGAGTAGCGTATGCCTAACGTCTTTGAGTAGCGTGTGCCTAACGTCTTTGACAGAAAAGTCTTTGGCATATGCCCTAACGTCTTTGAGTAATGGCAGTTCCTATCGTGCCATGTGTTAAGAAATTTGTTGAAGCATGGTTGGCGCCTTACATTGACTCAAGGTAAATGAAATCGACAATGTAAATCCGATACGATGCCACATTCTCTGAAAGGTCATTGAAACAGTTACTGCCGTGACGGCGAAATGCTGCGTGTATTATGATCCCAAACACACACGAATCCACCTAAACAGAATCAGTAAACTGCCCTAGTAAATAATTTTTAATACCGGGATTCTCAGATATCACCAAAGTCCTGGTTTAAACAGAGTTTACCTGTCTTAAATATTCAAACATTTGATACAGCATCTATCAACACGTATGTTTGTACGTATAAGTGAATGTATGAAAGTATAAAAGTAACCTTCATGCATGCATGTATGTATATATGTATGTATGTATGTATGTATGTATGTATGTATGTATGTATGTGTGTGTATGTATGTATGTCTCTCTCTCTCTCTCTCTCTCTCTCTCTCTCTCTCTCTGCTCTCTCTCTCTCTCTCTCTCTCTCTCTCTCTCTCTCTCTCTCTCTCTCTCTCTCTCTCTCTCTCTCTCTCTCTCTCTCTCTCTCTCTCTCTCTCTCTCTCTCTCTCTCTCTCTCTCTCTCTCTCTCTCTCTCTCGCTCTCTCTCTCTCTCTCTCTCTCTCTCTCTCTCTCTCTCTCTCTCTCTCTCTCTCTCTCTCTCTCTCTCTCTCTCTCTCTCTCTCTCTCTCTCTCTCTCTCTCTCTCTCTCTTTCGGTGTATGGGTATATTTCTTTATCAGTTCCCATTCTACCTTTCGGTGTATGGGTTTAGATGCCCGAGATGATCTTTGTCCAGGATGCCTTGTCCTGGCATTTTCTCCCCTGGGGGGTTCCAGTTTCCTTCCAAAAAGTAGAATTTCTATGCTTTAATGCCTCTTATATGTATATATTCTTCCCACTTCCTTCGAGGTCTGCCTATTGGTTTTTGCCTTCGGCATTAGCACTGTATATTGATTTAGCTATTCTATTTTTTTTACATGCCCAAAACCAACCATCTCACTTGATTGATTTATATCTTACGTTTTATGCCATCTGCTTTGGTTTGATCTCTTATTGTTGTGTTTCTGACCTATCTCTTCTAGTTTTCTCTACTGCTCTTTTTAGATATTTCATTTTCAGTTGCTTGTACTCTACTGCATTCTCTACTGTCTAAGGTCCAAGTTTTGCTGCCATAGATGAGACCAGGACAATAAACTGTGTTGTATACTGCCATTTTGGTTTTTGTTGACAATTCTAGTTTACATACACATGCCTTTCCTAGATGATTGTATATTGCACTTGCCTTGTGAATTCTCTGGCTGATTTATTCTGTTAGTTTTCTCTCTGAGTTAACCATTACTCCTAGGTAATTGTAGCTTTGAACTTGTTCTAAATTTCCCCTGCCCAATTTAAGATTTTATGCCTTAGCTTCCTTAGTTACTGGCATTGTTTTGGTTTTCTTTGCATTTACTCTCATTCCTCTTTTATTACGTTCATTGTTCATCAAGTTGATATTCGACTGAAGGTCTCTTTCTGATTTTCCAAACAGAACTAAATCATCAGCAAATGAAAGCATCGATACATTTACTGGTTTGAGCTTCCACATACCCACATTCATTTTCTTCATTTTTGAGGATGCCTTTGCGACTGAATCCATAAATGTGATAAACAAAAGAGGACTTAGGTTACAACCTTGTCTTACTTTCTATATCTACACAAAATTCTTCAGATATGTTTCAACTACTCTCACGGAACATGTTGGTTTATTGTAAAACGTTTAATGGCTTCTATTAAATTTTGCTCTACATTATGTCCTTTTAAGGTATGCCATAGTTCGTCCCTTTTCACGGTATCAAATGCCTTTTCTAAGTCAATAAAACACATGTGCAAGGCAATGTTTCTACCAAGGAATGTTTCTATTATTTGTCCAACAGTAAATATATAGTCTTCTCTCTTCTTCCTGGTCTAAATCGACACTTATGTTCTGCAATCTGATCCTCTACTTTTCTCCTTAGTTTCATTTTCAGAATCCTGGTACGCTAAGTAGTGATATACCTCTATAGTTTGAGCATTCCATAGTTGATCCTTTTTTATGTATTGGTAATATCGTTCTTTTTTTCCAGTCGCCTGGCACCTGTTTGGACTTCCATGCTTGTTGCCATATTGCATGTAGTAGTTTGTCTCCTCTCTCCCTTGGTTTTTAATCATTTCTAATAAATTGATCTGCTCCTGGGGGTTTTTCTAATTAGACTTTTCTTATAGCTGTTTAGAGTTCTTCAATCGAGATATCTACATCTTCAACTGTCACTTCTGTGTTACTTGTTACTCTTACTAATTGATCTTTACTCCTTATCTCATATGTTCTGGAGTGGTTATATAATTGTAGACAATACTTTCTCCATGTTTCCATGATTTCGCTGTCTTCTTTTATTACTTCCCCTTTGGCATTCTTAATTTGTCGTACTGGGCATGCTTTGGTCTTCCTCATGCTCTTCATGAACAGCTTTTGATTTCCTTGATAGATTTCTTGAAGTCTTTGTCCAAACTCTTCCCGTTGTTCCTGTTTTGTTTCACCTGGACTTCTTTGGCAATATATCATATCTGGTCTCTTTGTTTGCAAGTATTTCTTCCAGGCATCCTTCTTTTCTTTGATCTTAGTCTTGACATTCTCATTCCACCATACTGTTCTTGTATTATCTCCTTTAATTTGTTTCCTATCATTGACCTCTTCAGTACAACTTTGGTGTATGGGTTCCAAAGCATGTTTCTTATACATTTGCCACTTTTCTTTTATTATGCTATCCTTCAGATTCATCTGCCTTTCACCTATAAAACTTTTTATCCCAGATTAATATAGTTGTATTACTATTCGGTTGATTTAGTTCCTCTATTATGAGTTTAGTAGCTTTCTTCTCTTTCCTTTTCTGTCTGTTTTCTTCAGTCAGTAATCTCATTCGGGTACTAAGTGATGCACACTAAATATGTATGCTCATCTATTTACTCTTGCATTTAATGCACTGTAAAAAAGGGATCTGCTAACTTTGTGTAGTCGATCATTGACTTTTCACACCTTTCTTCATATAATCTTGCATACTTGTGGATATATACATATATGAGGAAAAAAAGTGATGGCTATTTTCATGTTATTCTTTAGAAATGTACCTGCTCTCTCTCCATTTGGAGAAGTTGTTGTATCTCCTACTTTACCTGTTACTTCATCTGACGTTTTTACATTGTTGCCTACTCTAGCGTTTCAATTTACTAAAACCATTAGTTCCTGTTTGTGTTTAAGATTCTCTGCAGCTATTTGTAAATTGTTTTCGCATATATCTTTGATGCGTCTTCGTTTGGTCCATAAGGTATTAAAAATGTGATTTCTCTTCCTTTTAGTTTAATATTTACCTCTAATAGCCGTGGCCTTATCAATTTCAAATTTCTAGTAGTTTTTCATGCCTTTTCTGCATTAGGACGCCTATCTCTGCTCTAGCTCTATCTTTGAATTTACTCCTGTGAAGATTAAAGTATTTATTATTCCTTGTCCCTTTTGTTGTTTCTGTAATAGTCAAAATGTCTGCTTATAATTTTTTTCTTCAATTAATTTATCTCTTTTCCATTTATTGCCCTAATATTTTATGTCCCAACAATCACAGTCCGTGTTCGTTGCCATGTTCGTCATTGAGAGGCCAATCATCGTACATTATATTCATTATTCTGAATCAGTTTCGTTTTGGATAAGCAGGGGATTAGCCCACTGGACCGTAGCCACCCTGAGGCCCCCTACCAGACCTTGCTATTTTCTATCAGGGTCAACTGCCTTAGCCTTTGGTCATTCAAGACCCGCCTGCAAGGCAGCAGGTTGCTATTTTCTGTCAGGGTTAACTCCCTTAGCCTTTGGTCATTCAAGACCAGCCTGCAAGGCAGCAGGTTGTTATTTTTTGTCAGGGTTAACTCCCTTAGCCTTTGGTCCAGCCAAGACCGACCTGCAAGACAACATGAGACTCGTGGGGGCGGGATCATCTACTCCACGTACAGGTGCTTACCTGTCCACTGCCAGGCCGGACAAGTCCAAAAAGTATACATCATCTCACAACCAGATGCACATAGCAAAAAGACAGTGAGCAAGTGAATAAACGTTATATAATACAGTAATAGATGAGAAGAAATGACAGGGCCTCATGAGTGTAAGATGTTTGGCTCAAAAAGAACAAAGTAACATTCGTTGCTAACAACAACTACATGGCAACGAAAGCCGGGTGGAGTCCAAACTGACTAGCTCAAAAGAACAAAGCAAATTAAACAGTAAAAGAGGTAAGTGTAGGAGAGGGGTAGGCTTTAACCGAAAGAAAAAAACAACTCAAGAAAATATTTCGACCATCGGGGCTTGAACCCACGACTTGTTGGTTCAGAGGTCGACATCTTGACTCTGGGCTACCGTGTCTCCCGTCCAAGACAGGTGGAGGAGGGGGCGGGATGCATTAACATCCATTACACTTTACGCTATGGAAATCGGGATAACCCTGGCTCCATGGACCGAATCAGCTTTGACAAAAACTGGAATTTTGATTCACTTGTACAATAAATATTTAAAAAAATTGTTTCCTATTTTTCATTATTATTCGCTTTTAATTTGCCCCAATTGAAATGCACACCTAAGTATGTTTATTTGATTTGCACCAATTAAAATGCACACCTAAGTATGTTTATTTGATTTGGTTTTACCCACATCCACAACTAAGGTGATCTTGGGGGTTTTAGTAGGATTTTTAAATTTTGCCCTAATTTCCCTGTAAACAGCCAAGGGATCATTAATGTGCTAAATCGAATAGATACATTTTATCAGTTAAAAACGACAAGGGTGGAGGGGGGTGGGCACTTCCTCCTAAGCTGCCTGTGATTATCCATGTTACTGTGGCGTTGGAGGCCGAGCGGTTAGCCTGCCGGGGCGGGGATCATGGTTATCGGGGTTCGAATCCTGATGACGCTAGGTCCGACGTTGTGTTCCTTGGGAAAGCCACTAGACACACATTTTCTCCCTCCTCCTCCTCTACCCAAGTGCAAATGGGTGCAAGCACTAGCTTGGAACTATAAAAAAAACCTTGCGTCAGGCTTAGTATTAATAATACCAATGTTGAAATTGTACATACGTTCAAATACATCGGTATTATGATTGCTGATTAGCTTACTTTCAATGAGGTTCACACAAAAAGTAATTAAAGACTATTTTTCTAGAGAAAACTGAAACAAATTGAAAATAAATGAAAACTTAATATAGGTACGTCTTTACAATAGCATCATCATAGAGAGTATAGCATCATAGAGAGCATAGCATCATAGAGAGCATAGCATCATAGAAAGCATAGCATCATAAAAAGAGCATAGCATCATCATAGAGAGCATAGCATCATAGAGATTACAGCATCATAGGGAGCATAGCATATAACATCATAGAGAGCATAGCATCATAGAGAGCATAGCATCATAGAAAGCATAGCATCATAGAGATTACAGCATAGCGCCATAGACAGCATAGCATCATAGACAGCATAGCACCATAGAGGGCATAGCATCATAGAGAGCATAGCATCATAGAGAGCATAGCATCATAGAGAGCATAGCATCATAGAGAGCATAGCATCATAGAGATTACAGCATCATAGAGAGTATAACATTATAGAGAGCATAGCATCATAGAGAGTATAACATCATAGAGAGTATAGCATCATAGAGAGCATAGCATCATAGAGAAGCATCAGCATCATAGACAGCATAGCATCATAGAGAGCATAGCATCATAGAGATTACAGCATCATAGAGAGTATAACATTATAGAGAGCATAGCATCATAGAGAGTATAACACCATAGAGAGCATAGCATCATAGAGAGCATAGCATCATATAGAGCATTGCATCATAGAGAGCATAGCATCATAGAGAGCATAGCTTCATAGAGAACATACCATCATAGAGAGCATATCAGGAAAACATTGACAAAATGATTAGTAAAGCCATGACAATTACTAATTGTCAAGTTCCACTGTTTCACCCC
>JAXRKP010001261.1:102500-105000 GCA_037039925.1 Doris montereyensis | reverse complement strand
TAAAACCATTAGTTCCTGTTTGGGTTTGAGATTCTCTGCAGCTATTTGTAAATAGTTTTCGAAGATATCTTTTCTTCTTTGGTGGCATCTTCGTTTGGTCCATAAGCTATTAATAATTTAATTTCTCTTCCTTTTGGTTTAATATTTACATCTAATAGCCGTGGGCTTATACATTTCCAACTTTCTAGTAGCTTTTTCTTGCCTTTATGCATTAGGAGGCCTACTCCTGCTCTAACTCTATCTTTGACATCTACTCTGAGAAGATTAAAATATGATTTTGTCCTACATTTTCTATTCCTTGTCCTTTTTTCTTTTTTTCTGTAATAGCCAAAATGTCTACTTTGAATCTTTTCCATTTCTTCAACTAATTCTAACTCTTTTCCATTTATTGCCCTAACATTCCATGTTCCAAAATCACAGTCCGTGTTCTTTCCAGAGTCGTCTTCGAAAGTTCAAGCCGTGTATATCGTTATATGTATTTCTTTGAATCAGTTTGGTTTTGGATAAGCAGGGGATTAGTCCACTATACCCTAGGTAGATGGTGGCGCTGTCACCTTGAGGCCCCCTACCAGGCCATATTATTTTCTGTCAGGGTTAACTCCCTCAGCCTTTGGTTGCTCAAAACCAGCCCACAAGGCAGCAGGTTGTTATTTTCTGTCAGGTTAACTCCTTTAGACTTTGGTCAACAAAACCCGTCTGCAAGGTAGCAAGAGTCTCGTGGAGGGGGACCACCTAATCCCCGTAAAGGTGCTTACCTGTCCACTGCCCGGAATATAAACGGCAACCCCTCCACCAAAAAAAGGAGATATATTTTGCTGACTATTTACCTCTTTGTATCTTTTCTAGTCTTGGTTCAAGTGGGTTTTCAATAATAACAAATAATAATATTATCTTAATTCGTCACTTTCGACATAACCCGTTGTCTTTCTGTCTGTCGGTATTTGCTTTTATCGTCTATGATGTGACATACAATGGAGAAAAAGAAACAACTCATTTCATCAATTTTCATCCCACCTCCTTGCTACCAGTGCCAAATCTGAACCCTGAATAAAGCACAACCAAGCAAGATCGCTTTTCATGTGAAATGAAATGTCTCATAAAGACGCTAAACATCACAAGAAGAGACAATTTGGAAGGATTGAAGACGTTAGACAACAGGTGGGCATAGAATCAAACATGCAATAGATTGAAAGACAACAGGTGGGCATAAAATCAAACATGCAATATGATTGAAAGACAACACATGGGCATAGAATCAAACATGCAATAGATTGAAAGAAGACATCTATAATCAAACATGCGTGAGATTGAAAAACAGGTGACATAGAATCAAACATGCAATAGATTGAAAGACAACATTATGGGCATAGAATCAAACATGCAATAGATTGAAAGACAACAGGTGGGCATAATCAATTAATTTACATGCAATAGATTGAAAATAGAACAGACAAACGTGGGTCATAGAATCAAAAAGCAATAGATTGAAAGACAACAGGTGGGCCATAGAATCAAATTATGACACTGTGAGATTGAAAGACAAAGGTGGGCATAGAATCAAACATGCAATAGATTGAAAGACAACACTATGGGCATAGAATGAAACATGCAATCTTGAAAGACAACATACACATAGAATCAAACATGCAATAGATTGAAAGACAACAATGGGCATAGAATCGAACATGTAATAGATTGAAAAACAACAAGTGGGCATAGAATCAAACATGCAATAGATTGAGAGACAACAGGTGGACATATAATCAAAAATGCAATAGATTGAAAGACAACAGGTGGGCATAGAATCAAACATGCAATAGATTGAAAGACAACAGGTGGGCATAGAATCAAATGTAATAGATTGAGAGACAACAAGTCAAATGGTTTGGATACGTCATCTTCAATGGGGCCACAACAGACAGCCATAAAAGCATACAACATGAAGGTTGACCTACTCAAAGACAAGAGGAAAATGGATCGAAGGAATGAAAGAGACCGTCGAAAAGAACACCACGTCCACAAAAGATCAACACACCTGGCTGCGTCTGATAATTGCATCTCCCTCGACACCCTGCTGTATAATAAGATGACAGAACAATTTAAAAAAATAAATGAAATGTAAGTAAAATGGATGATATGACATAGGCCTTCTTAAAGTAAAATTCAATTTTTCCAAGAAGGCATTTATGACATCCCTGACTTTTCGAATTAAATCAGTTGTCAAGAAGTTTGATTTTATGCGACAAAAAAAAAAAATGCATCCCAAAAGAATCGATATGACTCCGACTTGGGAGTAAAATCACCAATAACAATATGTTTTAGAACTTATGATATGACAAAACAACAATTCTTTCCGACTTATCGAGTAAAATCACACCCCAAGAAGAATGATATGACATACCGACTTATCGAGTAAAATCACACCCCAAGAAGAATGATATGACATACCGACTTATCGAGTAAAATCATCGACCCCAAAAGAATGATATGACATTTATCG
>JAXRKP010001261.1:97500-100000 GCA_037039925.1 Doris montereyensis | reverse complement strand
TCTATCTATCAAACTATCTGTCTATCTATCCATCTATCTATCAACCTATCTGAATATCTATCTATCTATCAGATAAAACTCAAATCTGTATAGATATATCAATTCTATCCATGTATCAGGCGCTATATATCTATGATGGATCTATCTATCAAGCTATCTGTATATCTATCCATTTATCAACCTATTTGTATTGTCTATCCATCCATCTATCTATCAACCTATATGTATAAGATCCATCCATATATTTTCAACCTATCTTATATCTATCTATTTAGATTATCAACTATTTGTATTCTATTTTCATCTATTTTATCAGGACTATCTGATTCATAATTTGATGTTCAATGGTATCTGGATTTATAGACCATGTTATCTATAAATATAGGAAATGTATTCTAAGGTTAATTTAGTATTAAATTTATCTATAACACCTATCTGCATATCTTTCCATCTATCATCAACCTATCGATATATCTATCCATCTATCTATCAACAATCTTTATATCTATCTATCTATCTATCTATCTATCTATCTATCTATCTATCTATCTATCTATCTATCTATCTATCTATCTATCGATCTGTCTGTTTGTCTGTCTGTCTGTCTATCCTATTATCTATCTATCTATCTATTTGGGCTATCAATATATGTATCTATCTATCTTTCTATCTATCAACCTTTCTATTAACACTATCTGTATATCTATCCATCCATCTATCTATCGACCAATCTGTATATCTATCCATCTATCTATCAACCTATCTGTCATATCTATCCATCTATCAATCTATCTATCTATCTATCCATTTATCCATCTATCATCATATCTATATTTATGAATCTATCTATCAAGCTATCTATTATATCTATCCATTTATTAAACCAATCTGTATATCTATCTATTCATCGATCTATCAACCTATTTGTATATCTATCCATTCATCTATCTATCTCCTATCTGTATATCTATCTATCAACCTATTTGTATATCTATCTATTTATCAACCTATCTGTATACCTATTCTCCATCTATCTATCAACCTATCTGTATATTTATCCATTTATCAACTCTCTCTGTACACCTATCTATCTATCATCTATCTATCAACCTATCTGTACATCTATCTATCAAACTATCTGTACATTTATCCATTTATCAACCTATCTGTATATCTATCCATCTATCAACATATCTGTATTCATCCATCTATCTATCAACCTATCTGTCTATATATCCATTTATGAAGCTATTGGTATATCTATCCATCCATCTATTTATCAACTTATGTGTATATCTATATATCCATTTATCTATCAACCTGTCTGTATATGTCTTCTCCATTTCTTTTTCTCTCTCTCTGTATATCTATCTGATCCATCCTATCTATCAACTCTATCTCTATCTCTCTCTCTCTATCTCTATCTATCAACATCTCTGTATATCTCTCTAGTTATATCTCTCTATCTCTCTCTCTCTCTCTCTCTCTCTCTCTCTCTATTTCTCTCTCTCCCCTCTCTCTATCTCTCTCTCTCTGTATCTCTCTCTATCTCTAGATAAATATCTCTCTATCTCTCTCTATAACTAGATAGATATATATATACACAGTTCGTAGTGAATATTGATTTTCTTCACTCTGACAGACAGATAACCGTCTCTCTAGCGACGATGTTGATGGACTCGTCAAACGACTGAAATGGTCTCTAATAGAGAAATAATAAAAGATGTTTCTGTTGTATAATCACTATTACTATTACAAAGGTAAGGAGTTCAGTT
Source organism: Doris montereyensis (assembly GCA_037039925.1). Taxonomy (NCBI): domain Eukaryota; kingdom Metazoa; phylum Mollusca; class Gastropoda; order Nudibranchia; family Dorididae; genus Doris; species Doris montereyensis. Next base: position 98,225 of record JAXRKP010001261.1, on the reverse strand, counting down.
ATGGATGAATAAACATTATCTTGAAATAGTATATCATTGCAAATGAGTACAGATGCGCTGTGAGATGTCATCGATTTTGGGTTGTGCGTGTAGTGCATGTGGTCTGTGTGTGTGTGTGCGTTTGTGTGTTTTGGTTTTCACTTATCAGTTGGATCTGGACAGGGCAACATTAACAGGAGTAGTACACTGGACAGGTTTGAAGTTGAGACTAATTGAAGGGATGTGTTAGAATACCAGAAAGACGACGGACAGATAGGTAGAATTGTGAAGATTTTTTAGATAGATTAAATAAATATTTAGATCGATGACTATAAAATACATTTCTTGATCGATTGATATAAAGATAGATGATAGATGAATCTCCCAATAGATTAGATAGATAGATAGATTCCATAGATAGATAGATAGATAGATAGATAGATAGATAGATAGAAGTAGAGATTTGATAGTTATTTAGGTACAGAATTATAGATATATAGGTATATATATATATATATATATATATATAAATATAGAATAATAGATAATAAATATTTTTTTGATTTAATTTTATTTTATTTATTTATTTATTTTTTTTCCAAGCGTAATGGATAGATACAGATATAGATAGATAGATACCCCAGTGGCTCAAGTGTGATAAACTCTACAACAAGAGTACCCATTTGTTTGACCAACTTGTGTTTGAAATTGTGTAGCAACTTGTGTGTGGAAATTGTAAGACAACG
>JAXRKP010001261.1:87500-90000 GCA_037039925.1 Doris montereyensis | reverse complement strand
GTCATATTAATCATTTTCTCGTCAATACCAGGTTCTGACTGCAGCATTACAGAACATAGATATCGTCCACGCTGCCAAACGAGTGCTCACACTAACTGATATTCGAAACGTCTTCCCAAACCGGAAGCCGTCAGTCAACGTTGTTATAACGACGTGGTCGATCTCATAGATGGCACTATTGGTCAACGAAATGATTCTTTTGGCAAAGGATTATGTCACCACTGCATGGGCGGCACGAGGTAAGAAGATAGTTTGTTTCTTCTTCTCCTTCTTGTTCTTGTTTTTGTTCTTGTTCTTGCTCTTCTTGTTCTTGTTCTTGCTCTTGTTTTTGTTCTCTTGTTCTTGTTCTTCTTCTTGTTCTCTCGTTCTTCTTCTTGTTCTTGTTCTTCTTCTCCTTCTTCTCCTCCTCCTTCCTCCTCTTCTTCTTCTTCTTCTTCTTCTTCTTCTTCTTCCTTCTTCTTCTTCTTCTTCTTCTTCTTCTTCTTCTTCTCTTCTTCTTCTTCTTCTTCTTCTTCTTCTTCTTCTTCTTCTTCTCTTCTTTCTTCTTCTTCTTCTTCTTCTTCTTCTTCTTCTTCTTCTTCTCTTCTTCTTCTTCTTCTTCTTCTTCTTCTTCTTCTTCTTCTTCTTCTTCTTCTTCTTCTTCCTCTTCTTCTTCTACTTCTTCTTCTTCTTCTTCTTCTTCTTCTTCTTCTTCTCTTCTTCTTCTTCTTCTTTTCTTCTTCTTCTTCTTCTTCTTCTTCTCTTCTTCTTCTTCTTCTTCTTCTTCTTCTTCTTCTTCTTCTTCTTCTTCTTCTTCTTCTTCTTCTTCTTCTTCTTCTTCTTCTTCTTCTTCTTCTTCTCTTCTTCTTCTTCTTCTTCTTCTTCTTCTTCTTCTTCTTCTTCTTCTTCTTCTTCTTCTTCTTTTTCCATCCGTATCCCTCCATCCGTATCCTGAGTGTAGGACCACCGATTGTACATCATTTAAGACACAGCACGCCATTTCATTCAAAGGTCTTCTCAACTCCCGAGGGAATATACGGCACAAAAGCCTGTCAAGATCTTTCTTTACATATATCTGGATACTCATTCACACCTGAGTGAAGGGAGGGAGCAGAGAGTGAAATATGTTTCCTAAAAGTACAACATTGTGGGAAAATACCCCCCCCCCTGGGCCAGTCTGTTGGGGCGTGATTACAAGATCATAACACTACGGTTCAGTTACAACGTCTCATACACATGGATCCAGTGTACTTTAGGATAAAAATATTAAATATATCAATAATCTAAGTGATTGTGGACATTTCTAAAATCAAGTGTAATGTAACATTCAAAAGTAACGTGTAATTACGGGGGGACTTTGTAGTCCTGAGGCAAGGTATCGGCCTCTCAACGAAAAGGCAGTGTGTTCCAACCCTGCCAACGGTTTGAACAATGTTCTAATTTTTTCGAGCGAAGCCAACGCCCCTTGCCCCACCACCCCCCTTCCAGTCCAGGTAGTAGGACCGACACCTAGTCCTATCAGAGGCGGACGATACAAAGGAGATCTCGTGTGCATATCATAACACTCCGTGCACGTTAAAGATCCCTTGCCCGTCCGGCAAAAATTCAAAATTCTGCCCAAACCCCCGAGATTACCTTAGTAGTTGTGGATGTGAGTAAAACAAATCAAATCAAATCAAATCAAATCAAACAATATTTACCACCTCCACCTCTCTCATTACCTAACACTCTGCATTTCTACTTTTCCACCTTCTCTTCCCCAACAAACAACAAAATCGCTCCATGGAAACCACCACCACCACCATCACCACCACCACCACCACCACCAACAACAACAGTGTTGGATGCGTTTGGCAAGCCCAGGGCAGGATTTCTTCGGGGCATTCTAAAATTGGGGTGGCAGCTATGATGAGTGTCTCGGCATCCATGCAACGATCCAAAATGGGTCTTTCCTGGGTACACGGCTCTCGGCCAGAAATGGATCGTCAGATTTCTACACTCAGTATTGCAGGGTCCAGATGTGGATGCCTGCCCTGCCAGGTGACCATTTGAAGGATAAAGGTAGGTAATGGTTTGTTTTGTTTGTTTGTTTGTTTGTTTGTTTGTTTGTTTGTTTGGAATTGCCCCTATTTACCATACTATGCAATGAAACAGCAAGATGAAAAATGAGTGAGAGAGCGAAAAGGAAACGAGTAGAATCTATCAGTAGCACCCGCTAACAGCCCACTTCTTGTAAAGGTGGAATGGGCAATATTGATCATTTGATGATTGATTGTGTGCGTGTGTATGTTTGTGTGTGTGTGTGTGTATGTGTGTGTGTGTGTGGGTAGAATAAGTTATGTTTGGAACCTCAACACATTTTATAGGTAGCAAGATTCAACAAAGGGATAAGAAGGACACCTAACACTAACAGCCTGATTTTCAACCATTACAGTTTATGTTCTGTATACGGATTATGTAAGAAACAAAGCAAAGGCAAGTTAGGAAGAGCATACACATCCTTTGCATAATGCTCATTATA
>JAXRKP010001261.1:70000-82500 GCA_037039925.1 Doris montereyensis | reverse complement strand
CCATTATGTCTATAGAAATCAATAATTTTGTTCATCGTTTTGCGACACAAATCTACTGCTAGACCACAATGGAAGTAGTTTACTTTGCAACTTCTGAAAAACCAAATCCGCTAATTTTACGCGTGAATGGCGTAAAATAACGTGAGTCAAATTTTTTTCTCGTTGTCGGTAACATCATTAAGTTTAGAGACAGAATTTAAATCTCTCCACAATCTTCCCTTCAGGGTAAGCGATTATGGATACGTTTCTCTGTTTCACCTCTAAATGGGAAATATAACTAAATCAACAAAGTACCGTACGATTTTGAATATGTGAACTACTTACGGCACATCCACTTGATATAACGGCACATAACGGCACATCCACTTGACATAACGGCACATCCACTTGACATAACGGCACATCCACTTGACATAACGGCACATCCACTTGATATAACGTCGCTTTCACATATAATGGCGGTTTTACTTTATATAATGGCGCATCCACTTGATATAACGGCGCATCCACTTGATATAACGGCGCATCCACTTGATATAACGGCGCTTCCACTTGATATAACGGCGATTCCACTTGATATGACGGCGATTCCACTTGATATGACGGCGATTCCACTTGATATGACGGTGATTCCACTTGATATGACGGCGATTCCACTTGATATAACGGCGCATCCACTTGATATAACGGCGATTCACTTGATATGACGGCGATTCCACTTGATATAACGGCGATTCCACTTGATATGACGATTTCACTTGATATGACGGCGATTCCACTTGATATGACGATTCCACTTGAAATGACGGCGATTCCACTATATGCGCATTCCACCTGATATGGCGGTGATTCCACTTGATATGACGGCGATTCCACCTGATATGGTGCATATTGATATGACGGCTCATCCACTTGATATAACGGCGATTCCACTTGATATGACGGCGATTCCACCTGATATGGCGGCGATTCACTTGATATGACGGCGATTCCACTTGATATGACGGCGATTCCACCTGATATGACGGCGATTCCACCTGATATGGCGATTCCACTTGATATGACGGCGGCGATTCCACCTGATATGGCGGCGCATCACTTGATATGACGGCGATCCACTTGATATGACGGCGCATCCACTTGATATGACGGCGCATCCACTTGATATGACGGTGATTCCACTTGATATGACGGCGCATCCACTTGATATGACGGCGATTCCACTTGATATGACGGCGCATCCACTTGATATGACGGTGATTATCCTGATTCCACTGATATGATTCGTTTGATATGACGGCTCATCCACTTGATATAACGGTGATCCACCTGATATGACGGCTCATCCACTTGATATAACGGCTATTCCACGATATGACGGCTCATCCACTTGATATAACGGCGATTCCACTGATATAACGGCGATTCCACTTCATATGACGTTTGCCTGGCATCCACTTATATAACGGCGATTCCACTTGCGATATGACGGCGCATCCACTTGATATAACGGCGTGATTATCCTGTCATTTGATTCGTTTGCGGCGATTATCCTGTCATTGGCTTCGTTTGCCTGGCTATGTGATTATCCTGTCATTGGCTTCGTTTGCCTGGCTATGATTATTCTGTCATTGGTTTCGTTTGCCTGGCTATGTGATTATCCTGTCATTGGCTTCGTTTGCCTGGCTATGTGATTATCCTGTCATTGGCTTGTGTTTGCCTGGTTATGCCTGGATTATTCTGTCATTGGCTTCGTTTGCCTGGCTATGCGATTATCCTGTCATTGACTTCGTTTGCCTGGCTTATGCGATTATCCTGTCATTGACTTCGTTTGCCTGGCTATGTGATTATCCTGTCATTGACTTCGTTTGCCTGGCTTGATTATCCTGTCATTGGCTTTTTGCCTGGTTATGTGATTATCCTGTCATTGGCTTCGTTTGCCTGGCTATGTGATTATCCTGTCATTGACTTCGTTTGCCTGGTTATGTGATTATCCTGTCATTGACTTCGTTTGCCTGGCTATGCGATTATCCTGTCATTGACTTCGTTTGCCTGGCTATGTGATTATCCTGTCATTGACTTCATGTTTGCCTGGCTATGTGATTATCCTGTCATTGACTTCGTTTGCCTGGCTATGATTATCCTGTCATTGACTGTTTGCCTGGCTATGCGATTATCCTGTCATTGGCTTCGTTTGCCTGGCTATGTGATTATCCTGTCATTGACTTCGTTTGCCTGGTTATGTGATTATCCTGTCATTGATTTCGTTGCCTGGCTATGTGATTATCCTGTCATTGACTTTGTTTGCCTGGTTATGTGATTGTCCTGTCATTGACTTCGTTTGCCTGGCTATGTGATTATCCTGTCATTGGTTTCGTTTGCCTGGCTATGTGATTATCCTGTCATTGGTTTCGTTTGCCTGGTTACGTGATTATCCTGTCATTGGTTTCGTTTGCCTGGCTATGTGATTATCCTGTCATTGGTTTCGTTTGCCTGGCTGTGATTATCCTGTCATTGGTTTCGTTTGCCTGGCTATGTGATTATCCTGTCATTGGTTTCGTTTGCCTGGCTATGTGATTATCCTGTCATTGGTTTGTTTGCCTGGCTATGTGATTGTCCTGTCATTGGTTTGCCCTGGCTATGTGATTATCCTGTCTGGCTATGCGATTATCCTGTCATTGGTTTCGTTTGGCACGTATTTTATCTCGTGGCTCTGTGTGTAGTAGTCTGAATTGCTTACTTCAACCTTTTTTCAATACTGTTAGTACATCTTGTGGGTGGGGGAGGGGAGGGGAGCAAGAAGAAAAGATGTTATCGCAATACATTTGTGTTTTTTAGTTAAATTCTCCCTATTATCATTACATTTTTTATGATGACATTGTGTATGCTTTACTTTCTTTGATTTTGTGTTGTTGTTGTTGTTCTTTCTTTTAAGGACGTTGGCCTGTGGGTCAGACTAAGCAGACAACCAGCAGCTATCAACTGGGGCATGTGCCTACCACGTTCTTGTAGCGAACGTGACGTAGTCAAACTCCTCACCAAAGGTAACACAATAATTAATTTGCTCTTCTCATTCTTCGCTCCACACACCTCCCCCTTCCCTCCCCCTTCCAACGTTCACATAATATCTTGCCACACTAAAATGTCGAATCATTGTAGAAGGTCCACTGGAGTCAAGAAATATGAAATTTTGTTTTTTTATATTCCTCTTCAATTTTTGTTGTTGTATTTGCCTAGCTGAATGTCAATCTGCCGTACTCTTAAAGATAAAGATAAAGATAAAGATAAAGATAAAGATAAAGATAAAGATAAAGATACAAGATTAATAAAGATAAAGATAAAGATAAAGATAAAGATAAAGATAAGGATAAAGATAAAGATAAAGATAAAGATAAAATAAAGATAAAGATAAAGATAAAGATTAAAGATAAAGATGAAGATAAAGATAAAGATTAAAGATAAAGATAAAGATTAAAGATAAAGATAAAGATAAAGATAAGTTAAAGATTAAAGATAAAGATAAAGATTAAAGATAAAGATTAAAGATAAAGCTAAAGATAAAGATAAAAGATAAAGATAAAGATAAAGATGGGAAGAGAGTAAACAACTTAGCTGAAATTAAAATGCCAAGATAAAGATTTAAAATTTCGAAGCAACACTATGACAATATCTTTCTACTGACTGAGTACTCATTCACACCCCTGAATCAATTACCTTTCCTAAAAAAAAAACAAAAACCAGATTAAAGATAAATGGAGTAAAGAATCTCTAAGATAAAGATAAAGATAAATTTATCGATACAATAAGGGATCTGGGAAGAGACGTAAACAACTAGCCTGAAGTTCATGCCTGATGGTTTAAAAACAATTTTCGATTTGTTATTAGTAAAACTAACACCCTCCTCCCCCCTGGTCACTGTAGGTGTGTTTGATACTTAGTCCTGGCGGAGATGGGCGATTAAACAGATGGTCTATGTGCATATCACAACAGTTTGTGCAACAGTGAAGATCCCGGCTGTTTACACTAGGACAGTAGGGGAATTCTCAAAAATCCTATGCAAAACTCGAGATCACCTTAGTTGGGAACGTGGGTTCAAATCTGTATTTCTAAATTTGAATCTGTCCTGTCTGCCAGTGTCTAGCTGATTTATTCTCACCTGCTTCTTTATCTCGTCTCAATTAGTGTAACCATTGGACTCCTGCTTTATCCTCGTCTCACTAGTGTAACCATTGACTCTAAGCTTCTTTATCTCGTCTCAATTAGTGTAACCATTGCCCTTGCTTCTTTTATCTCTCCTCAATTAATGTGATCATTGACTCTTTCAAAATCTCTCCTCAATTAATGTGATCATTGACTCCTGCTTCTTATCTCCTTCACTCCACTGTGGCTTCTTTATCTCCTCAATTAATGCGGATCATTGACTCTACTTCTTTATCTCGTCTCACTAATGTGATCATTGACTCTAAATTATCTATCAGTCTGTCAATTAATGACTTATCTTGACTCTGCATTATGAATCAATCTATCTATTCAACTGTGAGAATTGACTTGCTCTTTATTCCCTCAATTAATCTGTGATCATTGAACTGTCGGCCTCTCAGCCAAAAGGTTCAGTGGTTCAGAGACTGTCGATGGTTTTTAAACAATTTTCATTTGTTAATAGTGAACATTGACCTCTCAACCAAAGGTTCCCCCCTCCTCAAATTAATGGATTTTCTTTCTTAGTCCTGATCGGAGATGGACGGATAAACAGATTTATTTCTCTATCACAACATTTGTGACCATTTAAGATCCCTTGGCTTTATTTCAAAATTCAAAAAATCTAGTAAAACCGATTGACCTCAATTGTGGAGTGGGTGACCAAATCATTCTGCTTTCAAATCCTTCTCCTTTGAATTAGTCCTGACTCATTGACCTCAATATGTGACCATTGATTCTGTAAAACAAAATTTATTTCTCCTCACTAGTGTGATTTTCCATGACCTCACTAGTAACCATTGACTCACCTTCTTTATCCCCCAATTAGTGTAACCATTGACTCTGCTTCATCTCTGATTGGACAAGTGTAACCATTGCCTCTGCTTCATTATTTCAAAGCTCAATTAGTGTGACCATTGACCTGAATTAGTGTAACCAATGTGCCTTTGACTTCTTTATCCTCCTCAATTAGTGTGACCTCTTTTTCCCCCTCAATTAGTGTAACCATTGACTTACTTTATTTCTGAGCCTCAATTAATGTGAAACAGCATCTCTCAATTAGTGTAACCATTGCCTTTGCTTCACAATCTCTCAACAAACCAATGTGACCATTGACTATCCTTTTTATCCCTCGTTCAATTAATGTGACAATCAAACAAATTAAATATAGGCCGAATTAGTCCATAATTGTTAACTGAAAAGGATCTCGTCTCATTTAATGTCTATCCGACGACTTTGATATCAATATCCTCCGTGAATTAATGTGACCATATCCACAGTAATCCAACAGAAAATATTAATTAATGTGAAATTGAGTCTGCTAATCCATTTCTATCACTAGTGTGACCATTGACCTACTTCTGACCATTGATTCTGCTTTATTTCTCCTCAATTAGTGACCATTGACCTAATTAGTGTGACCAAACAGATACTTTTATTTACATTAGTGTGATCTAGACCTTAGAGTAACCATCCAGAATTTTATCCCTCTAATAGTGTGACCATTGACCCACAATTAGGCATCCATCCGTAAATGATACTTTATTTCTATCCAACAAGGGGAGATCATTTCAGACAGTTAAATAGTGTAAAACATTGCCACACATATAATATCCAATTAGTGTGACCATTGACTTATCCATCCATAACCATGGAGCATTTTAAAATATCCCATAAGACCATAATTAGTTTTAACCATTGCCACAGATAATTCCTTCTATAACAACATGTTACCATTGCTTAGCTCCACATGACAGAACCTGTATGAATTACTTTGAAAACAGCAATTTATGAAGGCCGCAGCTCATAATTGTTAATCCACACTTAAAATCGTTTCATTTAATCTTTAGCTTGATATCAATCCATAACACTTTACCATTTGACAAAATTAACGTGATTTATATATTAATAATAAATTGCTTAGCGTTTATTTATGTATATTGTTACCACACAGCAATGTTATTTTATAAATCCGGGGTACAAAATCCACCCGTGAATCCATATAAAACACAAACAGATACATTTACATTAAAAATTATTTATGTAATCCAAGTTAAAATCAGCATGTTATCCATACCAAAATCCATCAATGAATCCTTAGCAAAATTAATCCGTAAATCCGATATTACAAAATCCACCGTAGAATCACACTGTTAATTTATTGAATCCACACAGACAAAATTGATCCGTAGTTATTTATGTATGATGTTACATCCTTGATTCCAGCGTCCTTATTCCACACTGACTAAATCCATCCATGTTACTTTTGCTTAGTATCCATCCATATGAATCCATACAGGCAAATCGATTTATGTATGATGTTACTTTGCTTAACGTGGAATTTATGTAGCGATGTTACTTCCATAGCGTGTTATTTATGTATGATGTTATCCATTTGCTTAGCGTGTTATTTATGTATGATGTTAATGACTAAATCCATTTATGTATGATGTTACTTTGACAAAATGTTATTTATGTATGATGTTACTTTGACAAATCGTTATTCGTGGTATGATGTTACTTTGCATAACGTGAATCCACACATGTTACTTTATTTAACGTGTTATTTATGTATGATGTTATTTTGTCATCCGTGTTTTTTTTTAGCTTGTTGATTCCTTTAGGTGGGGGCGGGGGTGAGACAAAATCCATTCGTGAATCCACGATTGTTGTTGTTGTCATGTTTGTGAATCCACACAGACAAAATCCATTTGTGCATCCACAAAATCCATTTGTGCATCCATACTCGGTCTATAAGATCCATCCGTGATTGACTTTTGAGCTAAGATGATCCGTGAATTATCTCCTTGTCTAAAATTCACAGGAACGATCCAACAGCCTCCTCCATCCGAAACGCCACACTATGACACAATCCATTCGTCGAATCCACGAGCCATCGTCCATTTACGTGCACATGTACACAATCTACATCAGGTTGGAATCACGATCTATTCAAAAATCCTTTGTGATAAGGTTGGAAATACAAATCTATTCTAGAGCCACTGTGATAAAGTTGGAAATACCGTGAATTCTAGAGTCCTTTGGTATAAGGTTTGAAATAATTCGATCTATTCTAGAGTTCCCTCATACTGTGTTGAAAATACCTTCTATTCCGACCGTTAATGATAAGGTTGAAATACCCGATCTAGAGTTTCTTTTCACAATTCAACTGATAAAGTTGGGAAATACTTGATATTCTAGAGTCAGTGTGATAAAGTGAGTTGTTTGTGAAATAAAATATTAATCAATCCTAGATTTATTTGTCATAAAGTGAAAGATCAATCTATTTAGATCATTTATTCATTTGGATTATAACCGACCTATTTTGGATTTCTTTATGATCAGGTTGGAAATACCCGATCTATTTTATTTCTTATCTTATCAGGTTGGAAATACCCATCTATTTTGGATTTTTCAGGTTATGATTAGGTTGGGAAATACCCAATCTGTTTTGGATTTCTTTATGATAAGGATGGAAAAATACCCCATCAATTTGGGATTTCTTGGAATAAGGTTGGAAATAACGAGTCTATTTTACATTCCTTTATAATATTATGCGAAAATATTGGATCTACTCCTAAAAATCCTTTGTGATAAGGTTGGAAGAGAGAGGGTGATGAGAGGGGGAGGTGAAGAGAAACAGAAAGAAGATAAGTAGACAAGAGAGAGAGAGAGAGAGAGAGAGAGAGAGAGAGAGAGAGAGAGAGAGAGAGAGAGAGAGAGAGAGAGAGAGAGAGAGAGAGAGAGAGAGAGAGAGAGAGAGAGAGAGAGAGAGAGAGAGAGAGAGAGAGAGAGAGAGAGAGAGAGAGAGAAATACCGGATCTATTCTAGAGCCCTTTGTGATAAGGTTGGAAATATCGGATCTATTCTAGAGTCCTTTGTGATAAGGTTGGAAATACCGCATCTATTTTAGAGTTGTTTGTGATAAGGTTGGAAATATCGGATCTATTCTATAATCCTTTGTGAAAAGGTTAGAAATATCAGATCTATTCTAGAGTCCTTTGTGATAAGGTTGGAAATAGCGCATCTATTCTAGAGTTGTTTGTGATAAGGTTGGAAATATCGGATCTATTCTAGAGTTGTTTGTAATAAGGTTGGAAATATCGGATATATTCTATAATCCTTTGTGATAAGGTTGGAAATATTGGATGTACTCTAAAATCCTTTGTGATAAGGTTGGAAAAACCGCATCTATTCTAGAGTTGTTTGTGATAAGGTTGGAAATATCGGATCTTTTTTAGATTCCTGTGTGATAAGGTTGGAATACGGGATCTATTTAAGATTCGTTTGTGATAAGGCTGGAAATGTCGATTTAATTTAGATTCCTGTGTGATAAGGCTGGACATGTCGATTTAATTTAGATTCATGTGTGATAAGGCTGGAAATGTCGACTTAATTTAGATTCATGTGTGATAAGGCTGGAAATGTCGATTTAATTTAGATTCATGTGTGATAAGGCTGGAAATGTTGATTTAATTTAGATTCCTATGTGATAAAGTTGGAAATGTCGATTTAATTTAGATTCCTGTGTGATAAGGTTGGAAATGTCGATTTAATTTAGATTCCTGTGTGACAAGGTTGGAAATATTGATTTAATTTAGATTCCTGTGTGATAAGGTTGGAAATGTTGATTTAATTTAGATTCCTGTGTGATAAGGTTGGAAATGTTGATTTAATTTAGTTTTCTGTGTGATAAGGTTGGAAATGTTGATTTAATTTAGATTCCTGTGTGACAAGGTTGGAAATGTCGATCTAATTTAGATTCCTGTGTGATAAGGTTGGAAATGTTGATTTAATTTAGTTTCCTGTGTGCTCTCTCTGTCTCTGTCTCTCTCTCTCTCTCTCTCTCTCTCTCTCTCTCTCTCTCTCTCTCTCTCTCTCTCTCTCTCTCTCTCTCTCTCTCTCTCTCTCTCTCTCTCTCTCTCTCTCTCTCTCTTTCTCTCCTCTCTTTCAGTTTGACAGTCGATCTCAATCAGCCAGTCTGTGTGTCTGTGTGTCTGTCAATTTGTTTGTGTGATCCGGTTGTCTGTTGATTTGTTTAGTCTGTCTGTCCGTCACTGTTTGTTTGTCTGTCTAATTTATGTTCCTGTGTTATAAGGTTCAAAATCCCCACTCTACCTTTTTAATTCGCTGGCCTTACAATGGTTTCAGAACGATGTGTGTTCAGTAACTCTTCTTAACATTAATCACAAATGGCGAAGCGGACAAAAACCTAGAACATTACCACATATGTATTTAATAGGGATAACTATCTTTGTTAAAGAAATACAAGATCCACGGGATATTATTATTATTATTATTATTATTATTATTATTATTATTATTATATTATTATTATTATTATTATTATTATTATTATTATTATTATTATAATTATTATTATTAATAATATTATTATTATTACTGAGAATAACAACATTTTCCATTATTCTAAAGGACCCCAAGATCATTAATATTTGATTATTTTTCTATTTTTATTTTATTATTGAACATTTTATTTGTTTCTATTTTATGTATATTATTATTCACTAAGCCGCCATTTTATTATTAAAAATTATTATTAGACCGACTATTTCATTATTATAAAACATTCAAACAATATTCATTATTATTATAAATATTAGTAGTAGTAGTTTAGTTTCGAAAAAAAATGAGGTTCGTTTTTAAATAGTAGATTGGCTAAAAGTAGTAGTGTCAGAGGTACTGGGACTGATAGTAGAACGTATCCGTTCAAAGAGCAAGTAACGATCCCAGATTTTTCGGTAGTGAGTAGTAGTTTCAGTAATTGTAGTAGTAGTAGTAGTAGTAGTAGTAGTAGTAGTAGTCAGTAGCAGGTGTCTTGCAGTGTAGTATGATGATAACGATCATGTTCTTCCATCTGATCCATCTCTGGCCACTCTTTTAATTGTTTACTTTCTTTGTCTTAGAATCCTGTGATATCTCAGAATGTGTTATTCCCCCTTTTGTACATCATCTTAATGTTTGATACTGTGGCTGTTACGTTCTTCAGACGTGACATCTTTGTCTCCTTGTGATGTACTCTATCCCCACAGCTTTGGTCATCCTGTTCTGTACAGTCGTGGAACGTCTGTCATTTATTGCGGGTATCTGCCACTCCCTCCCCACCCCCTCCTCCCTTCAAAGTCAACACCATCAAAAAGCTCAAACTCCTACCTGCTACATGCAAGTGCTAGCAAGGTGTTGTGTATGTAATGGAATGGATGTTTCGTAATTGATAACCAGAAGTGACTAAGTTCTACATCTTTAATATTTCCACATTCATGTGAAAGAATGAATGTTTATTGCATTGCTACTGTCTAAGTTCCATTTTTTCCAAATCTCTTTATAATTTCCTCTTCATGTGTGGAATGATTGGTTCGTACATTAATAACAGTCGTGTTTAAGTTTCTCTTTTCTAAATGTGCTCATCAAAATTTCCACCTCATTGAGGAATCTGTAACAAACAGCAGTGGAGGTCTGGGGATTGGTTTTACAACTGTTTTTATTCTCTGTGTTTCGTTTGTGGTGTTTTTTTATGGTTTTACATTTGTTTTTTATTTTTGTTGTGTTTGTTTTTTTAACCTTGTTTGTTTTCTTTGTTTTGTTTGATTTTTCACATTTTCTTTTTTCCTTTTCTTTTCTTTTTTGAAACATTTCTTTATTTTGATAGTAATGTTTCATCTAGGAACTCATTTTATGGATCAAAAATACTTCTTAAACCAAAAGACAAGAAGAAAAATTAAAAAAAGTCAGTTTTACATTGACTGTCCAAAAGAAAAGTATTTCAATTGTAGCTAATCTGTTGGTTTGAATGTTTCGTCTGACATTATTATGAATTAACATTTGTTATTATTATTATTATTATTACGTTCAATGCACCAATGGATATTATTTTAATCTCTTATGTGATATCAAACATTATTATTATTATTATTATTAATAAACATTACTATTATATTATTATTATATCATCATAATCATCCTCATCATCATTTTGTTATACATTATCATTATTATCACACACTCATTCTTATTCTTATTCTTAATCTTATTCTTCTTTCTTCCTCTTCTTCTTATTGTTAATTAACAAGGAGAAGGTCAGGGGTCAAACTCCTCCTCTCCTCCTCCTCTCCTCCTTCTCCTTCTCCTTCTTCATTCTTCTTCTTCTTCTTCTTCTTCTTCTTCTTCTTCTTCTTCTTTTAATATAAAAAAATTAAACCATTTACTAAATCATATAATATATGTACAGCCACATAACTTCTTCTTGGGTTCAAACCATCATCTTCTCATTTTATCACAACAGCGTCTGCCATTAATATTTTGGAGTTCATAATTATCAAGATGGGGTCATAATTATTCTTATCTGTGTGTGGACAATGGCATTCAAATTAATATCATGTGGATGGGTCGGTATTAAGTTTGGTGCTTTCTAACAACTTTTGTTGTTGTTGATGTTGTTGTTGTTGCTGTTGTTGTTGTTGTTGTTGTTTTTGGCAGCTTGCTTTAATCATTCCATACTCTATGATACACCGAAATATTTTCTTCGTTCTTTCTTTATCATTCATTCTACCTTCCGGTTGCATGATTAACGATACTAAAAATGATCTTTCGCAATAATACCCTGTCCTGATATAGTAGTAGTAGTAGTAGTAGTAGTAGTAGTAGTAGTAATAGTAGTAGTAGTAGTAGTAGTAGTAGTAGTAGTAATAGAAGTAGTAGTAGTACTACTACTACTACTACTGGTAGTAGTAGTACTGTAGTAGTACTACTAGTAGTAGTAGTAGTAGTAGTGGTAGTAGTGTAGTAGTAGTACTAGTAGTAGTAACTAGTAGTACTACTAGTAGTACTAGTAGTAGTAGTACTAGTAGTAGTACTAGTACTAGTAGTAGTAACAATAACAATAATAATAGTAATAATAGTAATAATAGTAATAGTAATAGTAGTAATAGTAATAGTAATAATAGTAATAAAAATTAGTAGTAGTAGTAGTAGTAGTAATATTAGTAGTAGTAGTATTAATAGTAGTAGTAGTAGTGGTAGTAGAAGTAGTAGTAGTAGTAGTAGTAGTGGTAGTAGTAGTAGTAGTAGTAGTAGTAGTAGTAGTAGTAGTAGTAGTAGTAATAATAACAGTAGTAGTAATAGTAGTAATAATAGCAGTAGTAATAGCAATAATAATAATAGCAATAATAATAATAATAGCAGTAGTAGTAGTAATAGTAGTAATAATAATTGATAGTAGTAGTAGTAGTAGTAGTAGTAGTAGTAGTAGTAGTAATAAATAATAATAAATAGTTCTTGTATAG
>JAXRKP010001261.1:45000-65000 GCA_037039925.1 Doris montereyensis | reverse complement strand
GGAAGTAGACTGAAAGAGACATAGATATCAAGGAAAACCATGGAACAGGGAAACGAATACCAGGGAAGTAGACGGAAAGGGACATAGATATCAAGGAAAACCATGGAACAGGTAAACGAATACCAGGGAGGGAAATGGTGTCAAGGAGTACATGTAAAACAAAAGGAAGGAAAAATGGGTGTCGGGGAAGACAATAGATATCAAGATGAAATACATGTAATCAGGTGATTAACGGAATCAGGAAGAAAATGGATATCAGGGAAGATGATTAAGTAGGAAATGGATATCAGGGAAGATGATTATAGAGGAAATGGATATCAAAGATGATTATAGTAGGAAATGGATATCAGGGAAGATGATTATAGTAGGAAATGGATATCAGGAAGATGATTATAGTAGGAAATGGATATCAGGGAAGATGATTATAGTATGAAATGGATATCAGGGAAGATGATTATAGTAGGAAATGGATATCAGGGAAGATGATTATAGTAGAAATGGATATCAGGGAAGATGATTATAGTAGGAAATGGATATCAGGGAAGATGATTATAGTAGGAAATGGATATCAGGAAGATGAATGGAGGAAATGGATATCAGGGAAGATGATTATAGTAGGAAATGGATATCAGGGAAGATGAATATAGTAAGAAATGGATATCAGGGAAGATGAATGTAGTAGGAAAGGATATCAGGGAAGATGATTATAGTAGAACATGGATATCAGGGAAGATGATTATAGTAAGAAATGGATATCAGGGAAGATGAATGTAGTAAGAAATGGATATCAGGGAAGACGAATATAGTAAGACATGGATATCAGGGAAGATGAATATAGTAAAAATGGATATCAGGGAAGATGAATGTAGTAGGAAAGTGATATCAGGGAAGATGAATATAGTAGAAATGGATATCAGGGAAGATGAATGTAGTAAGAAATGGATATCAGGGAAGATGAATGTATAAGAAATGGATATCAGGGAAGATGAATGTAGTAAGAAATGGATATCAGGGAAGATCAATATAGTAGGAAATGGATATCAGGGAAGATGAAGGAAAGTGATATCAGGGAAGATCAATATAGTAGGAAATGGATATCAGGAAGATCAATATAGTAGGAAATGGATATCAGGGAAGATAAATGTAGTAAGAAATGGATATCAGGGAAGATGAATGTAGTAGGAAATGGATATCAGGAAGATCAATATAGTAGGAAATGGATATCAGGGAAGATAAATATAGTAGGAAATGGATATCAGGGAAGATCAATATAGTAGGAAATGGATATCAGGGAAGATGAATGTAGTAAGAAATGGATATCAGGGGGATATCAGAAGAATATAGTAAGACGTGGATATCAGGAAGATGAATAAAGTAAGAAACGGATATCAGGGAAGATGAATGTAGTAGGAAAGTGATATCAGGGAAGATGAATATAGTAGAACATGGATATCAGGGAAGATGAATGTAGTAAGAAATGGATATCAGGGAAGATGAATATAGTAAGACATGGATATCAGGGAAGATGAATGTAGTAAGAAATGGATATCAGGGAGGATGAATGTAGTAGGAAATGGATATCAGGGAAGATGAATGTAGTAGGAAATGGATATCAGGGAAGATGATTGTAGTAGGACATGGATATCAAAGAAAATGAATGTAGTAGAAAATGGATATCAGGGAAGATCAATATAATAGGACATGGATATTAGGGAAGATGATTGTAGTAGGACATGAGTATCAAAGAAAATGAATGTAATAGAAAATGGATAACAGGAAATGAATGTAATAGAACATGGATATCAAGGAAAAATGTAGAAGGACATGGATATCAGGGAAAATGAATGTAGTAGGACATGAAAATCAGGAAAAACGAATGTAGTAGGACATGGATATCAGGGAAGACGAATACAATGGAAGAGAAAAGTGGGTAGGTGGAACGTAGCTTAAAAATGGATGTCAGGGAAGTAAATGGAACAGGAAATGGATAGATGAGTAATCATCAGATGTAAATTAATTTAATATGAGAATTAGATGAATGTAACTCGGATGAATGAATCGTGCATGGATGAAAAGAGGATACACTGAATATGCAAGATCTTATGTGATTGGTTGTGAAGTAAGTTGATTGAAAATAGATATGACAGTAAATAATTTTTTAAAAATCAATAGAGTGTAGAGGGATGGAAAAAAAGAAAGTGATTTGTGAGCTAAATGTATTGGTAGCAGCGATGTATTACAGCTGTCTAGATTGCAAATCTTTTTTGCTTTGTTTCTTAAGATCTAAATCAATTTTCTCATTTAAAATCAATCCCTTCGCCAGCTTCTATGCAAGGAGTCAGAGTTAGTCTCCAGATTTAGCTTTACCTAGTTACTGGAGCCAGTTTTGCAGTGGACACATTTTTGTCATGAGGTAAGTGACTGCTGTCCAGTCGTGATTGATTTGAGATGTTGAAGATAAAACAGCAATGTCTCGTATGTAGGTTTTCTCTCTGGGAAATAAAATTGACTGCTTCTCAAATACAGAAATGAAAACCTGACAGACAATGCCGTTTTATAATCGTATACAATGATGGCTATGTTTCTAAAGTGAGACATACACTATATTTCACACAGTGTAGATAATGGTTTGAAATCAGAATAGCGTTGCTGTACTCTGGTAGTTTGGCATACATATATATATGGATACATGCATACATGAACACATATGTACCTACATACATACATACATACATACATACATACATACATACATACATACATACATACATACATACATACATACATGCATACATACATACATACATACATGCATACATACATACATATATACATACATACATGCAGTCTTAAATACATACATACGTCCATACATACATACACATACATACACATACATGCATACATACATATATACATACATACATACATACATGCATACATACATACATACATACATACATACATACATACATACATACATACATACATACACATGCATACATACACACATACATACATACATACATTCAGACAGACATACCTACATACATACATGTATGCATACATACATACATGTATACATACACACACATACATACACATACACACATACACACATACATACATACATATAAATATATATACATACATACATGTACATAGGCACATACATACATACATACATACATACATACATACATACATACATACATACATACATACATACTACTATACAGGCATACATGTATACATACATACACACATACATACATACATGTATAAATACATACACACATACATAAATACATACACACATACACATTATATATACATACATACATACATACATACATACACACATAAATATACATACGTGTATACATAAACACACAGACATACATACATACCTACATATATACATGTGTACATACATACATACACACATATATGCATACATACATACATGCATACATACATACATATATACATACATACACACATAGATAGATACACACATACACACATACATATAGATACATATTATACATTTATACACACATAGATATATACATACATATATACATACATACATATATACATACATACATACGTACACACATACATACATACATACATGCATATAGATATATACACACATACATACATACGCACACACACATACATACATACATACATACAAACATACATGCACACATACGTACATACATACATACATACATACATACATACATACATACATACATACACATACATACATACATACATACATACATACATACATACATACATACATACATACATACATACATACATACATACATGCAGTATCATTTCAATTATCAATGTTTGTTGTGTTACAGCAGTGCGTTGGTAATGATGCTCACGTTGAAAGAGCTAAGGAAAGGCAAGGTGAAGGTCGTGGATTTTGGATCATGTTCTTTGTACACAGACTTTGGAGGTAGGTAGATGTTGTGATGTTGCTAGTTCAATTATGGAATAGATATTGTTTTGTATACAGACTTTGGAGGTAGGTTTAATTGTGAAATAGATATTGCTTTGTACACATATTTTGGAGGTAGGTTTAATTGTGAAATAGATATTGCTTTGTACACATATTTTGGAGGTAGGTTTAATTGTGAAATAGATATTGCTTTGTATTGTGAAATAGATATTGCTTTGTACAGGTTTAATTGTGAAATAGATATTGCTTTGTACATATTTTTTGGAGGTAGGTTTAATTGTGAAATAGATATTGCTTTGTACACATATTTTGGAGGTAGGTTTAATTGTGAAATAGATATTGCTTTGTACACATATTTTGGAGGTAGGTTTAATTGTGGAATAGATATTACTTTGTACATATTTTGGAGGTAGGTCTAATAGTGAAATTGATATTGTTTTTACATAGACTTTGGAGGAAAGGTTTAATTATGGAATACATATTGCTCTGTACACAGACTTTGGAAGTAGGTTTAATTATGGAATACATATTGTTTTGTACACAGACTTTAAAGGGAAGCTTTAATTATGGAACAGATATTGTTTTGTACACAGACTTTAAAGGTTTAATTATGGAACATATATTGTTTTTACACAGACTTATAGCTTTAAAAGATGTTTGTTTTGTACATACTTTAAAGGTAGCTTTAAAGATGGAACAGATATTGTTTTGTACACAGACTTAAAGGTAAGATGGAACAGATATTGTTTTGTACACAGACTTAAGAGGTAGATTAAGTTATTGAATAGCTATCTTTGGCTACTTATGTAGTTTCAGAAAATGATCCAAAGCAGTTAAGCTTAATTCTGAGGTGGTCAAATCCAGTAGGTCTACTCCCTCTCGACTGATTTATTTGTCACTGAAAGTGGATGGGCCAATGAAACAACATAATTTTAGGAAGGCACGAAATGAAAGGCTAGTGGGTACGAAAAAATGAATTGAAGAAAGTTGAACCTTTCAAATGAATGAGTGGACGGGAAGTGGATAATAGATGAGTGAAGGAAAGGAAGTAGTGGATAATAGATGAGTGACTGAAAGGGAAGTGGATAATAGATGAGTGAAGGAAAGAGGAAGTGCATAATAGATGAGTGACTGAAAGGGAAGTGGATAATAGATGAGCGACTGAAAGGGAAGTGGGTAATAGATGAGTGACTGAAAGGGAAGTGAGTAATAGATGAGTGACTGAAAGGAAGTGGGTAATAGATGAGTGACTGAAGGGAAGTGGGTAATAGATGAGTGACTGAAAGTGGGTAATGGATGAGTGACTGAAAGTGGATAATACATGAGCGACTGAAAGTGAGTGGATAATACATGAGTGACTGAAAGTGGATAATACATGAGTGACTGAAAGGGAAGTAGATAGAAATGGATTTAATGGAAGGAAGTGGATAGAAATGAATGATTGACAGTGAAGTAGGTAGTAACTGAATGAGTGGAAGGATATGTAGTGAATACACGAACGTGAGGTAGATATTAGCCAAATGAATGAAACGGAAGCGGATATAAAGTTACTGAATGAAAAAGTGGATATTAACCGAATGAAATGGAAAGAGACGTGAATAGAAACCGAATGAATGAAGTGGATATCCAACCGAATGAATGGAGAAGATATTGTGTAGTGAATGAATGAAAGGACAGTGGATATTAACCGAATAAATGGAAGGAAAGTGGATATAAAGTGAATGAATGAAAGAAGTGGATATTAACCGAATGAATGAAAGGGAAGTGGATATTAACGAATGAATGGAAAAGAAGATACATAGTGAATGAATGAAAAGGAAGTGGATTTAACCGAATGAATGAAATGAAGATATATAGTGAATGAATGAATGAAAGTGGATATTAAACGGATGAATGGAAATGAAGAATACATATTGAATGAATGAAAGGGAAGTGGATTTAACCGAATGAATGGAAATGAAGATATATAGTGAATGAATGAAGAGGAAAGCGGATATTAGCAGAATGGCATGAAATGAAATATATAGTGAATGAATGAAGAAGTGGATAACAATCGAGTGAACGGGAAAGAAATTGGATATAAATTGAATGAATGACAGAAGTGGATATGAACTGAGTGAATGGAATGGAACTGGACATTAAGGGGATGAATTAAAAGGGGATTGAATAAAAAAGAATCGAATCGAAAGTGGATATAAAAAAATTAATGAAAGATGTGAACATAAAGTGTATGAATGAACGGGAAGTGGTGTAAAATGAATTAATTAAATTAAATGGATATTAAGCAAATGAAATGGAAGAGACGTGGATTTAAATCGAATGAATGGAAGGAACTGGACAATATGGGTGAATAAAAGGACGGTTGAACTATGAGTGAATTAATGGAAGGTAAGCAGATATAAAAGAAACTAATGGAAGGGTGGATATAAAGTGAATGAATTAAAGGGGAGTGGATGTTAAGAATTAATGGAAGGGAAGTCGTTATTAAGGGAATGAATGAAAGGAAATGGAAATGGGTTCAAATGGATATGATATGGAAAGGAAGAGTGAATATAAAGGAATTAAAAGAAAGGCAATTGGATATAAAGAGAATTGATGGTAGGGAACTGGATTATAAATGGAATGAATAGAAGGCAGTTGAAACATAGGAAATGAATAGAAAGAAGAGAAAGGAAATCGATGCAAATGGGAGTTAATGGAAAGGAAGGAAGTGAATATAAAGGAAAAATTTACGAAAGGCAGGTGGATATAAAGGCAGCCACCCCAAAAGTGTTGTAGAGAACAATTTGTGAATGAATAGAACATAATAACAGTTATTATTAATTATTAGGCATGTAATAATAAGTTCTGATTTCGTTCTTTAAACGATGTAATATTACACATAATGGTTTGTTGTTTTTGTTTTGTTTCATTTTTTGTTTGTTTGGGTTTTTTTGGGTGTTTTTTGTAAGGACGACGGTTGTTTTAGTTACCAGTGTTAAATTATGTATATTGCTTCAAGACTATCGATTTGCTCATCTTTGCATCTTTATATATTTCTCTAACATCTGCATTTAGATTAACTGGCCGTTAGTTTGGATTGTACTATCAATGCATTGATGTATTCTTTTATTTTTCAAAGGAATTTCTATAACACATGCAATAGAGATTTCCATTCTTTTTAAAATGATCAATAGGAATGGTTAGCTAATATGAGAGCCTTAACATTGCGATAGAGTCTTAGCCGTAGTTAGATTGTGCTATCAAATGGTAAAGAATTGAGTGAAATATCAACATGCAAGTGAAATCATGGCCGTCGTTAGATTGTGCAATGCAAATGGTAAACCTAATATTAGTGCCTTTTTACAACTTCTATCCCAGACTGACACCCATTTAGATGATGTGCTAATGACAAATTTGTAAATATCATCGAAGGTCCCTCAACACATCCTTACATGATGTTTGAACATTGCTCTTCAAACTGGTGGACAATCCTTTTCTACATCAACAACGTCATAAAACCATATGATATGGTGTGTCATTTGTTTGTTTGTTGGATTTTTAACCTTGCCATTGGTAAAGCTTGTATTCCTTGAATGAATTAGTTGGCGTTGTGCTTTTCTGAGATTGGATAACAAAAATGTTAGAGTCTTCTTTTTTCTTTAAAAAAAAAACTAAATGACATTATGGCCGTCGTTAGATTGTCCATGTGTCTTTGCTTCTTCAACAGAGAGACGCGGTTGTCTAGATTGTACTTTCAGTATCTCAAGCTAATATGAGTTCATAACCCATGCAACTAGAGAATTTTTTTCTTGATTGTTTTCGAACAAAATCTCCCCATCTGAGTGCCTATAACCCCTCTTCTGTCGATGAGTCTGGATCGACATTTACTCCCATTTGGCTGTTTACAGGGCTATCCGGGTTCAATTAAAAATCCCTAACAAAAACCCCGAGATCACTTTAGTTGTGGATGTGGTAAAATCAAATCAAATCATAAAACGATAATGTGGCAACTAATCTAGTTGTAATTTCATCTGAATGGTAAAGTGAATCATGAGATGCATTCTTCTAACACATGCCTAGAGAGTGACTAAAATCAAGAATCAGTTCAGAATTAGAATCAGAATCAAAACCAGAATCAGAATCAGAATCAAAACCAGAAATAGAATCAGAATTAAAATCAGAATCTGAATCAGAATTAAAACCAGAATCAGAATCAGAATGAGAATTAAAATTAGAATCAGAATCAGAATCAAAATCAGAATGAAAACCAAACCAGAATCAGAATCAGACCACAATGAAACAGAATTAGAATCAGAATCAGAATCAGAATATCAGAATCAGAATCAGAATCAGAACCAGAATGAAAACCAGAATCAGAATCAGAATCAGAATCAAAATGTAGAATTAGAATCAAATCAAAACCAGTATCAGAATCAGATCAAAACAAGAATCAGAATCAGAATCAGAATCAGAACCAGAATCAGATTCAGAATCAGAATAAGAATCAGAATCAGAATCATGAATCCAAGAATCAGAATGAGGGTCAGAATTGAATCAGAATCAAAATCAAATTAGTCCAGAATCAGAATCAGAATCAGAATCAAAACCAGAATCAGAATCAAAACCAGAATTAGAATCAGAATCAAAATCAGAATCAGAATCAGAATCAAGATCAGAAATATGAATCAGAATTAGAATCAGAATCTAAGAATCAGAATTATAATCAGAATCAAATCAGAATCAGAATCAAAATCAGAATCAGAATCAGAATCAGAATCAGAATCAGAATCAGAATTAGAATCAGAATCAGAATCAGAATTCAGAAATCAGAATCAGAATCAAAATCAGAATCAGAATCAGAATTAGAATCAGAATCAGAATCAGAATCAGAATCAGAATCAGAATCAGAATCAGAATCAGAATCAGAATGAGAATTAGAATCAAAATCAAAATCATCATTAGAATCAGAATCAGAATCAGAATTAGAATCAAAATCAGAATCAGAATCAGAATCAGAATCAGAATCAGAATCAGAATCAGAATCAGAATTATTCAGAATCAAAATCAGAATCAGAATCAGAATCAGAATCAGAATCAGAATCAGAATCAGAATCAGAATCAGAATCAGAATCAGAATCAGAATCAGAATCAGAATCAGAATCAGAATCAGAATCAGAATCAGAATCAGAATCAGAATCAGAATCAACCAAATCAGAATCAGAATCAGAATCAGAATCACACTTTCAAGTAGCACTGATAACTACTGTTAAATCTCCATAAGGAAGTCATTCAATTATTCCCCCTTGCATTTGTCAACACGGCCTCTCTGGAGGTTGTATTGGTGTCTCTCCTAATGTTCTTTGGTTATTATTTGTCATGATGTGATTTCAGCATCCAATTAATCACAATCCATCATTGCCTTTTCAGTGTATGCCTTGGTCCTTGTATCTAGCTGTTGACTTCCAGTTATTTCAACTTTCACCTTTGTTCATCATTCTAGTGCACAAGTGAGGACTATGACTAATCTCACCATCGTCATTATCATCGTCATCGTCATCTTCATCATCATCATCATCATCATCATCATTATCATCATCATCATCATCGTCATGGTCATCGTCATTGTTTTCGTCATGGTCATAATCATCATCACCATTATCATCATCTTTATCATCATCATCATCATCCTCTGTCCCTTCATCATCATCATCATCATCATTATCATCATTTCATCATCATTATCATCGGCATGGTCATCATTATCATCATCATCATCATCATCATGACAAATATCATCCGTCAACATCATGTTCATCATAATCATCATCAGCATCATCATCGTCATCAACATCAACAACAGCATCTATCATCATCATCATCAGAATACTGAATCATCTTCATCATCACCATCGTCAACATCACCATCATCACAACCATTATCTGTCACCATCATCAACATCGTCATCATCGTCATCATCATCATCGTCCTTATTATTTTGATTATTACTATTCAACAACAAATTTACCAACCTCATTGTTGTTTATCAATATGGTGTAAATCTGTTTTTCAAAACGATCATTCTTAATCCAGTGAAAATTCAGCACTACCTTGCATTGATGATGGTAAACATTGTGTTTAAACTCGAGGTTGAGTCTAATCTTTTGTTATAAAATAATATCCTTGAAATGAGATTCTTGGGGTTTTTGTTCTTATAATTTCAGGAGGTATCGGATCGGTCTGTTTTCCCTTATAGCCGCCGTTCTGGTTGGGGCAGTGGCGTTGTTTATAATTGCCCTCAGACATACTGGTCAGCTGCTAACGTAAGTAATTGTTTTGTTACCAATGTACACAAGTCAAACAGTAATTTTGACAGTAAAAAATTTGTTGTGACAAAGTCAATGTTCTCATAGTGAGATCAATTGAATCATCTCATCTTCTCTTCTCTTCTCTTATCTTATCTTCTCTTATCTTCTCTTATCTTTTATTACCTTATCTTATCTTACTTATCTTATCTTATCTTATCTCGTCTTGTCTTGTCTTGTCTTGTCTTATCTTACCTTATCTTATCTTATCGTATCCTATCTCATCTTATCTCATCGCATTTCATCTCATCTAATCTCTATCTCATCTCATCTCATGTCATCTCATCTCATATCTCATCTCATCTCATCTCAATCTATCTCATTCTCATCTCATCTCAATCTATCTCATCTCATTTCATCTCATCTCATCTCATCTCATTCTATCTCATCTCATCTCATCTCATCTCATCTCATCTCATTTCATCTCATCTCATTCTATCTCATCTCATTCTATCTCATCTCATCTCATCTCATCTCATCTCATCTTCATCTTCTAGCATGTTCAACGAGGACCCCGACTACTGGAAATACGTGTATGTCGCCCCGTGGACACGGCTGTCTGGCTTCTCGGTGGGAATGCTGCTTGGAGTCATCCTGGAAGAGTGCACAGAGAAGTCGTCTTTATCCAAGGTATAGTATATGTCTGTCTGTCTGTCTGTCTGTATATATGTTTGTATTTATGTATGTATGTATGTATGTATGTATGTATGTATGTATGTATGTGTGTCTGGCTCTTTTCAAGTCCATCTGTTTGTCTGACTGTCTGTCTCTCTGTCAGTCTCTTTCTCTGTCCGTCCGTCTGTCTGTATTTATGTATGTCTGTCTCTTTCTCCGTCTGTCTGTTTGTTTGTCTGTCTGTCTGCCTGCCTGTCTCTTTCTCTTTCTGTTCGTTTCTCTGTCTGTCTGTTTGCCTGTCTGTCTGCTATTTTAAATCATTCCATTAAAAAAAAATTGTATATATCACTAAATGCATCTTTTTTCTCATGCTCAATTATGTACTTTTATCTTCAACTACTGATAATCTGTCTGATTTCATTGATTGATTGATGGATTGATTGATTGATTGATTGATTGATTGGTTGAATAGTTTTAACTCAGTCCAACATAGACGTTGATCTCAATGGTAGATTTCGTGGGAAGCATTCAGTCACTCACTACCGTCTGTGCGAGGCTTGCCCTGCGCTCTTCCATACCGATTGAGTGATGTTGAATGAATGAATGAATGAATGAATAAATGAATGAATGAATAAATGAATGAATGAATGAATGAATGAATGAATGAATGAATGAATAAATGAATGAATGAATGAATGAATGAATGAATGAATGAATGAATGAATGAAATGAATGAATGAATGAAATGAATAAATGAATGAATGAATGAATAAATGAATGAATGAATAAATGAATGAATGAATGAATGAATGAATGAATGAATGAATGAATGAATGAATGAATGAATGAATGAATGAATGAATGAATGAATGAATAAATGAATGAATGAATGAATGAATGAAATGAATGAATGAATGAATGAATGAATAAATGAATGAATGAATAAATGAATGAATGAATGAATGAATGAATGAATGAATAGCGCTGTACGAAACGTCCAGTCGGTTGGTGTGGAGCATCTACATGGCGTGGATTATCTACGCTTGTGAGAGAGGACTGGGTGGTGCGTACCGTACTGACTGACGTAAAGTTGTTGGGGGTTGGACTTTCTTGTCAACATTTGAATTGACTTCCACTGAGAAGGGGTCATAAGACTTTGTTTGATATTTGCTGAAGAAAATAAGTCGTTTTACATTTGAGTTCTTCTCTGTCTCTGGCTCTGTCTGCGTCTCTGTCTGTCTGTCTGTCTATCTATCTGTCTGTCTGTCTGTCTGTCTGTCTGTATGTCTGTCTGTCTGTCTGCCTGTCTCTCTCTCTCTCTCTCTCTCTCTCTCTCTCTCTCTCTCTCTCTCTCTCTCTCTCTCTCTCTCTCTCTCTCTCTCTCTCTCTCTGCTCTTATATCATCATTCTCTCATTCTTCTCTCTCTACCTATCTATCTATCTATCTATCTGCGTTATATCATCATTCTCACATTGTTACCACTGTGCGTACTATTTTGCTGTATCTCAAAGCAAGTCTGAATTATGTGTATTTGCAGGAATCGTAACCGACTTCTTAACATGGCCCGGGCTTCCAGCCGCTTGCAAGACTAACCTATACAGTGTACCTAGTGCACCCGATGGTAATCACATTCTTTCTGTATGAACGGAACAGCACAGTCGACGTGCAAGACACTGTCATGGTAGGCAACGTGCCATCCCATTTATTTATTTATTTATAACAAGCATGCCGGTAACTATATGTTAGATTATGATTTATCTTTATTATAATAAAGCTGGGTCTCTTGAGCTTTGACTGCGGTTAGGTTAACACAGAAACCCACTGTATCGGTTACGGTGATATCAAGTACGATTATTGGATAAATTTAGTAATCGATGCTGAAATTAAGCGGGATATTTATTGTAATGACCGGAAATTTAGAAATCAGATCTAGAATAGTAACAATAAAGTTCCGTGGATGGAGGGCAAAAAATATTTTTCCCAATCGATTAAAATACTGATTTGATCCACTATTTTGTTCGCTAAGAATCTAAAGCAGGCTACTTAGTGGGTTGTGTTGTTGTGGGTTTTTTTACTACAGTGTCGTACTAAATCAGCTATTGTAAAGCTACCTGAGTATGTAAGTTTATGAAAATAACGTTGGCGCTCTATAAATGCATTTTAGTATCAATATTGTATTATCATTATCGGCTTCATTTTTCTTTTTCTCTTTGCTCCGTCTGGCAGGTCTACATATTCCTGGGAAATCTTGTGATATCCTATCTGGTAGCCACACTCTATACCTTACTGTTTGAGTCGCCTTTGGTGGGCATGGAGAAGATTCTGTTCAAAAGGAAGTGACGGCCCCCAGATTGATTGATCAAGATTGTGACAATATGAAGACAATGAATGTCACGTCGGAATAACCATGGAAACGAAAGCGCTAAACGACAACAATTAGTAACAACCCCACCCCCCCCTTACCACCAAAGACCGACCAAATACGACGTAGAGTCTCGGGTAGAACCATTTGTCAGTCAACAAACGAGGGTATCTATCTACAATTATACTTATAGAGTCAACAAACGAGGGATATCTGTCTACATTATACTTATAGAGTCAACAAACGAGGGATATCTGTCTACATTATACTTATAGAGTCAACAAACGAGGGATATCTGTCTACATTATACTTATAGAGTCAACAAACGAGGGATATCTGTTACAGTATACTTATAGAGTCAACAAACGAGGGATATCTGTCTACATTATACTTATAGAGTCAACAAACGAGGGATATCTGTCTACAGTATACTTATAGAGTCAACAAACGAGGGATATCTGTCTACAGTATACTTATAGAGTCAACAAAAGAGGGATATCTGTCTACAGTATACTTATAGAGTCAACTTATAGAGTCAACAAAAAGGGATATCTGTCTACATTATACTTATAGAGTCAACACAAGAGGGATATCTGTCTACATTATACTTATAGAGTCAACACAAGAGGGATATCTGTCTACATTATACTTATAGAGTCAACACAAGAGGGATATCTGTCTACATTATACTTATAGAGTCAACAAACAAAGAGGGATATCTGTCTACATTATACTTATAGAGTCAACACAAGAGGGATATCTGTCTACATTATACTTATAGAGTCAACACAAGAGGGATATCTGTCTACATTATACTTATAGAGTCAACACAAGAGGGATATCTGTCTACAGTATACTTATAGAGTCAACACAAGAGAGATATCTGTCTACAGTATACTTATAGAGTCAACACAAGTCAACACAAGGGATATCTGTCTACAGTTATACTTATAGAGTCAACACAAGAGGGATATCTGTCTACATTATACTTATAGAGTCAACAAAAGAGAGATATCTGTCTACAGTATACTTATAGAGTCAACACAAGAGGATATCTGTCTACAGTATACTTATAGAGTCAACACAAGAGGGATATCTGTCTACAGTATACTTATAGAGTCAACACAAGAGGGATATCTGTCTACATTATACTTATAGAGTCAACACACAAGGGATATCTGTCTACAGTATACTTATAGAGTCAACAAACAAGGGATATCTGTCTACAGTATACTTATAGAGTCAACACAAGAGGGATATCTGTCTACATTATACTTATAGAGTCAACACAAGAGGGATATCTGTCTACATTATACTTATAGAGTCAACACAAGGGATATCTGTCTACAGTATCTTATAGAGTCAACAGTATACTTATAGAGTCAACACAAGAGGATATCTGTCTACATTATACTTATAGAGTCAACACAAGAGAGATATCTGTCTACAGTTATACTTATAGAGTCAACAAAAGAGGGATATCTGTCTACAGTATAGAGTCAACTTATAGAGTCAACACAAGAGGGATATCTGTCTACATTATACTTATAGAGTCAACAAACCAGGATATATGTCTACAGTATACTTATAGAGTCAACACAAGAGGGATATCTGTCTACAGTATACTTTATAGAGTCAACACAAGAGAGATATCTGTCTACATTATACTTATAGAGTCAACACAAGAGGGATATCTGTCTACAGTATACTTATAGAGTCAACAAACCAGGAATATCTGTCTACAGTATACTTATAGAGTCAACACAAGAGGATATCTGTCTACAGTATACTTATAGAGTCAACACAAGAGATATATCTGTCTACAGTATACTTATAGAGTCAACACAAGAGGGATATCTGTCTACATTATACTTATAGAGTCAACACAAGAGGGATATCTGTTTACATTTATACTTATAGAGTCAACACAAGAGGGGTATCTGTCTACATTATACTTATAGAGTCAACACAAGAGGGATACCTGTCTACATTATACTTATAGAGTCAACACAAGAGGGATATCTGTCTACATTATACTTATAGAGTCAACACAAGAGGGATATCTGTATACATTATACTTATAGGGGCATCGCGTACCACACTTATATAATTGTCGTTTATGATTTTTGACGTCACTGTCTACCGTGACTCCTCTTGGATTATTAATAGAACGAAAGACAACATTACGTCGTACGGCATAACAGCACGGTCTAACTGGTGAAGATGACGTCATGTCTTCATCTAAAAAGGGATTACCCATATCGGAGGTTTTTTCGTTGTTGTTGTTGTTGTTGTTGTTGATATTTTCGTTATTTGGGTGATAAGATAGCGTTTAATTATAACTCTCACACCACAACCTTTAAGCCTGATAAATCCAAGTCGTCTGTTTTTTTCAAAATAACAATTTTTGTGATATTATCAATTAATTCTTTAGATCATTCTTTTAAACAGTCATTAATTGATTAATCGTTGGCTGAGACTAATGTTTTCCTAATGATACAACATAATGGCTTATGCTTCTCAGCGAGCTATAAAAGGACAGAAGAAGAATTATACAACATCAATTTGATTTGAGAGAAAGGACTCTAACGATTCTTATAGTTGAAAAGGGAATATGAAATCAAGGCAAAAAAAATGCATGTGGCATTTGTAAGGACAAGCGTAGACCGAAATTAGATGCCATTCTTTGGTTTGAGATTACCGCCATGGTGGACAGGGTTATTTCAAAGAAAGAAAGAAAAAACACGAGGAAAAATCTCCAAGCGGTGTCGGGGCTCGAACCCACAACCTTCCGATTGAGAGATCGACACCAGATTGCCTTTGGACTACCGACGCCCCTGTAAATCTGAGAATGGTTACAAGCCCAAAAATCGTAAACCGTGTAGTAGACAGCCATGACAAGCAAATTCTAAGTCAATGTCATATTGAAAACGACAAGACAGTGAGGACAAGCGAATTTTAAGCCGATGTCATATTGAAAACGACAATACACTCATGACAAGCAAATTCTAAGTCAATGTCATATTGAAAACGACAAGACAGTGAGGACAAGCGAAATTTAAGTCAATGTCATATTGAAAACGACAAGACAGCTTAGGACAAGCAAATTTTAAGCAAATTCAAGACAGTCAAGACAAGCGAATTCTTAGTCAATGTCATATTGAAAACGACAAGACAGTGAGGACAAGCGAATTTTAAGCCGATGTCATATTGAAAACGACAAGACACTCATGACAAGCGAATTTTAAGTCAATGTCATATTGAAAACGACAATACACTCATGACAAGCGAATTTTAAGTCAATGTCATATTGAAAACGACAAGACACTCAGGACAAGCGAATTCTAAGTCAATGTCATGTTGAAAACGACAAGACACTTAGGACAAGCAAATTTTAAGCCGATGTCATATTGAAAAAGGACAAGACAGTCATGACAAGCGAATTCTAAGCCCATGTCATATTGAAAACGACAAGATAATCATGACAAGCGAATTCTAAGCCAATATCATAAAAACGACAAGACAGTCAGGACAAGCGAATTCTAAGTGATGTCATATTGAAAACGACAAGACAGTCATGACAAGCGAATTCT
Source organism: Doris montereyensis (assembly GCA_037039925.1). Classification (NCBI taxonomy): domain Eukaryota; kingdom Metazoa; phylum Mollusca; class Gastropoda; order Nudibranchia; family Dorididae; genus Doris; species Doris montereyensis. Next base: position 48,099 of record JAXRKP010001261.1, on the reverse strand, counting down.
AAAAGCAATGTCATATTAAAGACGACAAGACAGTCAGGACAAGCGAATTCAATGTCATATTAAAAACGAGAAGACAGTCAATACAAGCGAATTCTAAGTCAATGTCATATTGAAAACGACAAGACAGGCAGGACAAGCGAATTCTAAGTCCATGTCATGTTGAAAACTACAAGACAGTTAGGACAAGCGAATTCTAAGCCAATGTCATATTGAAAACAACAAGAGTGTCAGAACAAGCAAATTCTAAGTCAATGTCATATTGAAAACAACAAGACGATCAGGACAAGCGAATTCTAAGCCAATGTCATATTGAAAACAACAAGGACGATCAAGGACAAGCGAATTCTAAGTCAATGTCATATTGAAAACAACAAGACGATCAGGACAAGCGAATTCTAAGTCCATGTCATATTGAAAACAACAAGACAGTCAGGACAAGTTTTTCGAATTCTAAGTCCAAATGTGTCATATTGAAAACAACAAGACAGTCAGGACAAGCGAGTTCTAACTCCAATGTCATATTGAAAACAAAGCATCGGCTAAGGCATGTCCAGAACATGATTATTATTCCCTGTTCAATTACAAACTACGAGTAGCAATATTGTGCATTATTGAAAACTTTATAGTGCATGGAATTCTAGCAAAGCTATCGGCAACGCAGGCTGGATGAAGAAAGTACACGTCGTATTCTCGCTCATGTTTTCACATGCATAGACTTCTTCTAAACTAAAAGCGCAATTGAAAGTAAGGCTAATCGAGTAAATTAAAAACCAGAGAACATCTTTGAGATTATTCCAAATAGTACCAGTTAGATCTGACTCCTGTTAAAGATCTGACGCTAACAGCTAATGGCAAAAAACGAAGATGCATTACCCCACTGACCCAAGTTAAGATCAAACGAGTACCAGTTAGACTAGCTTGGGAGTTAAAAACCTGCGTCAGACTAATGGCATGTCCAGTTAGATGATTATTATTCCCTGTTCAGCTTCACGCTATGAACTACGAAGTAGCACCAGCCCTATGAGACCTTAATTATATTGAAAACGTTAGATCTGACAGTAACAGTTACTTCTAAACTAAAAGCCCAATTAGATTGACTTTAGTTAGTGAAAGGAGGGTAATCGAGCTTTAAGAAATCGGCATCGCAGAGCTTGGATGAAGAAAGTACACGTCGTATTCGAATATGGAATCGCTCACAGATCAAGACAGATTTTGTCACATGCATAGACTTCTTCTAAACTAAAAGCGCAATTGAAAGTAAGGCTAATCGAGAAATTAAAAACCAGAGAACATCTTTGAGACTTATTCAGTACCAGTTAGATCTGATAGTACCAGTTAGATCTGACAGTACCAGTTTGATCTGACAGTACCAGTTAGATCTGACAGTACCAGTTAGATCTGACAGTACCAGTTAGATCTGACAGTATCAGTTAGATCTGAAAGTTTAAATATTAAAAAGGAAAATATAAACCAAACCCAAACCTGAGTAATTGTAATTGTAATTGTAATTGTAATTGTAATTGTAATTGTAATTGTATTGTAGTACAGTGCATGTACCATTAACTGCAGTCCGTCATTTCTAGCTTTTATTTTAACAATTACTTGAAAGTGAATCTTTAGAAGAAGAAAACATGATTGTTTTGATGTAATATTTCCTCAGTCCTTTCAATCACAAAGCTGATAACATTTGTCATATTATCGTTGTTTTTGTTTTTGTTTTGTCTGATATAGTAAGTAAGCTTATATGTTTGCCGTGGGATAGGCGGAAAAAATAATAATTTTAATTTGTACAAAAGGATTGAATTGTGACGAATACAATAGATGAAACTTGATGATGTGTTTTGTCAACTATAAACAGACTTGTTTTAGATGTTGTCACACATGCACAAAATATGTGTTGTGTCCATGTTTAGAAAATAATATATATCATGGTTATACACAAAAACAACCCCCCCCCACCAAACCAAGTAAAGAAACAACAACTACAAAAACAAACAAACAACAAATCAAACAAACGTTTTAAACAAGACATACATACATACACACATACATACACGAATACATACATACATACATACATACATACATACATACACACATACATACATATACATATATATATACATACATACATACATACATACATACACACATACATATATACAAAACATACATACATGCATACATACATACACACATACATACATACATACATACATCCACATCCATACATACATACATACATACATACATACATACATACATACATACATACATACATACATACATACATACATACATACATACATACATACATACATACATACATACATACACTCAGACATTCATACAAAACTTTCAGATTCTGTTGCTAATATTAATGTGATCATGTTTGTCTTTCATGAAAATAAAAACGAAAATAGTTTGACCTTTCTGAAGCATTTCGATGAGAATCAAAGGCTGTTCTGTATTTGTTTGAATTTCTTGTCGGTTTTACCGTTGTATTGTCTTTGGTCACATCTGTGAGGAACATGGACATTGAATCACATCATTGTCAAGCCACAGAGGAATTTGGACATGGAATCACACCATAGTCAAGCCACAGAGGAACTTGGACATGGAATCACATCATAGTCAAGCCACAGAGGAACTTGGACATGGAATCACATCATAGTGAAGCCATAAAGGAACTTGGACAGGGAATCACATCATAGTCAAGCCACAGAGGAACTTGGACAGGGAATCACATCATAGTCAAGCCACAAAGGAACTTGGACATGGAATCACATCATAGTCAAGCCACAGAGGAACAACGACAACAACAAAAAAACAAAATGAATAAATAGAAGAAGAAAAATATATTTTGGTGTCAAAACAGAATTAAACCAGCGAACTCTACATCGACATCCTTCGTCTCCTTATGAAAAAATGTCTCGCTCCGAACAATGCGCAATGTGTAATCGTTGATGCATGATGCATAAACAACGACTGCATGGAAACTTAACTAAGGCGCATCATACACAACGCATCACACACAACGCATCACGCACAACGCATCACACACAATGCATCACATACAACGTATCACACGCAACGCAT
>JAXRKP010001261.1:15000-30000 GCA_037039925.1 Doris montereyensis | reverse complement strand
GAACTGAAAATTCTCCTTCTTGAAGGGCGAGCTACCAGAAAATGTCTCTGTTCTGTCCCATTGTCTTTCAATCAGGTCTTTCAATACTAGTCTGTTTATTCTCTCAAAGGATAGATAGGACTCGTTTTGGTGATTTTAGATGGCGACTGAAGTACTCGTGCAACGCATGGTTTTCGCAGCGTACGACAAAGCTAGCCCTTAAGATATATAGCCAACTCAGTCCTGCTCTATCACATATTATTATGACAGAGTGAACCCTATTGCAACTTAATCAGAGCGAAACCAAGCCTGTTAAAACATGTGGCAAAGCCAATTTTTAAAAACATAAGGCAACGTTATATCTGTTAAAACATATGGCAAATCAACTTTTGTAAAAAATTATAGGACAAAATCAATTTTGTTAAAACGTATGACAGAACCAATCCTCTTAAAATATAGGACAAAACCAATTTGGTTAAAATATAACAAAACCAATCATCTTAAAACATATGGCAAAGCCAATTTGGTTAAAATATATACACAAAACCAATTTGGTTAAAATATATGACAAAACCAATTTGGTTAAAATATATAACAAAACCAATCCTCTTAAAACATATGGCAAAGCCAATTCTGTTAAAATATATATGTGAAAACCAATCTTGTTAAAACATATGGCAGAATGAAATGACTTGATTTACTGACTTGGACGTTTTCGCATCCTTATCTTCAGAACAGGACACCTCACCAACTTCTGTGATCCGTTCAATGAGGATATTCAATGTTTTCGATATTGTGCAAGTAATCTTAGATTTTCAAGATCTTCTTTTGTTTTCAGTGATATGCCAGAGCCTAAACGGAAGTGTTCTTCGTTGATCATTGTTGGTAGTGTGGTTAAAGGCCTCCATCTGAACCTTCCACCGACTGTGGTGAAACACAGCTCCATAGTCTTGTTGGCAGGTATTTCTTCGTTTCGTCTTAGGATATGTCCAAAAAGGTGCCAACGGCTTTCTACAATGAAGGTGGCGAGCGGCTTTTCATTGCACTTTTATATACTGACTTGTTGGATATGTTTACTGGATAGTGTATATGTTTAGGACTTTTCGTAGTTGTTTCTGATGGAAGGCATCTAATTTGATGATTTGAGTTTGTGTCAGTGCCCATGTGTCAAATCCCTTACAATAACTGGCAAAGTTAACTATGTTTAAAATATATGGCAAAGTCAACTATGTTAAAACATATGGCAAAGTCAACTATGTTAAAATATATGGCGAAGCCAAATCCTGTTAAAATATATGGCAAAGTCAACTATGTTACAATATATGGCAAAGTCAACTATGTTAAAATATATGGCAAAGTCAACTATGTTAAAATATATGGCGAAGCCAAAGCCTATTAAAATATGGCAAAGACAACTATGTTAAAATATATGGCAAAGTCAACTATGTTAAAATATATGGCAAAAGACAACATGTTAAAATATATGGCGAAGCCAAAGCCTGTTAAAATATATGGCAAAGACAACTATGTTAAAATATATGGCGAAGCCAAATCCTGTTAAAATATATGTAAAGACAACTCTGTTAAAACATATGGCGAAGCCAAATCCTGTTAAAATATATGGCAAAGACAACTCTGTTAAAAAAACATATGGCAACGCCAAATCCTGTTAAGATATATGGCAAAGACAACTCTGTTAAAACATATGGCAAAGCCAACTCTGTCAAAATATATATGGCAATGCCAAATACTTTTAAAATATATGGCAATGCCAAATACTGTAAAGATATATGGCAAAGCCAACTCTGTTAAAACATATGGCGAAGCCAAATCCTTTTGTAAAACATAGCAAAGACAATCTCGTTCAAACATGGCCAACCCAAGTTCTTTAAAACATGTGTCAAAGCCAACTCTGTTAAAGCATATATATCAAGCCAAGCATATTAAAACTTAATGGGACGAAGCAAAATTTCTTTAAACACTTAGAAACCTGTCAAAACATATGGCAAAGCCAAAACTGTCAAAATATATGGCAAATCTGTTAAAACATATGGCAAGCCAAATCTGTTAAAACATATGGCAAAGCCAAATCTGTTAAAACATATGGCAGATCAAAGTCTGTTAAAACATATAGCAGATCAAAGTCTGTTAAAACATATGGCAGATCAAAGTCTGTTAAAACATATCATGACAAAAAGCCAATTCCTGGACAAACTAACTACCTATTTGGTATCAGGGCTGAATATAATTTGTATTTTAGGGGATTTATTTTTTGATGGAGGTGGGGGGGGGGGATTCACAATTACCTAAACCCTCGGTGGTGGTTTAGTTGTTAGGTTGCTGGACTTTTGATCATGAGGTCCCTAGTTTGAATCCTAGCAAAGCTACACCCGCCGTTGTGTGCCTTCAGAAAGACACTTAACAGGCATTTTCCCCACTCGACCCATTGGTAAATGTGTACAAACACTAGCTTGGGAGTAAAACGTGTGCCTGAATAGAATCCTGTGCAGGAGGTGATTATGATCACTTGTTCCGCTTCACGCTACAGAAATGGGGATAAGCCCCCATTTTATGGGCCGTTATGGCCTTGAAGTAACTAGTTTTTATATTGATTTTAGAACCAAAAAGACATATGCAGGCTCCATTCTTGATGACATATATAGTACACGATCTGACTCCTGTCTCCTATTTGCTCACATAATTCAGAGATCCCATAAAAAGATACAATATCTTTAACTTTAAATTCAGGTTTTAAAATATATATATATATATTCTCCTTTCTTTCAGAAATCTTACCTCGACCTAGCATAACAATAAGCCATCACAAGATTTTTGTCTGTCCTCAAATTCACAAATTATTTTAAGAGGTATTTGTGATGCATTTTTAGACATTTTGCAAAGGCAAAGGCTCTATTATGATGTTATGTTGGCTGTATATCTTGTTAATACTCGACCTCTTACACCTTGAACAATTACTCTGAGCTGACTGTGCATATAATACTTCGTCATATATATTCATATTAACAAAGTATGCATTCCAATTTAATCAGTTGACTACTATCTATTTTTATAATATTTATATAATAACGTAGATTCTTTATTCCAATGTACATAATGTGTATTTTATAGATTGTTGCGAACGGAGATGATGTGCCTTTATGAGAACAATACAATTTTATTAAATTGAATTAAATTATATTGAATTGAATTGAACAGTGTATTTCTTACGTCAGCAGAACCCTTAAACCCGCTAAAGATTTAGTGTGGAAGCGGGATCTCTAAATTTTCCACCAGTCTCTCATCTATTATGTGGGGAAAACCCCAAACAAACTCACTCAACTGTTTGTACCGAACTCATGTCTTTAAAATCCTTTGTCTATAATATGTCATTGATGTCTTGGAACGAAAGCCAGATTACGACATGGACACAGCTATAAATAGATACGATGACAAAATATTAAAAACAGTAACAATTACAAACCCATCAAGACATGATTTACCAAAAGTCGATGCTATGATTAAATACAAAATGGGTTTTTTTTCGGTATTGTAACGAGTCTACTCTGATTTGTTCTGGTCAGGGACAAACGAAGGATTCTGATTCTGATTGGTTTTATGAGTAGTAGAGATAAGGTAATAAATGATTTGATGACAGTGATATTCTCGGAACGGACTAGGAAATCCACAAAGTCGTTGCTGTCATCGTAACAACCCCGAAACGGTGACGACGACGATGTTTCTCGTTATCATCAAACATACACACACACAAAACTCTCAAGTCCAAAATGTTTTTGAACGTTGGGTTTCATCTTGAACATGTTCCATAACGTGACGAGCAAATAAATGCAAAAAAAGCAGATAAGGAAAGGAAAGATAAGATAACGATAAAACTTAATTGTTCAAAATGTTCATTTCTTTGGCATTACACTTTGCTGTCCCCATGTTCCATTCGCTCATGAGTCTATTAGTATCTTTTTCTTGATAGGCCGTTAGCTCACTCATATGGCCGTTAGCTCACTCGTATAGGCCGTTAGCTCACTCATATAGGCTGTTATCTCACTCATATAGGCCGTAAGCTCATCGTAGGCCGTTAGCTCACTCATACAGGCTGTTAGCTCACTCATATAGGCTGTTAGCTCACTCATATAGGCCGTTAGCTCACTCATATAGGCACGTTAGCTCTTACTCATATAGGCCTTTAGCTCACTTATATAGGCTTAGCTCACTTATATAGGCCATTACTCACTCGTATAGGCCATTAGCTCACTTATATAGGCCATTAGCTCACTCATACAGGCCATTAGCTCATTATATAGGCCATTAGCTCACTCATATAGGCCGTTAGCTCACTCCTTACAGGCCGTTAGCTCACTCGTATAGGCCGTTAGCTCACTCATATAGGCCGTTAGCTCACTCATATAGGCCATTAGCTCACTCGTATAGGCCGTTAGCTCACTCATATAGGCCGTTAGCTCACTCATATAGGCCGTTAGCTCACTCATATAGGCCGTTAGCTCACTCATATAGGCCGTTAGCTCACTCGTATAGGCTGTTAGCTCACTCATATAGGCCGTTAGCTCACTCATATAGGCCATTAGCTCACTCATATATGCCGTTAGCTCACTCATATAGGCTGTTAGCTCACTCATATAGGCTGTTAGCTCACTCATATAGGCTGTTAGCTCACTCGTATAGGCTGTTAGCTCACTCATATAGGCTGTTAGCTCACTCGTATAGGCCGTTAGCTCACTCGTATAGGCCGTTAGCTCACTCGTATAGGCCGTTAGCTCACTCGTATAGGCTGTTATCTCACTCGTATAGGCCGTTAGCTCACTCAGCTCACTCGTATAGGCCGTTAGCTCACTCGTATAGGCCGCTCATAGCTGTTAGCTCACTCGTATAGGCTGTTAGCTCACTCATATAGGCTGTTAGCTCACTCGTATAGGCTGTTATCTCACTCATATAGGCTGTTAGCGTCATATAGGCTCACTCACTCATAGGCTGTTAGCTCACTCATATAGGCTGTTACCTCACTCATATAGGCTGTTAACTTACCTCACTCCTTTAGGCCGTTAGCTCACTCATATAGGCCGTTAGCTCACTCGTATAGGCTGTTAGCTCACTCATATAGGCCGTTAGCTCACTCATATAGGCCGTTAGCTCACTCATATAGGCCATTAGCTCACTCGTATAGGCCGTTAGCTCACTCGTATAGGCCATTAGCTCACTCGTATAGGCTGTTAGCTCACTCATTTAGGCCGTTAGCTCACTCGTATAAGCCGTTAGCTCACTCCAGCTCACTCATATAGACTGTTAGCTCACTCATATAGGCTGTTAGCTCACTCATATAGGCCGTTAGCTCACTCATATAGGCCGTTAGCTCACTCATATAGCCCATTAGCTCACTCATATAGGCCGTTAGCTCACTCGTATAGGCCGTTAGCTCACTTATATAGCCCGTTAGCTCACTCATATAGGCCGTTAGATCACTTAGCTCATATAGGCCGTTAGCTCACTCATATAGCCCGTTACCTCACTTATATAGGCCGTTAGCTCACTCATATAGGCCGTTAGCTCATTCATATAGGCCGTTAGCTCACTCGTATAGGCCGTTAGCTCACTCGTATAGGCTGTTAGCTCACTCATATAGGCCGTTAGCTCACTCGTATAGGCCGTTAGCTCACTCATATAGGCTGTTGGCTTACTCACTCATATAGGCTTAACACGTCACTGGCCGTTACTCACTCGTATAGGCCGTTAGCTCACTCGTTAGCTCAGGCCGTTAGCTCACTCGTATAGGCCGTTAGCTCACTCATATTAGGCTGTTGGCTCACTCATATAGGCCGTTAGCTCACTCGTATAGGCCGTTAGCTCACTTCGTATAGGCCTTTAGCTCACTCATATAGGCCGTTAACACACTCATATAGGCTGTTAGCTCACTCATATAGGCTGTTAACACACTCATATAGGCCGTTAGCTCACTCATATAGGCTGTTAACACACTCATATAGGCCGTTAGCTCACTCGTATAGGCCATTAACTCACTCGTATAGGCTGTTAGCTCACTCGTATAGGCCATTAGCTCACTCGTATAGGCCGTTAGCTCACTCGTATAGGCCATTAGCTCACTCGTATAGGCTGTTAGCTCACTCGTATAGGCCATTAGCTCACTCATATAGGCCATTAACTCACTCATATAGGCTTAGCACACTTAGCTCACTCGTATATAGGCCGTTAGCTCACTCATATAGGCTGTTACCTCACTCATATAGGCCGCTCATATAGGCCACTCACTCATATAGGCTGTTAGCTCACTCATGTAGGCTGTTAGCTCACTCATATAGGCTGTTAGCTCACTCATATAGACCGTTACTCATTCATATAGGCCATTAGCTCACTCATATAGGCCGTTAGTTCACTCATAAAGACCGTTAGCTCACTCATATAGGCCGTTAGCTCACTCATATAGGCCGTTAGCTCACTCATATAGGCCTTTAACTCACTCATATAGGCCGTTAGCTCACTCATAGGCCAAGCTCACTCGTTAGCTCACTCGTATAGGCCGTTAGCTCTCGTATAGGCTCACTCATATAGGCTGTTAGCTATCTCATATAGACCGTTAGCTCACTCATATAGGCTGTTAGCTCACTCTCGTATCAGGCCGTTAGCTCACTCATATAGGCTGTTAGCTCACTCGTATAGGCCGTTAGCTCACTCATGTAGGCCGTTAGCTCACTCATATAGGCCATTAGCTCACCTCATATAGGCTGTTAGCTCCGTTAGCTCATATATAGGCCGTTAACTCACTCATATAGGCCGTATACCGTTAACACTCATATAGGCTGTTAACTCACTCATAGGCTGTTCGTATAGGCCATTAGCTATCTCATATAGGCCGTTAGCTACCTCACATAGGCCATTAGCTCATTCGTATAGGCCGTTAGCTCATCTCATATAGGCCGTTAGCTGCCTCATATAGGCCATGTTATAGGCTTATCTCACTCGTATAGGCCGTTACCTACTCTCATATAGGCTGTTAGCTATCTCATATAGGCGGTTAGCTACCTCATATAGGCTGTTAGCTCATTCATATAGGCTGTTAGCTATCTCATATAGGCCATTAGCTCACTCATATAGGCTGTTAGCTATTTCATATAGACGGTTAGCTACCTCATATAGGCTGTTAGCTACACTCATATAGGCTGTTAGCTATCTCATATAGGCTGTTAGCTATCTCATATAGGCGGTTAGCTACCTCATATAGGCTGTTAGCTATCTCATATAGGCTGTTAGCTACCTCATATAGGCTGTTAGCTACCTCATATAGGCTGTTAGCTATCTCATATAGGCTGTTAGCTATCTCATATAGGCTGTTAGCTACCTCATATAGGCTGTTAACTCACTCATATAGGCTGTTAGCTATCTCATATAGGCGGTTAGCTATCTCATATAGGCTGTTAGCTCACTCATATAGGCTTAGTTAGCTATCTCATATAGGCTGTTATCTATCTCATATAGGCCGTTAGCTATCTCATATAGGCTGTTAGCTATCTCATATAGGCCGTTAGCTATCTCATATAGGCTGTTAGCTCATCTGTTAACATATAAGCCGTTAGCTATCTCATATAGGCCGTTAGCTCACTCATATAGGCCGTTAGCTCACTCGTATAGGCCATTAGCTCACTCATATAGGCTGTTATCTCACTCATATAGGATGTTGGCTCACTCATATAGGCCATTAGCTCACTCATATAGGATGTTAACTCACTCATATAGGCTCACTCATATAGGCCGTTAGCTCACTCATATAGGCTGTTAGCTCACTCATATAGGCTGTTAGCTCACTCATATAGGCTGTTAGCTCACTCATATAGGCTGTTAGCTCACTCATAGAGGCCGTTAACTCACTCATATAGGCTGTTAGCTCACTCATATAGGCCGTTAGCTCACTCATATAGGCCGTTAGCTCACTCGTATAGGCTGTTAGCTCACTCATATAGGCTGTTAGCTCACTCTCATATAGGCTGTTAGCTCACTCATGTAGGCTGTTAGCTTACTCATATAGGCTGTTAGCTCACTCATATAGGCCGCTAGCTCACTCATATAGGCCGTTAGCTCACTCATATAGGCCGTTAATTCACTCATAAAGACCGTTACCTCCTCATATAGGCCGTTAACTCCCTCATATAGGCCGTTAGCTCACTCATATAGGCTGTTAGCTCACTCATATAAGCTGTTAGCTCACTCATATAGGCCGTTAGCTCACTCCCCTATAGGCTGTTAGCTCACTCATATAGGCCGTTAGCTCACTCATATAGGCCGTTAACTCCCTCATATAGGCCGTTAGTTCGGTCATGTAGGCTTATCCTTTAGCGACTCTCATATAGCTGTTAGCTCACTCATATAGGCCTTTAGCTCACTCATATAAGCTGTTAGCTCACTCGTATAGGCCGTTAGCTCACTCATATAGGCTGTTAGCTCACTCATATAGGCTGTTATCTCACTCATATAGGCTGTTAAGCTCACTCATATAGGCCGTTAGCTCACTCATATAGGCTGTTATCTCACTCATATAGGCCGTTAGCTCCTCATCTCATAGGCCGTTAGCTCACTCATATAGGCCGTTAGCGACCTCATATAGGCCGTTAGCTCACGGTCATATAAGCCGTTAGCTCCTCATATAGGCTGTTAGCTACTCATATAGGCTATTAGCTCACTCATATAGGCTGTTAGCTATCTCATATAGGCGGTTAGCTACACTCATATAGGCTGTTAGCTTCCTTATATAGGCCGTTAGCTACCTCATATCGGCTGTTAGCTACTCATATAGGCGGTTAGCTCACTCATATAGGCTGTTAGCTCATTCATATAGGCTGTTAGCTATCTCATATGGGCCGTTAGCTCACTCATATAAGCTGTTAAAACTCATATAGGCTTCATATAGCTGTTAGCTATCTCATATAGGCTGTTAACTCACTCACTCACTCACCTCATATAGGCTGTTAACTCACTCATATAGGCTGTTAGCTCACTCATATAGGCTGTTAGCTCACTCATATAGGCTGTTAGCTCACTCATATAGGCTGTTAGCTCACTCATAAGCTGTTAAAATCTCATATAGGCTGTTAGCTCATCATATAAGCTGTTAACACTCATATAGGCCGTTAGCTCACTCATATAGGCTGTTAACTCACTCATATGAGGCCGTTAACTCAGTCATATAGGCTGTTAGCTCACTCATAAGGCTTTAACTCACTCAAGCTGTTAACTCACTCATATAGGCTGTTAGCTCCTCATATAGGCTGTTAGCTCACTCATATAGGCTGTTAACTCACTCATATAGGCTGTTAGCTCACTCATATAGACTGTTAGCTCCTCATATAAGCTGTTAGGCTGTTACCTCATATAGTCTGTTAGCTCACTCATATAGGCTGTTAACACTCATATAGGCCGTTACTCACTCATATAGACTGTTAGCTCACTCATATAGGCTGTTAACACTCATATAGGCTTACTCACTCATATAGGCCGTTAGGACAATCACTCCTAAGGCTGTCAGCTCACTTATATAGGCCGTTAGCTCACTGGGTAGAAGGTCTGACTAGAATCCAGGAAGCCTGGCTGGAAAAGGAAAAAAAAATGGATTTTGTTTTCAAGCATTAGTAACTTTTCAGCAACTCATGGCCTTGAATAGGCAAACTTTAAAAAACAAAGAAAAATAATCAAAAGAAAACTAGTCATTTAATCGACCCTTTTACATAGAATCTCATTGTAATGAAATGTTTGGTACATTTCAGATTATCCACAAGAATGAACACAGTCATCACGTTTTTGCTGGCAGTTCCAGTTTTCGCCCTCAGCCAGCAAAATCCTCTGCAAAAGAAGACACCTCTTCAACACTACAACATACTCTTCATCCTCCTTCTCTTCGTCCTCTTCATCTTCACCACCAACGTCTCCATGTCTATGATGATACTTCACTTCCTCCTCCCAATGGCGGCATCAATCTAATGCCTTCCTATTCTCCATTAGATAGTCGCAAGCCTCTATCAGAATCCCCCTGAAAGAGCCTCAGATCAACCACCATGTTCCCGCATCTGGGGACAGATTGGAATTCCGAGACTCCCTGAAATTTCCCCTGAATTTGCCTTCCGTTTTGCGCCAGGACAAAGGCGTACTCTCTAAGGCCAGTTATCACTCATCAGATCATAATACCAAGAACGTTCACGACTATAGAAAACGTGATCATGAAAAATATGATATTCTGAAACACAATATTATTTCGTTGGGAATCGATAGAATCAAACGCACCCAAAAGACTGCCACAGTAAGCAGAGAGGTAGACGATGACGTCAGTATTCACCAAGATAAGTCAAGAATACCGAGAAATCCTCCGCACAAACTTGATACAATAAATGCCAGCTGGTCTGAGGAAGGACCCGATTCAAAAATAATAATAACAACAACAACAACACTAACAACAAGTTCTCACGCTGAGCATAAAACTCAGGAGAAAACGGAAGTAGTGAACAGTCACTTCGTCATCAAGGATGGTAGCGGAAACCCAAAAAATAGAACAACTTTCTTCCCAGCACCAAACTTTTCGAGAACGCCTCAACGATTCCGAAAGACATAATAAAAAGGCCGAAGAACGCCTTGATTCCACACCAAAAATTAGTTCCTCTTTGGACAACTCTTTTGAAAGAAGTCCCTGCCAGAGGTGCTGAACACACGAGCACAGGCGATGCAAGGCGTGATGTCAACGCCTACTGAAACCGCCCCTCCAAAGACCGGTCAACAAGGTCGTGGTGGTCAGTGGTTACGGAAATAAGCTTCCAGCATTCGGCACTCGAGCAGATTTCGGCGTGGCTCAAGGCTCCGATGACAGCGCGGTATTACTTTTGACCGTGAGGTTTTCGGCTCAATTAAAGACAAATTTAAGGAGTGTAGTTAGCTCGGTTGGTAGCACACTTTTTTTTTCATTCATGGCAAGGCGACGGGTGCCGACGCACAGACCGCGAGTTCGACCCCCATAGTGGTCAGGGTTTTTATTTCTTCTTCTGTCTGTTCCTTGTATTTGTCTCGTCTTTGTTCCTATGGGATTTTCATATTATTCAATGTTATTTCCTTCGCTTTCGGCTTAAATAGTGGTTTCGGCGCCCAAGTGACTAAGTTGTTCGACTTGTAATATCAATAACATCATGGGTTTTGAATCAAAGCAATGCTATGTCCGACCTTGTGTTCCTTGAGTACGACAATTAACACTCACTTTCCCCCTATTCGATCCAGTTGACAATGAGTACCAACAATAGCTTGCACTTGTAACAGACTAGCGTCCTGTTCGAGAGATGATCATTATCACCTGTTCCGCTTAAACGCTAAAGAAATCAGGATAAGCTTAGGCTCTATGGGCCGGAAAGGGCTTTGGATGAACTTTGCTCTTACTGTCGACTCAATTAGATTCTAGTTATGGTGGACACATCAGTGTTTGTATAAAATCGTCATGAGTTGGACGTGTATAGTATATACAATAAAAAAATAAATCATTCCAGACAAAATACGAACAATGAGAACCAAAAAAAACTACCCTCATTAACGGCAGGGAAGTTCTTCACATAGATGAGTTTAGAAAAATATAGTGAGAGATACGTAAAAAAAACAAAAAAAAAAGGAAAAAAGATAAAGACACAGGTATTATAGATACACAGATAGAAAATAGGAAAAAACTATGGGACACAGGTAGATGGATTGATTAATACACAGATAGATACATAGACAAACATATAGATAGATATATTGGCAGATATCATATACATAGTTAGATATAATAACATAGATAGATAGATAGATAGACAGCAGATGTACATATTGGATATATTATAAGTATATAGATTGCTAGATAAATTAAATATGCATCGACGGATGTATAAATAGATATGTAGATAATTATATAGATAAAAAAAGGATATATGCACATACGGTTATATAGAAACATTGATAAATAGACATATAAAGGGACAGATACATTATATACATAGACTTTCTAGATAGGTAGCAGATAGAAAGAATCAAATGATTGGGACGTATAATATACTTTGTTATGATACAACTAAGGTAATCTTGGATGGGTTGTTTCAAAATTTTGCTCTGGCTATCCTGTCAACAGCCAATGGCTATCTAACGCGGATAGAGTGTTGTAATCTGATCTCCTTTCCATGGTCCGTCTCCGATGTTAACTAAGTGTTGATCCATTCAACTGGACCAGGGAGTGGATTTGACCTGAAAAAAACTCAAGTAGAATTTTTAACCTTCGGGGGACGAACGCACGACCTTTTAGGTTGAGAGGCAGACAATCTACGTCTGAACTACAGGGAACCAAGATAGATAAATAGACATATTGATAGCTAGACATGTTGGTAGATAGATTGATAGAGATAAACAAATAAATAGTAACATTTTATGATAAAATTTTCTAACATTTATCTGACTCAGTTATTGTATTGTGTTAACTAAACCAAGACATTAATGCTTGTAGATTCGGACATAAATCGAGGCATATGAAGTTCATACAATTCGTAACTTAATTAATGTAACTTTTTGACAACCTCTGTAATTACTTTCCCCCATTAGTGATTGGTGGAGTCAAGATGCCTGGTCAAATTCCAAGAATTCTGGCGGCGACACGTCAGCCTGGTTCCAAGACCCTTCTAAGGTAAAACCATCATTAATACAAAAGTTAAATTCAATCTTATTATAGTGCGACCTGTAAAATTGCTCATTCCTGCTCTTCTTGTCTACGACACTAGTAGAAAAGTGTGGATAGATGGGTAGATGGATAGATAGATAGATAGATAGATAGATAGATAGATAGATAGATAGATAGATAGATAGATAAGATAGATAGATAGATAGATAGATAGATAGATAGATAGATAGATAGATAGATAGATAGATAGATAGATAGATAGATAGATAAATAGATAGATACATAGATAGATAGACAGACAAATAGATAGATAGATAGATAGATAGATAGATAGATAGATAGATAGATAGATAGATAGATAGATAGATAGATAGATAGATAGATAGATAGATAGATAGATAGACATGGATAAATAGATAGTTTGATTGATTGATTCATAGATAGTTAGATAGATTGATAGATATATACACATATATATTGACAGATAGATAGATAGATAGATAGATAGATAGATAGATAGATAGATAGATAGATACATACATACATACATACATACATACATACATAGATACATAGATACATAGATACATAGATAGATAAATTGATTGATAGATAGATACATACTTGGATAAATAGATAGATAGATTTGAAAATCGTTTAACAGTATCCGCTTACTATTCCCTTTATCAAATTTGAAATCACTCTTGACCCGTAGCTCAATAGCTTAGAATATATTATTATGGACAATCATTGACGATATATTATATGATTACACTGCAAGTGCTTGTTTTTTGTTGTTGTCTCCTTAGGATTCTGGCTCCGGTGCTTCTACCACAAGTAACAACGGTAACGCTGATTGGTGGAGTCAGACCGGAAATAAAACTTCATCTAGTGCGGGGTCGTCGTCGTCGTCGTCGTCGTCGTCGTCGTCGTCATCATCAGCTTCGTCATCTTCAAGTTCTTCTTCCTCAAATCCATGGGGTGGTGGCAACTCGCAAAGGATCTAAACTGGACACGTTTTCCTACAATCTGTGGCAATCGGTCACTAACGGTCAAACTGACCCCAAAATGACGTCATCTTCGGGCTCAGGCACTAACAGTGGAATGTCTATGACCCAACAAGGAGGAGGCGGCTTCTCATCGGGTCAAGTTCAAGGAGGTGGAACAGCCAACGGATTCGTACAAGGGGGCGGAGGCTCTCTTCTAGCATTGGGATGTTCTCCTTTGGGATGGGGAACTCTGCCGGAAGTGGTAATGGGTTGGTGGCTAAACAGACAAACAGTCAAGGAGCTTCAGGAGTTGGCTTAGCGGGGGCCTCATCCATGGGAGGCGGAGGAGGAACGTCTGGAACCGGAATGTACACACCGGCACCCAGTCAGAATGGAAATAGTCAAATCGGAGTCACGTTTAACCCGGGTAGTAATAACAACAATAACAATAACATTGATAACAATAATAATGGCATGGCAGGGTTTGGAGCACAGGAGGGACTTCAACCTTTACGATGGGTTCTGGGTTTGGGGGTGGCAAAGGTGTCGGGGGTTTTGGTTCCTCTTCTTCTTCTTCTTCGTCTTCTTTCCCTGGTGCGAGTGGGAGTTCTCAAACGGGTATGACGCCTGGATTCGGTGGATCGCAGGGAAATCCCGCCGACAACACGGCTGGCATGTTTTTCAATTTTGCCCAAGCTCAGAACGTGCCTGGCATGAAGACAGGTGCTGGGTTTGGTGGGGCTCAGGGGGCGACAGGTTCAGGTTCCAATCCTAAAGTAACATCTTCATCAGGTGGTCAGGAGGTAACTCTGGGTTTCCATCGCAAGGAATGGGGTCGTCAGCCACTTCGGAGCCTGGGGCACCAATACTGGTAAAGCCGGAAGTACGCAAGGCGGAAGGATGACTGCTGCAGGAGGGGCGTTTCAGTTTGCCACCGGCATGAGCGAGAACAGCAACGCTTGGCAGTTCAGTGGAATGACGAATCCAGGCTTCTCCGACCCTGGATTTGGTGGGTCTCAAGCGTCGGGAAATCTTGGCGGGAGATCTCAAGGAGGTGCCGGCGCCATGTCTAATTTTGGAGGATCGCCTGGATTCGGAGGGTCTCCAGGAAGGAGGAGGAGGAGGAGGAGGAGGAGGAGGAGGAGGAAACCAAGGTTTTGGAACCCAGCAATCAGTGGGTGGAGGAACATTTAGCATGGGCAACGGATTGAATGGAATGACTGGAGGAGGAGGAGGAGGAGGAGGAGGAGGAGGAGGAGGAGGAGGAGGAAGGAGGAAGAAGAAAGGAACAGCAGCAGGAGGTTCATCTGTCGGAGGGACATCTGG
>JAXRKP010001261.1:0-7500 GCA_037039925.1 Doris montereyensis | reverse complement strand
AAATCCAACAGCTATAAGAACAGTGAAATTAGGAAAGCCCCAGGAGCAGATCAAGTTTATCCAGGAATGATTAAAAACCAAGGAGAGAGGCAGATCAACTATTACATACAATATCCACAACAAGCATGGAAGTCCAAGTAAAAGAGTAGAGGATCAAATTGAAGAGCATCAGAGCGGATTTAGACCAGGAAGAAATGTATAAGATCCACGTATTTACAATTAGATAAATAATATAATTCCTTGGGAGAAACATTGACTTGCAATGCGTGTTATTGACTTAAAAATGGATTTCACAGCTGTGAGATGGGACAAATTATGGCATTCCTGAAAAGAATACAATGTAGAGCAAAATTTAATAAAAAGCCATTACAGGTTTTTTACAATAAACCAAGATGTGCAGTGAGAGTAGCTGAAAAAATATTTGCAGAATTTGATGTAGATATAGGAGTAAGACAGGGTTATGTCCTAAGTCCTCTTTTATTTATCACATTTATGGATTCAGTCGCAAAGGCATCCTCAAAAATGAAGAAAATGAATGTAGGTATGTGGAAGCTCAAACCAGTAAATGTATCGATGCTTTCATTTGCCAATGATTTAGTTCTGTTTGGAAAATCAGAAAGAGACCTTCAGTCGAATATCAACATTATGAACAATGAACTAAATAAGAGAGTAATGAGAGTAAATGCAAAAACAATGCTAGTAACTAGTATCTAAAACACAAAATCTTAAATTGGGCAGGAGTATTTTAGAACCAGTTCAAAGCTACAATTACCTAGGATTAACTCAGAGGGAAAAATAAGAGAAGAAATCCACCAGAGAATCCAAAAAGGCAAGTGCAATATACAATCATCTAGGAAAGGCATTTGTAGGTATGCAAGAATTGTCAACAAAAACCAAAATGGCAGTATTCAAACAGATATTGTCCTACTCTCCTCTATGGCAACGAAAACCTGACCTTAAACAGTTGAAGAATACAGTAGAGTACAGACAGCTGAAATGAAATATCTAAGAAGAATAGTAGGGAAAACTAAAAGAGACAAAATCAGAAACACAACAATAAGAGATCAAACCAAAGCAGATGGCATAAAAACTAAGATAGAAACAAATCAATTGAGATGGTTTGGGCTAAACAGAATGAATGACAATAAATAGCTAAATCAGTCTTTTGCTAAAGCCTAAATAAAAGATTAAAAAATCCACACCTTTGAGAAAGTGGGAAGAAGATATAAAAGAGGCATTGGAAGCATAGAAATTTAACTTTTTGGAAGGAAATCAGAAAATGCCAGGACAGGGCATCCTGGAAAAAGAATTTTCTCGTGTTTCTGAATCCATACACCGAAAGGTAGAATTAGGAACTGGAAAGAAAGAAAGAAATAATATTAACTATCTTATGTATTTTTCATTTCAGTAATGATACTGATGATGAATTGATTACGATGTTGAAGATGAAGATCCATGCTGAATGTGATTACATTCATTCCTGCATTTAATTAACTAGAATAGAAAAACCCGGTTCTAAAAATACAAAACCAGATCGTACTATTTTCTTTCCATCTCTCGTTTTTGTTTTGAATGTCAGTAGGACTTATTTACTTAAAACAATTGAATTCTTTCGCGATTCCTCTAAAGGTTCCTTTATACAATTATTTAACATGTATTATATATGTAAAATATTAGTAGAAGTTTAGAGACTTCATAATGACTTTTCTTGAATCTTACAATATGTTGTCTGAATGTCAACATGTTTTCGCAGCACACGATCTTGTATAACCAAACCAATGGAGGTTTGGAGGTTATGGAAGATTTCAATAAATATATTGATGATAAAATTACCATTGAAGTTATATATTTTGATTTTCGCAAATGCTTTTGATCCAGTATCCCATAAAAGACTCTTTGTAAAGCTTCATGCTCACGGTATAGTTGGTGATATATTATGTTGGATTGAATCTTTCCTATCAAATCGCCGTCAAAGAGTATCATTAAAAATGAAAGTTCTGTCTTGTGACCCGTTAAAAGTGGTGTTCCTCGGGGTAGCATGATAGGTTAATTCTTATGTATACTATATATATATATGGTCTTCCTAATGCAATAAATTCTACTTGTAAAATATTTGCCAATGATACAAAAATTTACTTCCAGACTAAAAACCATCAGTTATTGCAGAATACTTTATACTCCTTGTTTAGATGTTCTGAAAAAGGGCAATAGGATTTCAATATTTCCGAAACATGTATGCTAGTAAAAAAAAAACCCATATGATTTCATATTTTGTTGACTCCAACAGATCGAACTTGGCTTTTGTAGAGTCAGAAAACGACTTTGATGTAACCTTTGATAAGAATCTGAATTTTGATGAACATATTCATGAATGCATTAATAAGGCAAATAGAATGATTGGAATTGTTTATAGAAGTGTTTCAACATGGATGTAAACATATTTCTTACACTATATAAAACTGTTATTATACCTATACTGGAATATGGAAATTGTATATGGAGCCCTTCATTTAAACGTCAATCAGAAAAAAGTACAACGACCAGCGACAAGGTTATTTAAGAGAATTAGAACATGGTGATATGGCATATGATGAATGGTTAAAAATGTATTTGCCTGCTCTCTAAAATACAGAAGAAAAGGGGGGGGGAGGTGGGGGGGGATCTTTATCCAATTGTTGTATAAAATTGTTCATGGTATAGACAATATAGATCATAAATATTTTTTCAACTATTCTCATGTAAATTTTACTCGGGGATATAGATTTAAGATATACATTACAGAAAGATCTACCTCTGTTAGACATTTTTTTTAAATACTATAAGAAGAACAGTCAAGGCATGGAATAGTTTACAGTTTAAAAAAAAAAGTATTAATGCTTTTAAAAATGCACTAAAAAGTAAAATACTTGTATGATGAATGAATGTGCATTTGTCCTGATTGATTATTGTGGTTCGAATCATTTTTTTTAGAAAATTCATAAATGTATTAAGATTTATGGGGCATTTAAATGTCAACAGACCTAGCTTAGCCTCACACGTCATGGTTGCCATAAGTGTATGGAAAACCACGTGATCTGTTCCGGGCGACTCGACGATAGTCAGAGATAATAAGGTGTTGGCCTCAACCTAAAGAATGTGGGTTCGTGCCTGACAGGTTGGACAGTCTTCGAGGTATTGTTTGTTTTTTTCTTCAAATGAAACCCACTTCCATGGTCTAGGTAGTAGGTGGATTGACTTCTAGTCACATAAGAGACGGACGACACAGACATACGAGGTCCGTGTACAGATCGTGTACAGATCACAACAGACTCTGTGCACGTTAATGATCCTGGCTGCTTACAGGGTAGTTCGGATAATTTTTTTAAAAATTCAAAATTTCAAATCAAATCAAATCAAATCAAATCAATTTTAACCAAACAAATTTCATCAAATCAAATCAAAAATCAAATCAATTTTCAAATCAAATCAAATTTAATCAAATTTAATCAAATGGCAAATCAAGGCAAATCAAATCAAATTTAATCCATTTAAACAACTTCAAATCGTAAAATCAATTCAAATCATATGAAATCAAATCAAATGTGAAGGTCCGTCAAATCAAGGCAAATCAAATCAAATCAAATTTAATCAAATTTAATCAAATTTAATCAACTCAAATCAATCAACATCAAATCAATTCAAATCATATGAAATCAAATCCAAAATTTAATCAAATCAAATCGAGGTAAATTAAATCAAATCAAGGTAAATTAAGAAATCAAATCAAATCAAATCAAATCAAATTTAATCACATTTAATCAACTCAAATCAATTCAAATCAAATCAAGGTAAATCAAGGAAATCAAATCAAATCAAATTTAATCAAATTTAATCAATCAATTTCAAATCATATGAAATCAAATCAAATCAAATCAATTTAAATCAAAGAAATCAAAATCAAATCAAGATAAATCAAGAAATCCAAATCAAATCAAATTTAATCACATTTAATCAACTCAAATCAATTCAAAACATATGAAATCAAATCAAATCAAATCAAATCAAATCAAGGTAATCAAAATCAAATCAAATCAAATTTAATCAAATCAAATCAATTCAAATCCTATGAAATCAAATCAAATCAAATCAAATCAAGGTAAATCAAATCAAATCAAATCAAATTTAATCAAATTGAATCAACTCAAACCAATTCAATCATATGAAATCAAATCAAATCAAGACA
The DNA here is from genome assembly GCA_037039925.1 of Doris montereyensis. Taxonomy (NCBI): domain Eukaryota; kingdom Metazoa; phylum Mollusca; class Gastropoda; order Nudibranchia; family Dorididae; genus Doris; species Doris montereyensis. Next base: position 3,278 of record JAXRKP010001261.1, on the reverse strand, counting down.
AATCTAGGAATCAAAGACAAGTCAAATCAAATCAAACGCGAATGTTCCTCAACTCGCTAACTGCCGACGGATGTATTTTGAAGGTACAGCAATGTGAACTTCATTCCGCTTTGGAAAGGGAAAATCGGTCGACGCCCAAATCTACCTGTGTTTCTTAACATTTGTAGTAAAATATCATTTCCTGATTCTTTTAAAAGTGTTTATATTCTGTTTATTCTCCTCTTCCTTCTACCTGAATGACGTTTCTTTCTTTAAAATTTCGTTTTGAGTATATCATTATCTTTTATCCCTGTGTCCTTTTCCAAGTCCCGATATCCAAGTTTAGCTCACATAACGAGATCATAAGTATACACCCCCCTCCATTCTTCTCTGTCGCATTTTGCTTTCAAAATCCGTCATCATCTTAAATTGAATGGTCAAGCCAGTGGAACAGTCTCAAATCCTGACCATTTTGCATACGAGTCTATCCAATGGGGAGTGCGGGGTGGGAGGGGGGGCGATTCGGTTGTCTAAAGACAAGGTCTTCGGCCTCAACCCAAAGGTCGTGGCCTCAAGCCCCAACGGTTGAATCTACGCCTCTGGCCCAGGTAGGTGGATCGACCCCTTGTGACATCGGAGACAGACGATAAAAAGAAGGTCCCATGTGCATGCCACGATACTCTATGTACGTTAAAGATCCCTTGGCTGTTTACATGGCAGTCCGGGGCAAGATTTTTTGTTTTTAACTACCAAAATCCCCGAGATCACCTTAGTTAGTTGTGCATGTAGGTCAAATCAAATCATATCAAACGACTGATGAAGTCAGTAAATAAAGCCTTAAATCATGTCTGCTTTTGACCTCTCTGACCACATGTCTGTCCCACGGAACAGTAGCAAGTGAAAAATCTCTGCCTTCTACGTCTACAGACGCTCCCCCAAAGTGAACACGCACCAGTTGATGTGGATGGGGTGGGGGTGGGGACAGGAGCAGGGCGGAGGAAGGCAAGGGGTAGAATACGGGAACAAACAGGGAGGGATGGGGACGGTTGAGGGGGGGGGAGATAGTTCAAAGATAAAAAAGATTGATAAAGATAGTAATTTACAGTCTGGAGATGTATCTCTGTACTTAAAGTATCCCCGGCTATATATTATAGTTTAATTTCTTCCAGCTGGCTAGCCAATTATTGAAATACTTCTCAACTCCTTAGGAGCAGAGCATACAGTACGGCTGCCTGTGAGGCAATTCATACTAACACTCTGACAAAATCCATCTCCTCCTTATAGCTAGGCACTCATTTACACATGAAGTGTAGTAGCATTCATAAGGAGTACAGCGTCATGGTAAAACAGACAACAACAAAAACAAACAAAAAAACCCACTGACTTTTAGCCACCTAAGGTTTTGAACAACTGTCGTTGTGATTACGAACGCACAACACTGCCTACTGGGCCCCTCTCAACACCTCTCACATGTGATGTCATGCAATCTTGCAACAGTGATCATGTCTGATATTTATTGATATTTACTGTATTTATTCCTTTTCCACGATTCTCTTCGATTCTCTTCAGATGTGATATTTACTGTATTTATTCCTATAATGAGTGTATATTTATTGATATTTACTGTATTTATTCCTTTTTCCACGATTCTCTTCAGATGTGATTTCGACTGTAATCAGTGTATATTTATTGATATTTACTGTATTTATTCCTTTTTCCACGATTCTCTTCGGATGTGATTTCGACTGTAATAATTGTACGCTGTCCTGGTGACATTTCCTCTTGATGTCTGACGTCTTCCATCATGGCCTTCATTCGTGGCTGTGTGACCTCTTTTGCATTTATTTTCAAATTTGTGTTTTCATGTTGTGTTGTATGTATCTATGCTTACTGGGAATACATGTGTTAATAGTGCGACTTGAAACGAAAAAAATAATGACGACAATAACAATGATTATAGACGAGAGAGAAAAAAAAAAAATAGATCGTTAATGACACTTTGTCCAATGAACAGGCTGTAACTGTCGTTTCTCTCTGCTGTTTCTCTCACTTTCTCTTTCTCCTTTTCTGCCTCTCTGTCTGTTTGTCTGTCCGTCTGTATGTCTGTCTGTCTTCTGTCTGTCTGTCTCTCCCTGTCTGTCTGTCTGTCTGTCTCCTCTCTCTCTCTGTCTTTCTCTCTCCCTCTCTCTCTCCCTCTCTCTCTCTCTCTCTCTCTCTCTCTCTCTCTCTCTCTCTCTCTCTCTCTCTCTCTCTCTCTCTCTCTCTCTCTCTCTCTCTCTCTCTCTCTCTCTCTCTCTCTCCTCTCTCTCTCTCTCTCTCTCTCTCTCTCTCTCTCTCTCTCTCTCTCTCTCTCTCTCTCTCTCTCTCTCTCTCTCTCTCTCTCTCTCTCTCTCTCTCTCTCTCTCTCTCTCTCTCTATCTACTGTCTACTCTATTCTATCTATCTCTGTCTCTCTGTGTGTCTCTGTCTGTCCTGAATGTCTGTGTATCCGTCTCTCTCTCTCTAACTTGTCTGTCTCTGTGTCTATCTATCTGTCTGCCTGTCTGTCACCAGTCTTGTCTGTCTCCCCCTCTCTCTCTCTCTCTCTCTCTCTCTCTCTCTCTCTCTCTCTCTCTCTCTCTCTTCTCCTCTCTCTCTCTCTCTCTCTCTCTCTGTTTCTCTCTCTCTCTCTCTCTCTCTCTCTCATCTCACACACACACACACACACACACACACTTTCTCTCTTACTTTCTCTCTCAGTTTACCTTTGATCAAAGTCGACATTAACCATATTTGGCTCAAAGCCATTTCCTCTATCTTACTTTCCTCAATATTTTTGTCTTCTTCGAAAGCAAATAACATACTTACTTTCCTTATTCTCACACAACAATACACAGAACACACACAAACGCATAAAATCGCTGACTTAGTTCCCTTGTCAAGGCAACACTACAAAAAACGTGTTTAATTGCCATGTAAACGTCGTCGACAAGTGAGACAATTGCCATTAAAAACGACTCAACTCGGAAAGGGCATCCGCTTAGGAATTCGATTGCTCTAACTGCACATACCTCGCTTTGAGATTAACAAACAAATGAACAAAAAGTTAAAGAAAGTAAACAAAAAGTCTGTTAAGTTTTGAGTTTGGAAAGGGGGAGGGGTGCTGGGGGGCTCGGGGGTGGGCTGGGTAGTCCAGAGGCAATGTGTCGATAACTTAACCCCAGCAGGTTTGACAGTTTTCCTGAGTTTTTACTTCCAGATTAAACCTTCCGCTTTCCGCCCGTATCCCCCCACCCCCCCCTGCACCCGCGGGCGCCGCC
>JAXRKP010001260.1:0-147087 GCA_037039925.1 Doris montereyensis | reverse complement strand
AGGTCTTCATTTACTATGATTTACTCTTGTATATATGTGGATATCTTTATGAGGAAAAAAGGTGTTGGCTATTTTCATGTTATTCTTTAGGCAAAAATCTATTAGTCTCTCTCCATTTGGAGAAGTTGTTGTTTCTCCTTTACATATCACTCCTCCTGATGTTTCTATATTGTTGCCTACTCTAGCGGTTAAATCTCCGAAAAACCATTAGTTCCTGTTTGTGTTTACGATTCTCTGCCGCTTCTTTTTCTTCTTTAATGGCGTCTTCGTTTGGTCCATAAGCTATTAATAATTTAATTTCTCTTCCTTTTGGTTTAATATTTACCTCTAATAGCTGTGGGCTTACAAATTTCCAGCTTTCTAGAAGCTTTTCATGCCTTTTATGCACTAGGAGACCTACTCCTGCTCTATCTTTGACATCTACTCCTGAGATGATGAAAATATGATTTGGTCCTACATTTTATATTCCTTATGCTTTTTTCTTTGTTTCTGTAATAGCTAAAATGTCTACTTTGAATTTTTCCCTATTTTCAACTAATTCTCTTTTCCATTTTTTGCCCTAACGTTCCATGTTCCAAAAATCACAGTCCGTGTTCGTTTCCATTTTCATCGTTGAAAGGTCAAGCCGGTTATATTAAAATTCATTTCTCTGCATCAGTTAGGTTTCGGATAAGCAGTACCCTGTAACCTACAAGGCCTTGTTATTTTCTGTCAGGGTTAACTCCCTTAGCCTTTGGCCAACCAAAACTGACCTGCAAGGCAGCAGGTTGTTTTCCGTCAGGGTTAACTCCCTTAGCCTTTGGTCAGCCAAAACTGACCTGTAAGGCAGCAGGAGAGTCATCTACTCCCCATACAGACGCTTACCTGCCAACTGCCCGGTTCATGTAGATCTACTTTACATTTTATTCTGTAATACTGGCTAAGGGCGTTTTCACTATGACGCCTTTTCCTTTATAACATGGCACAACAGTTGGCGGTATAACAAAGTTTAAGTGTACTACAAAGTCCCAAGTCCTACAGATGCAACATTTTGGTTAGACTAAGTCGTAATGTAAGAATTCTAAAGCAATATGTAAACAGAAAACTGTGTTTAACTCAGGCATTCATAGTGCAATCATGATCAAATAATTACAGTTACTTGTAACATGACGTACAAATTTTTTACACAAAAACCCAAAGCAATATATATCGTTGGTGAAACTCTCTAAACACGTTCATCCATCGGACGTTTTTTTTTCAAGACAAGCAAAAACGCCTAAAAATCATTGAATACCACTACGAACATTATACTATGCTTTTTTGGGAAAAAAAATCGGAAATCTTTGTTTAGTTCATGTGATAAAATTGAGCAAATCTATTGGTTCAAAGCCTCTAATATTTATGAAAGCAAAGAATAATGACATTAACGGCCTCCTGAAGGGATTTTTTTTGCTTTTGAGTTGGGGTATTTTCCGTTTAGTATATATATGAGCAACTGTTAAAAAATATTCTTTCTATGTCATTGAAAAGTTTGTAGCGTCCTTGATTGCCAAAGAAATGGCCGCTATCTTGAATTTTGACCCAATTTTCAAAATCTATCTCCTCACTTAGCTATGAATAAAATCACTCAAAATCTGTGCAAATGGATTTTTTTCCATTCAATATCTAAAGAGCCAATATTTTATCTATCTATTCCTTTGTATTTGTCTTGTCTTGTCTTTGGTCCTACAGGGCTTTGATATTATTTAATGTCACTATCCTTGACTTTCGACATGCCCCTAGCCTCACTGTTTGTCTTTACATTATTTATGAAGACACGAATTAAAAGCATGCATTTGATCATTATAAGGACAAATCTCATGTCCCACACACCACGGCCTTACAAGATTAGTCATTTTCACCGACGATATGTACTCCTTTGCGCTACACCCCTAAACCTAAGAATTAGCTATTACAAAAAATATATATATTTTACTCTGATCAGAAGTTCAGCTATAATGCATCCAGTGGCCCATATATCAACTCCCTCTCCATACGCACGAGCACCAAAAAGAAGTTCTGGACAGCGATACCACCTGAAAAAGGAGTATCAACTTATCAAATGATCAAATTCGTTACTAAGCAAGCGTAAAATTGTTTCAACCAATACTGAAGAAGGCAATAATAAAAACTATTAAGTGATTCTTCTGACATTATTCATAAATTTTCAAGAAAGCAGAGAAAAAGGAATGATTCCAGTACATTATTTTGATTTCCTTGTATTCAAAGAAACATGGTGAGGTACAAAATGACTGGAGGTGGAGTTTTCTCTCTCTCCTATTTAAAGCTAACACATTGCTTATTATTTCTGTTAAATATACTCACGTCCAAAAGAAACGCAAAAAATCGCATTTTCAAGAGTTGTCATTGACTAAAACACATGATTTTTACGCTATGTAGAGTCTATGACTTATAGTCACTAACCCTACCAAAACCAAATGTGATTACACAAAATCATGTGCCTTATTTAAAGTTAAATATGAGTTTAATAATCATGTTGGGACATGAAACAGTTTATCATTATGGGTCAATATTTTATCCTCTGACAAGTACACATCATATAGGTATAATTATCAGCACTCGGGGTTCCCTTGGCCATATTGAAGCTGGAGAACTACCTACGATCATCGCAAACACGTTGAATGTACATTTTTCAAGGCACTGGAAGATGCGTTACCGCTTTCATTTGTGGGATGCCTTTAAATCAGCCTATTCATCAGCAAGAGAAACAAAAACAACCAACAACAGGCCAGTAAAACCCAACGTCGGGTCGGCTCATCGAGTTTTGCATTGCTCTAGACCTTTATGCCGCCCTTATCTGTCTCCCGAACAAAGGCAACCTCGACTGGACTGAGCCACAGCACATCATTTCAGGAACAGGAAGCCATGGGACAAGGTTTTATTTACAGACAAGACAATACTTTGCATCGATCAGAGTGATGCACGCATCCAAATATACCACTGTCCCACATCTTTCTTGCTTTCTTTATCAGTTCCAATTCTACCTTTCGGTGTATGGGTTTATTTCTCTGCATCAGTTAGGTTTTGGATAAGCAAGGGATTAGGCCCACTGTACCCTAGGTAGATGGTGGGGCTGCTACCTTGAGGCCCCCTACCAGGCCTTGTTATTTTCTGTCAGGCTTAACTCCCTTAGCCTCTGGTCATTCAAGGCCAGCCTGCAAGGCAGCAGGTTGTTATTTTCTGTCAGGTTTAACTTCCTTAGCCTTTGGCCAGTCAAGACCGTCCCATAACACGGTTCAAAAATAAAATTTGGAGTTAAATCGCTGGGGAGGCCCTTTCATTATGTTGCGGGGTGAGATACATGGAATACTTAACAGGGGAACGATATTCTTCCAGAATCTGCAAACAGATAGCATCACCTTAGCAGCATATGTGCAACAAAATTTTGCAGTCTCATGTGGTGACATTTCTGGACAGGCAAGATGGTATCATTTTTCAACAGGACAATGCGCATGTCTCTGGGCATTCCCTGACATTCCTTGTTGAAAACAACATCCAGGTGATGGACTGACCAAGCCTCAACCCAATTGAGCACTTTTGGGACCATTTGAAGACGTCAATACAGTAGTGACCACCTTAATGCCCGATGCTTGGGAAGCAGACAAAACGGGTATTTAGGCGAAACGGACATTTAAGCGAAAGTAGGTCAGGGGCAACAATTTGAGGGTTGGCCTATTTCTGTGACGTTGGGTTTCCCTAGTAGTGACTTGCCAATTTCGTCCAGGATTTGAAGCTTCTTTTGAAAATGTACGTAGCTGTGCAAAATTCAAGTTGTTACTATGGAGGCTAAGAGAAGAAGGACCTGATCCAATGTTTGCTTCCTCATTAACTGGCATAACCCACACTATAATCACGTAACTTATTTAATTACGCAACCTATGACTTAAGTAATTATACAAATTTGGATGAGAAAAACTGGATAAAGAAAAGCCTTATCCAATGGGACCAATGTGTGAATAAATTAACACAAATCTTACAACTCCTTCGATTCGGAGTCCGATGACAAAACAGTGATCCAATAGGACAAAGGATGTGCTGTACATTGGGTGGAGTTATGAAGAGAAGATTGGTCAACGTTTAGTACATTAGGGCCTACAATGGATAGATAATGAAGGGTGATTGCAATGCATGGCACATTGTTGACGGTCATAAGCCCTATTAGATTAGCGATCGGATTACATGTATGATATACTTTGGAGAAAAAGATACCTGCAGTTGTCATTGAGCCCGGGCATTTAGGCGAAAATCTTGGTTTTCAAACGGGCATTTAGAGGGGCAATTTATATAGAACAAATTTGGTTTCACTGAGACGGCGGGCATTTAAGCGAAACGGACATTTAGTGTAATGTACAAATGAGGCCATGTACTGTATACCAGCACCACCAGATTATCAGAGAGGCCTGGAAACAAGTTTTGCCAGCCTTCACAAGACGGTTGATCAATTTCATGCCAAGAAGAAGCAGAGCAGTCATTGATACTAACGGTGGCCATACCCAATATTAAGGCCCTTAACTTATTCTTACTTTCCAGGGCAATAACTGCTTCCATTTTAACAGTATCTCATATCACTATTGTGCATTTTTATGTCCTTATCCTTAACTAAGATCTGTGTCATTCTGTTTGAAAAATAAATATAAAGTAATAATAAAAAATCTGTATTAAAGATGAAACATTACAAAATGATATTAAAATCTGCATTATTTTTGGATGTGAGAATATTTTGAAATGCAATGTCACTGTTACCTTGTGACAACTTGATGTGAATATGGACGGCTCGGCGATCCAAAAAATTTGGCAAGACCAAAGTCACCAATTTTAAGAATCCCTTTTTCATTAATCAACAGGTTGTTGGGTTTCATATCCTGAAATAAAATAGATCACTACAAATAATAGACATTTGTAAAACAAATATACACACAGGAGAGGAATTAAATTGACACTTGCATATTGCCCAAAAAAATCAAGTAAACAAATTGAAACATGAAAATCTTATATATCACAATATGAGACCAATTCAATGACGAATAAGACACAAAAATTTGTTCTTAGAAATTTTCAAACCAGTCAGTATGCATGAAATGGAAATTTCCTTCACTGAGATATCTACATCTTCAGTTATCTCATTTGGATTATTTGTTATTCTTACTACTTGATCTGTATTCCTTGTTTCATATATCTGGAGGGATTATGTAATTGCTGAAAGTACTTTCTCCATGTTTCTATGATTCCGTTGTTTTCCTTCATTATTTCTACTTTAACTTTCAGAATTTGTCTAATTGGGTTGTTTGCTATTTCCCAAACTTTTAATTGCTGCCCAAAACAGTCTTTGTCCAAACTCTTCCCGCTGTTCCTGTCTTGCTTTCGTCACTACCTCTTTGGCAAAGACAAACAGTGAGGCAAGGGGCATGTCGGAAGTGAAGATAATGACATAATATAATATGAAAGCCCCATAGGAACAAAGACGGGACAAATACAAGGAATAGACAGAAAACAATCCTGGCCACCATGGGGATCAAACCCGCGACCTCTGCGTCAGCACCCATCGCCTTGCCATGAAAAGAAAACATGCTTCCAACCGAGCTAACTATAAGTTAGCTCGGTTGGTAGCACGCTTTCTTTTCACGGCGAGAAAATCAATCGGGGTACAATATCCTTGTTTTTCTGAATCGGTTGGTTTTGGGTAAACAGGTGATTAGACCACTGTGCCCTGGGTAGGTGGTGGGGCTGTCACTTTGAAAATCCCTACCAGGCTTTGGCTTTCATTTTCTGTCCGGGTCTACTCCCTTAGTCTTTGGTCAGCCAAGACCGGCCTGCAAGGCAGCAGGTTTTGATTTTCTGTTGGTAATTGTTTGACACAGAAACCAAATTTGGATAACAGTTGAGTGTTGGAATACATGTTTATGGAGGAAAGGGTGATGATAATCATCGCAAGCCTGTGATTAGAGAGGTTCCACTGCATCTTATAAAACAATAAGAAACAACTCTAATGGAAATCAATGGAGAGGCTGGCCCAGGAGAGAAGCAATTGGAGATTGTTCGTTAATGACCTATGCTTCACAGCGACCTAAAAAGGCAGAAGAAGAAGACGAATGGATTCAGTTCCATTTTGGCCATCAGAAGAAGAAGAAATCTGATGGATTAAATCTCACGTCTAGCTACCCGACAGTTATATTGCAATTTTTATATAGCAAATTAGTTGCTTCAGACATTTCGTAAGACTATCAAATTTTAACAAATAAAATTTTAAGCAATTACCTTTACGCTTGAGAAGAATCTTGTTCTCTATTTATCCAATACCCCTTACAAATTGATTCAACTTACCCGATGCAACACCCAATTCGCATGTAAGTATTCAAGGCCTAAGAGAGTTTGAAGAGTGTAGGATTTTATATGCGAAGCTGTCATGATTATGTTGTTATCCCGTATCACCACCTGCAAAGAAAGAAATGACGTTAGCAATAGGCATGTGTTCATCTTCCACTAGAAAAATTAGATTGTCAAACTAATAAGCTTTCATTGCATGATCATGCTGCTATGCAGCACTCTTACATGACATTTACATTCTATATGTAATGGACGTACATAACATTGTTAATATCAAGATACACTTTTATCTTAGATATCAACCAATTATAAACAAAAATATGTACATACTCAAAGCGGTTAGTCCAAATAAACTTAGACGAAACATATGTTTGTCGAAAGATTTGCAAGTTTAATTTTTTATTTACAATAATAAGTAATAAACTATAATTTGAAAAATTTTCTCTAATTTAATCTCCCAATTTAGCTCTAGTCCAAACAAACATTTTACATTTCAGACTATTTTCGAATAAAGCCAGTATAACCCAAACCTTTACTCACAGAACTAGAGAAAAACAAGCAACTACGACTTTAGACTGTCCCTAGGTGTTTTTGCGAACCTACAGTACAATGTAATACTTATATTTAATAACTGCAGAAGAGTGCTGTGTATCTCTAGATACAGTTTAATAATGTCTGTGTGAATGTGTGAGTGTGCGTAATGTTGGTGTTGGACCACTTGAATCACACAATTGATAATTGTCTTCCTATTGTCCCCATCCATTTTCACCCACCACAATCCCTCTCTTTCTCTCTCCCATTTTTTTTTTAGTTAGTGTCGACCCAAACAATCGGCACTATATCTCATCTTCACCATGTCCCCCCGCCCCTCCTTTCTTTCTTCTCGCTCGCATCACTGCCCTCTTTCTTGCCTGCCACAGATAAATGCAATGTGTGGACATGAACTCCAATGCAGGGCTGAGAATGGGTCATGACCACAAAGGACGAAAAATTCAAGCCCAGATAGATATTTGGTATATATTGATTATGTGACAGCTGAAGATGTAGATATCTTAATGTGAAATTAGGAAAGGTCCTTAAAAACCAAGGGAGAGAGGCAGACAAACTACTATATGCAATATGCCAACGAGCATGGAAGTCCAAACAGGTGCCAGACGACTGGAAAAAGGGAAATAGTAGTACCAATACACAAGAAAAGATCAACTATGGAATGCTCAAACTATAGGATATAACTACATAGTATGCCAGGATAATGGAAATGAGACAAAGAAAAAGAGTAGGGGATCAGATTGAATAACATCAGAGTGGATTTAGACCAGGAAGAAGTGTACAAGACCACACATTTACAATAAGACAAATAAAAGAAAATTCCTGAGAGAAAACATTAACTTTGACCTGCGTTCTAATGTACTTAGAAAAGGCATTTGACACTGTGAGGAAGGACAAACTATGGCATTCCTTAAAGGAATACAATGTAGAGCAAAATTTAATGGAAGCCATTAAAGGTTTTTTTTAAATTAACCAACATGTGTAGTGAGAGCAGCTGGACACATATTTGAAGAATTTGATGTAGAGTAAGAACAGGGTTGTGTATTAAGTCCTCCTTAGTTTATCACATTTATGGATTCAGTCACAAAGACATCCTCAAAAATGAAGAAAATGAATATAGCTATGTGGAAACTCAAACCAGTAAATGTATTAATGCTTTCATTTGCTGATAATTTAGTTGTTTGGAAAATCAGAAATGGCCTTCAGTTGAATATCAACATGATGAATAATGAACTATATAAAAGAGGAATGAGAGTAAATACAAAAAAACCAAAACTATGCAAGTAACTAGGGAAGCTAAAACACAAAATCTTAAATTGGGCAGGGAAAATTAAGACAAGTTCAAAATTACAATTGCCTAGGAATAATGATTAACTTAGAGGGAAAACTAAGAGAAGAAATCAGCCAGAGAATCAAAGGCAATGACAATATATAACCATCTAGGAAAGACATTTATAGGTAAACAATAGTTGTCAACAAAAACGGCAATATACAATTCAGTTTATTGTCCTACTCTCTCTATGGCAGTGAAACCTAGACCTTAGACAGTAAAGAATACAGTAGAGTACATGCAGCTAAAATGAAATATCTAAGAAGAGCAATAGGAAAACTAAATGAAACAAAATCAGAAACACAACAATAAGAGATCAAACCAAAGTAGATGGCATAAAAACTAAGATAGAAATAAATCAACTGAGATGGTTTGGGCATGTAAACAGAATGAATGACAATAGAATAGCTAAATCAGTATACAGAGCTAAAACCAAGGTAAAAGATCAAAAGGCAGACCTTGGAAAGTGGAAAGAAGATATAAAGACATTAAAGCAAAGAAACTTAACTTTCACAGAAGGAAACAGAAAATACCAGGATATGGCAGCCTGGAGAACGTTATTTTGGACATCTAAATCCATACACCGGAAGGTAAAATAGGAACTGATAAAGAAAGAAACAAAGAAAAGGATAGAGTGCATATTATAGTGAAAATATGACTTGGCACGGGATGGAACAATTTGGCACTACTTAGAAATAATTTACCCTATTTCAGAATATACTCTAGTAACAGGATCTTCCAAATTCAGTCCACATTTTCCTTCTTTTTTTTTCAAAACTAAAATCATGGGAGGATCCGGAGATAATGAGGACGGTTGGTAGGTCTGTATCATTACTATCCATCATGCCTGTATCATATATGAATAATTGCTTCACTATATGTAAAATTGTAATTAATTGTAACATTTCACTGTGTAAAGTTTTATTGTCAATCCCTATTGTAAAGCGCCCTAAGCACTATGTGGTGGCAGTGTGCGCTGTATAAATTGAATTATGGACATTATTATAATCATTGCAAAGGCAACCGCATCTGTGTGTCATATGACATCTCTGAGTGTCTGATAAAAATAATTTTAAAAATATGTTTTAAGAAGGTGGAGCCCATCGGCATGGGAGGGACAGAAGATTCTGAGAAATGTAAGGGCAGAGGATTCTCAATCCTGCTAATACTGACATGCATGCACAAATGCATGTCACATTCATTTGTTTCCTATGCATGCTGTATTGGCCTAAATATTACACAACACAGATTTGCTACTATCACTACCAACTATCATTGACATTGCCTGTCTGGGTTAGTCCGAAGAACGTTTAATCCGATAAGACATCTTTAGTCCCATGAATTTTGGATTAAACATTTTTTATGTATCTGAATTTAGATAAAGCTCATCATGTCTGCCACACATTTGATCAGTGGGTAATTAATCCTGCTTTGCTTTAAGGGATAGAATAATTCACGAGCAGCATAAAAAAAGAAACGTCAAATTCATGTCAGAGGGTAGTTTACGTGTCAGAGCTGGGTTACGATTGGTCTTAATTTGTGAGTGAGACGGAAAGGAGTTTGTGGGCAGAACTAAATGTGTGTTCTCGTGGGTTAATTCGTGACATGTTGATTTCAAATGGTATAAACACGATTGAAGCGAAACTCAAATTAAGAGGCACAGACAACTTCGGAACAGTTAGAACCACTGTCGTTGATTGCCTTGTCCATCCAAAGGTTTTTTAAACCTTATTGAGTGCTATTTGAACAAGCTGTTCACAAGTCAGTGAAAGACCCATCAACAAGAGGCAACACCCTTATTCAGAACTGCAACAATTATTATATTATCTGGGATGAGGTAAAGATTGGCAGTCACCAGAGAAAAAAAACGCTGTATTTGAAATTTCTGAGTTCCAAGCCGACATTAGTGGAGTGATACCGCAATTCATCTGTTATGCTTTGCCTTGGTTTTCAACATGAGAAAGAAAAGAACTAATACATCTTTGTAGATGTAACATTTATTAGTTTATATCGCTTTGATTATTTTCTTGATATGATAATTATGTTTTGATTATAATAATAATACTATACTTTGGACGAGTAATTTGGGAGATATTTTTGTTAATTGTAGATTGTCCAGAGAATTATCCCATTATCATAATAATTATTATTATTCATACTCTTAATAGAAACAGAAATTTGTCATTAAATGTAGAGACTTAACACAAAAATGCCCTCAAAATCAAGAAATGAAAAGTACCTCAAGATCTGTCTCCATAAAGTCAAAGACCAAACTGACATTGGACTTTGTCCAAAGACATCAAGTAACTGCAAAATAAGAAAAGGCAAAACTTTCAAAAACATCCTTAAACATCTGAATACAAGAAGTTGCAAAACTACCGCAAAATTACCAAAACAGTACATCTAATTTTATTGTTTAATTCACTAACTGCCATTACCGCACAGATTGAGTCCCATTAATGAACTGTTCATTGCCAAATCCTGACACTCGTCCATATTAACTTTCCTATTTTATTTATACTACTTATCATCGGCATTTCTCGTATGTGTAGCGAATCATTTACACAGAAACACAACATAAAATTATTATCGGTTTATACTCTATTGAGGTGGAAGTTAAAAGTAACGGACATAGCTCTAGAAGTCAATTTTTGTTCCAAACAACGAAAAATTCTTGTCAGCCTTAGATTAAAACTAAATTTAGATCAAGATCTCTTTCTAGTAGAGCTGGGCAAATCCCAACGTTTTTAAAGATCGACTTATTATTTCAGTGTTTCCTCGTCTTTCAGTAGAATATTTATTCATGTAAGCCACCATATTCAACAGGTTTTATAATTAAAAAGTTGGCAGTCTCATTTATGCCTACTCGCGTAAACTCAGCATCAAGTACTGACCCATTGCCGGGGTATAACATGCTTGTAATTGTATATAGCTAATTAAAGACATTGTTTCAAAGCAAATAGAAAAGTGAAATCTACAAACCCCAATAATATTTTCATGTGCAAGCTCCTGTAGAAGTTTAATCTCTCTGAGAGCAGTTCTGTTGATGCCATCTGCTGCTTCAGTTCGTGATCCCAATTTAATCTGTCAACAAATTAAAATGAAAACAAACAGTGCTGTAAAAATATTTTGATTTACAAATGTTTCCTGATTAAAAGGATTTTTTCATGGAAATACTGATGCATAAACACAATCATAACAGCAATACCTTACCAAGATCTATGTATCCTTTATTACATTAGTTCCTTGAAAAAAACCCAGAGAAAAATCAATCTCTTAAGCAATCTTTCTTGCTTTTTAAAAAATATCTTACTCATGCGCTTAACATGATCATGGTTTGTGTCGTTTACCAATATAAACAATGTACAGTTTACATAAAGAAACATCCTGACATACTATATCTTCCTCTTGGTTCTGTTAGGCAGGGATTTTTCTCTTTCTTTTTAAGGAACAATATCTTTTTTCAACCATACACAAAATCTACAAAAGCTTGAATTGGAAATGGCAAGAAAAGATTTTGTAATATTTTCAATTAAGAGAGATAAGGGTTAAATTGAAAATTCAATTTTGAGGTCTACATTTCACAAAAGAGCCAGCAAGGATGTGAGAGAAAAATGAAAGAAAATAAAAAGAATGAGAGCTAGAGAGTAATTTGAATTAGTTAGAGATCAAGAGACAGAGACACAGAGAGAGACAGAGATATATTGACAGACAGAGGCAGAGAGAGACAGACAGGGAGAAAGAGAAAGCAGAGAAAAATTAGAGGATTAAGATTAATCACCTTTTTCACAGCAACAATGGTATCTGTGTTTCTATCTCTGGCCTTGTAAACTGTGGCAAACTGAAAGAAATTTATCAAGAAAAATATCATATAACGAAAGAAATCAAGAAATTTATCAAGAAAAAATATCATATAACGAAAAGAAATCAGCAGAAGATATCACTTTTTCATTTTTGTGAACTATATCAAACTAGACATACTCCAAAAGAATTTGGCAGGTGAATTCTGAAAACTTCAAAATTTGAAAAATATGATTAAAATTGAAAAATATTTACATCAAAGGTGCAATAATTTACAAAAACACCAATGCCTTCAAGTTTTCTTCATTGAGTCTTCTTCTAACCTCAGAAAAGACAAGATTGTAAATGGAGAAGCTTTCCTCTCGTCAACTGAGTTCAGACATGTGTTTTTGGTTTTTCTTTATCTCATTTTATTTTATCCACATCCGCAACTAACTCTGTGGGTTTTGGTAGAATCTTAATTTTGTCCTGACTGCCTTGTAAACAGCCAAAGGATCTTTAACGTGCATAAAGTGTTCTGATCATCACAGGACCTCCTTTTTATTGTCCAACTCTGATGGGACTAGGTGTTGATCCACCTACCTGGACAAGGTTTTACATTAAAAAACTTGAGAAAAATTTTCAACCTGCCATAATCCCATGTCCTCTTGGTTCAAAGGCTGACATCTTGACTCATGACTACCCCTCAGGCGTAATGTATAGATGCATTTTCTAGCACCCTTTACACATCTGAGCTGACACTGTGCCTAAAGACTGTCAGTTGTCAGGTTGACCAGGATATCCCTCAACACCTATATAGCCTTTGGATCAGAGATTCTTTGTATTGTATCTCTTGATTTCTGTTGCTGGATCTGATTCCTGAACATCAGCCAGTTTTTCAGCTGGTCTTGTCTCTTCTGCCCTCTTTACTACTGCTTTAAAATGCTTTTTTTGTTTTTAGAGTGGACACCCACAAACAATTTTCATGTATGTCCGACACGATGTTGCAAACTGTGCAAAAAAACCTGCTGCCACTAACATGAGTCCTCTTAAAAAACTCAACATGGCTTTCTTGTGCAGTGATGTGGTGGACTGTCTCCTACAGCCAGAAAGCGAACACAGAATTAGATCTGTATTATTAACACCACATAGACTACAATTGTACACTTAATTACTTTGTTACGATAGTACGGCTCACTACTGAATAGGTCTAGGATTTAACTTTGTTCAGAAAGAGGTTAAGATAAGTACCCATAAGCCGACTGAGACAAAAAATTAATTGGCCTTAAAATCGCCAATTTGCCTTGTATCAGCCACATCTAAAAAGAACAAATTATTTCTAATTAAATAAGAAAAAATTCCTATGTTTGTGTAAATCAGGAAAATTGCGATTTATTGCGGAAAAGACGAAAATTTGAGGCTGTGAATGTCATTTGAAGAAGTGATTTTCCACGGGACAGCTAGTTGCCAAAGTCTTCACCATCTCACCCCTTGTTGTAGTCTTCAGTGAGAAGAATGTAACAGATCTTTGAGAAGAAGTAAGCCCTATACTATTAGGTCTTGTCCTCAAACCAACGAACAACAAACAAAAGCCTAACAATAACAATCAACTTAAAAAGCAAAAAAGTTAATTCCAAAAACAAGAATGGCAATATAAAAAAGGAAGCAAATTCTTGGGCCACCGGTTGTGTATCAATACTTTTTGGAATTTTTTTTTCTGTTGAGAGGCCTCGATTTGTGCCTCAAATCGCATTCATAACTTTTTACTTGGCCTATCGAGAGGCTATCGGTTGTATCATATTTTGCCCGTAGTTGATTGTTATTGTTAGGCTTTTTGTTTTCGTCTTTTCCGCAATAAATCGCAAGTTATAGCTAAACGATTGCCTACATGTTTGTTTTTCAAATGCCAGACAATATCTTATTAATCACTGACTGAGTAAGAATATTGCTTTTATAACTTTAACTCCAAGAAGAGGGCCAGCCCTTTATTTAGGGCGTGTTATGGTTGGCCCGGGAAGCACGCAGGCCCTATATTTAAGGCCAGACACCTAGGCTTCTTGAATGGAAATTTCCACTTTCCTTAAATGGTTTATGACATAGTTTCACCTTTGAGTTCATATAGTTAAACAACAGCCAATAAAATTACAATTTATTTTAAGCCTGTGGCTTTCCCGGCAGCCTTGCTATAATTCGTCAAAGTGACGCTTTTCCATCTACATGCAAGCCTAAGTTGATTGTATGGTTCTTGCTGCTATTGTTTAGTCCTTAGTTTTAAGTTTCTCTTATTGCAATAACAGCTCACTATGAATTCCTTATTCTTTCAACTTACAGAAAACGCATGTTTTATAGGTCCTTTATCATAGCTGTAAACATGAAATCATTGTGGAAACTAAGTCTAAAGCCTAGTTTCACTGTTTGCACATACTGTTTTTCATGCAAATGGTTGGGGCAACCACTCAATGTAAGAAGATCACTTCCGGTAACACCGCAAGCTCTACTTGGGTTAAGAAGACGAATTAATGGCAATCCATAGGCCACCAATTGCATCACAATAGCATCATGTATGCTTTAAAGGTAATGCATAGGCAACCAGTGACTCCAGGATAGCCACACTGTTTGGCCCTTCACTCCGTCAAAATGCGCCATTATCAAAATGCAAGATTTTTTTGTCATGCATAGACTGCATTATGGCAGACTATTGTAATTAAATTATAATAACTGCTTTTCTCTCTCTAATAAAAATGACAATTAGTTAGCGCCAGTGCATAACACCCCTGGATGAGAATAATGTTCTGCAGGATTGCTTCATAAGCTGGAATGAATTTGTGGGTATAACAAATAGATTGTGTAGAATGTAAGCCGAAATTAGAGAATTAGAGAGAGGAAAAGAGAGAGAGAGAGAGAGAGAGAGAGAGAGAGAGAGAGAGAGAGAGAGAGAGAGAGAGAGAGAGGGAGAGAGAGAGGGAGAGAGAGAGAGAGAGAGAGAGAGACAGAGAGAGAGAGAGAGAGAGAGAGAGAGAGAGAGAGAGAGAGAGAGAGAGATAGAGAGAGAGAGACAGAGAGACACAGAGAGAGAGAGTCTCTGTGGGACTAAAGGTGTCAATCAACCTAATATCTAGTACCTAGACTAGATTATATCCAGACCACTTGAAAAAACCTGTCAGTGAGAACAGAGAGAGAATTCTTTTGTTGAGAGACTGACACCTTTGCCATTGGCCCACTTGAAATCTCAAGAGAGAGAGACTAGGGGGGGGGAAAGAGTGAAAGAGGAAAGAGGAGCGAGAAGAAGGAAGGAAGAGAGAGAGAGAGAGAGAGAGAGAGAGACAGACAGACAAGCGAAATTATGGTGCAGTTGAGTACACAAAGTAGAATGGCTGTGATTATTTCACTCCCGCCTGAAAATAAAATCTGATCTTATTTTTCAGCCGGTTTTTTCCTCACCGGATCTCACCCTAGAGACGAGATCTAGAGACGAGATTCTAGCAGTTATCGGATCTTATTTTCAGCCGGATTTTCCTCACCTCTCTCTATATCTCTGTGTTTTTCTTCCACCCTCTCTCTCTCTTTCTTCTCTGTGTGTGTTTTCTTCCATTCTCTTTCTCCCTCTCTTTCTCTGTGTGTGTTTTCTTCCATCCTCTCTCTCTTTCTCCCTCTTTCTTTCTCTGTGTGTTTTCTTCCATCCTTTTCTCTCTTTCTCTGTGTGTGTTTTCTTCCATCCTCTCTCTCTTTCTTTCTCCCTCTTTCTGTGTGTGTTTTTCTTCCATCCTCTCTCTCTCTTTCTCCCTCTTTCTCTGTGTGTGTTTTCTTCCATTTCTCCTCCCTCCCCTTCGCCCCCCTCTCTCTCTCTATCTCTCACAGTGTGTGTTTTCTTCCATCCTATCTCTCTCTTTCTTCTCTGTGTGTGTTTTTCTTCATTCTCTCTTTCTCCCTCTCTCTTTCTCTGTGTGTTTTTCCATCTCTCTCTCTCTTCTCCCTCTCTTTTTGTGTCTCTTTCTTCCATCCTCTCTCTCTTCTTCCTTTCCCTCTTTCTCTGTGTGTTTTCTTCCATCCTTCTCTCTTTCTCCCTCTGAGAAGGGGCGAGGTGGAGGGAGGGAGAGAGAATGGAAGAAAAAACACACACAGAGAAAGAGTAAGAGAGAGAGAGAGGTGATGGAAGAAACACACGTGGGATGGAGAGAGAGAGAGAGAGAGAGAGAGAGAGAGAGAGAGAGAGAGAGAGAGAGAGAGAGAGAGAGAGAGAGGGCGAGGAGGGAGGGAGGGAGAGAGAGAGAGGATGGAAGAAAACACAGAGAGAGAGAGAGAAGGGGGGTGAGGTGGAGGGAGGGAGAGAGAATGGAAGAAAACACAGAGAAAGAGAGAGAGAAAGAGAGAGAGAGGATGGAAGAAACACACATAGAGAAAGAGGGAGAGGGGGCGGAAGAGAGAGGAAGGCGGAAGAGAGAGAGGATGGAAGAAAACACACACAGAGAAAGAGAGGGAGAGAGAGAAAGAGAGAGAGGATGGAAGAAAACACACGCAGAGGAGATAGAGATAGAGAGAGAGAGAGAGAGAGAGAGAGAGAGAGAGAGAGAGAGAGAGAGAGAGAGAGAGAGAGAGAGAGAGAGAGAGAGGCGTGGTGTTCGTAGGAGATCGACAGGGAAGATACATCTCTCCTTCCATGATTCTCATGGCTAAGGGAGTTAACCCTGACAGAAAATAACAACCTGCTGCCTTGGAGGCTGGTCTTGAATGACCAAAGGCTAAGGGAGTTAACCCTGACAGAAATAACAAGGCCTGGTAGGGGGCCTCAAGGTGGCAGCCCCACCATCTACCTAGGGTACAGTGGGCTAATCCCCTGCTTATCCGAAACTTAACTGGTGCAGAGAAATAAATATAATATAGCCGGCTTGACCTTTCAACGACGAAACTGGAAACGAACACGGACTGTGATTTTTGGAACATGGAACGTTAGGGCAATAAATGAAAAAGAGTTAGAATTAGTTGAAGAAATGGAAAAAATCAAAGTAGACATTCTGGCTATTACAGAAAAAAGCAAAAAAGGACAAGGAATAGAAAATGTAGGACCAAATCATATTTTAATCTTCTCAGGAGTAGATGTAAAAGATAGAGCTAGAGCAGGAGTAGGTCTCCTAGTGCATAAAAGGCATGAAAAGCTACTAGAAAGCTGGAAATTTATAAGCCCACGGCTATTAGAGGTAAATATTAAACCAAAAGGAAGAGAAATTAAATTATTAATAGCTTATGGACCGAAAATGAAGAAAAAGTACTTTCGAAAATGATTTACAGATAGCTGCAGAGAATCTTAAACACAAACGGGAACTAATGGTTTTAGGAGATTTAAACGCTAGAGTAGACAACACTATAGAAACGTCAGGAGGAGTAATAGGTAAAGAAGGAGAGACAACTTCTACAAATGGCTGCCAAGGGGTCCCTGGGGAACTCGCAGCTTTCACACGCTTTCGATGATGATGAGAGAGACTAATAAATGTTTGCCTAAAGAATAACATGAAAATAGCCAACACCTTTTTTCCTCATAAAGATATCCACAAATATACAAGAGTAAATGAAGACAGGTGTGAACAGTCAATCATAGAGTACATAATAGTTAGCACTCCCTTTTTTACAGTACATTGGATGCAAGAGTAAACAGAGGAGCAGAAATATTTACTGATCATCACCTAGTGATTGCCAAAATGAGATTACTGACTGAAGAAAAAAAACAGAAAAGGAAAGAGAAGAAAGCTACTAAACTCAAAATAGAGGAACTAAATAAACCAATAGTAAAAGAGATATACCAATCTATGATAAAAAGATTTATCGGTGAAAGGCAGATGGCTCTCGATGATAGCACAATAGAAGAACAGTGGTAATTGTGTAAAGAAACACTCCTCATTTGTACTGACGCTAGTCACTGTGGTAGGAAACAAATTAAAGGAGATGGGAAAAGAATAGCATGGTGGAATGAGAATGTCAAAACTAAGATCAAAGAAAAGAAGGATGCCTGGAAAAAATACTTGCAAACAAAGAGACCAGAGGATAGGATAGATAACGTGAATAAAAGAACTATCGCCAAAGAGGAAGTGGGCTATGAAAAGCATGAGAATGACCAAAGCATGCCCAATACGACAAATTAAGAATGCCAAAGGAGAAATAATGAAAGAAGACAGTGAAATCATGGAAGTGTGGAGAAAGTATTTTCAACAATTACATAATCCCTCCAGAACATATGAAACAATCATTATTAGTAGGAGTAACAAGTAATCCAGAGGAGACAGCTGAAGATGTAGATATATCAATGGAAGAAATCCAAACAGCTATAAGAAAAATGAAATTAGGAAAAACCCAAGGAGCAGGTCAAGTTTATCCAGAAATGATTAAAAACCAGAGGCAGACAAACTACTACATGCAATATGTCAACAAGCATGGAAGTCCAAACAGGTGCCAGACGACTGGAAAAAGGTAACGGTAGTACCAACACATATGAAAGGATCAACTATGGAATGCTCAAACTATAGAGGGATATCACTACTTAGCGTACCAGGAAAAGTGTGTGCCAGGATACTGGAAATGAGACTAATAGAAAGAGTAGAAGATCAGATTGAAAAGAGCATTGAGCGGATTAAGACCAGGAGGAAGTGTATAAGACCATATATTTACAATTAGACAAATAATAGAAAATTCGCTGAGAGAAACATTAACCTTCACCTGTAAGTGAAGTTTTAGTAGATCTAGAACAGGCGTTTGACACTGTGAGGAGGGACGAACTGCATGGCATTCTTAAAAGAACACAATGTAGACCAAAATTTAATAGCAGCCATTATAAGTTTTTACAATAAACCAACATGTGCAGTGAGAGTAGCTGAAACACATCTGCAGAATTTGATGTAGATATAGGGGTAAGACAGGGTTGTATCCTAAGTCCTCTTTTAGTTTATCACATTTATGGATTCAGTTGCAAAGGCATCCTCAAAAATGAAGAAAAATGAATGTAGGTATGTGGAAACTCAAATCAGTAAATGTATCAATGCTTTCATTTGCCGATGATTTAGTTCTGGGAAAATCAAAAAGTGACTTTCAGTCGAATATCAACATTATAAACAATGAACTAAATAAAAGAGGAATGAGAGTAAATACAAAGAAAACAAAAACAATGTTGTAACTAGGAAGCTAAAACACAAAATCTTAAATTAGGCAGGGAGAATTTAGAACAAGTCCAAAGCTACAATTACCTAGGAGGTAATGAGGCGAAATATGACAATAAGCAGACAACTCCACTAATAAAGACAGAGCAAATTTATTAGTGGAGTTCATCACTTATTGTCATATTTCATTGGACTTCACTCCACTGTAGCTCCTTCGTATTATTCACAACTAGGAGTAATGATTAACTCTGAGGGAAAACTAAGAGAAGAAATCAGCCAGAGAATCCAAAAGGCAAGTGCAATATATAACCATCTAGGAAAGGCATTTGTAGCTAAACAAGAATTGTCAACAATAAAAATGGCAGTATACAACACAGTTTATTGCCTACTCTCCTCTGTTGCAGTGAAACCTGAACTTTAGACAGTAGAGAATACAATAGAGTACAGGCAGCCGAAAATGAAATATCTAAGAAGAGTAGTAGAGACAAAATCAGAAACACAACAACAAGAGATCAAACCAAAGTAGATGGCATAAAAACTAAGATAGAAATAAATCAATTGAGATGGTTTGGGCATGTAAACAAAATGAATGACAATAGAATAGCTAAATCAGTATACAATGCTAAAGCCCAAGGTAAAAGATAAAAAAGGCAGACCTCGGAGAAAGTGGGAAGAAGATATAAAAGAGACATTGAAGAATAGAAATTTAACATTTTTGGAAGGAAACAGAAAATGCTAGAACAGGGCATCCTGGAGAAAGATCCTCTCGGGCATCTGAACCCATACACCGAAAGGTAGAATGGGAACTGATAAAGAATGGAAGAACTGTAGGATGCAACCGGCCGTTGATGACAAGGAGGCACCGAGACGGGATATTATGGACCGTAAAGTCACATTATTCCTACTCCGACCACAATTGTGAAGACCTTGTGCAAATAGTAAAGTTGAGATTGAATTACTGCATTTCTATATTATCATCCTCATTTAGTGTTGAAGTGGACTTCGTTTACAGTTTTTTAAAAAACAGAATGTTAATATCATGTTTAATTGATACAAATAATATAGTTTCGAAGGCAAACTTTCCTATCAAAAGCGTAGTATTTTGCCCGATTTCTTGGAGTATGACCGGTTCTTCTGTCATCTTAATATCTACAGCTCGTGTGTTTCCCAATAATGCGGACATTTCCAACATGTCACTGGGGGAGACCAAGTTCCATTACCTGTCTGAAGACAATATCACATGTCATTTCAAAGCCATGTTGAGAGAGGCCATCAATAAGCCAACATGGTATTCCCTTGTTTGACGAAAGCCTGAACAAAGAGTTTCACAAACAGATGGACGTTCATGTCCGTTTCTGGGACGGATTAAAGGTATGCAGTTGGGGTTTTTTTCATGCGTAGTGTAATCTTATGTTAACCTACCACTAATGTAACATGAACCTGCCACTAATGTAACATGAACATTGCTATTTTCATATTTTATAATTGCCAGATTATCAGATTGTTTTCAATGTTTCATCCTTTCATTTTCTTCGGTATCTTTGCTCTAGATTTGTTTTTAAACAATGTTGTTAGGTGTTTACTGTTTTATTAAATTCCATTTTCATTATATTACTAATTAAGTAATGATTTTTGGTCCTACTGAAATGAGGAATGTAAGGAAGTATAAATTCATTTTAATGTTTATCTACTATTTTATACATTGCCACTGTTATTTACCATTTGGGTTTTTTCACATTATAATATATATTTTACTCCTAATGGAGTGCATATGATAGGTGGTACATGTTTTTACAGCTGTCAATAGATGGCCTTCGTGTCAATAGGGCACTTTCCGGTATTCGCAGAAACACCCTGTCCTTGGACTGTGGTCGAATATTGTTGAATGTTGGCAGATATGGTTTTGCATATAGTGCATAATGTATTTCGTGCTGAAGCTGAAGCCAGAGGATGGGCATTTGATGCTTTCACATGTCTCTATACCGGCTCTTTAAGGATTCTCCTGCACGAAGGAAAACTATAAAGCAGAAACACGTAAGTTTTACCCGATCAAGACAACCATTAATTTTCTTCCTTCGTGTTGTAATTGTAATATCATTTATTTATTATTGAAACGTTTCATGAATAATAGTGATACTGGCTTATTGCATCTTCACAGTTGTTTTCTTGCATCGACACTGCTTATGTCATACATGTATATATATATTATATACACACACACACACACACACACACACATATATATATATATATATATATATATATATATATATATATATATATATATATATAATATACATGTATATATTGTATTATATACACACAACATATCAGTTATTATAGTTTTGTTTGTCTCATTACATGCAGAAAAAACTGTTCTCCCTCTGAAAGTCTGTCACCATCATTGGATAGAAAACTATCCTGTAACAGAAAGGGCATCATCCATTTTGCCTCATTTGAAGACATACACAAGGCTGTGGATGGAGGAAAATAGTCAAAGCCCAACAACCACCCCTATGACACTGTGAGAGCAATGGTGAAAGATCTCTTGACAAGTTGAACAATTGAACAATTTTCTTGATTTTTTTTTTTTTTGGGGGGGGGGGGGGGGGGGGGGTAAATCGCATTGCCCTGGTCCAGATAGGTGGATCAATAATGCCAAAATGTATGCATTCATACTAGAAAAAAAGTTTAGAGGAAACATTGATGTTAACCACTTGTTGTTTTATCTCATTATAATGTAAATATAGATAGTGTATGCTATCTATAATTTCCTTTCACTCTGGTTTTTTTCCATCTCGTTTTTTCCTCTGAATTTACCTTGAGATCCTTGCATTATCATGGTGGGCAAGAAATCTCAATGAAACAAACTAGTGTGTGTAGTTGGCGGAGCTCCTGGTAGGTTCCGCTCTATCTGCTCTTTGACATGCATTTCATTTTACTACTTGCCTTAATTCAGCCTGAACGTATAATAAGGGTGAGTTGGGATATAAACTCTTAATTCACACGCAGATCCAATCCAGGTGGACAGGGAAAAATTTCAATGAATATAATACTGAAATCATCATTAGCATTCTTAAATTACTTGTCTAACCCAAATTGGTATATATGGTGTTGTTGTTTTTTTTATGTCTTTTAATGTACATGTAGTTTAGGTTTAAATGTTTTGCCTAAGTGCCAAATTGTTGAGAGTGCTTATGAAGGAAATAAATCGTTTGTTCTGGAAACTTGAAAATTTCTTTCTTTTTGTTTTTTTCAAGTGTTTCTCTTTTTTATGTTGTCCAGTTGCATACTTGTTTCCTTGCCACATAGATTCATTTCTTTTTAGTTTTCCATAGAATAGCTTTCTCATATCAGGCCTAGAGGTCCATTTATCCTGGTGTTTGTGGTGTTAAGTCAATCAGACAATACAAAGTCACCCTCTGGACAGTAAGTTGGTCTATGAAGGATTTTCAACTGTAGCTAGTACCCATTTGTACCTCGACAAATTGAGGGAAAATGTATTAGGTATTGGTTCTGATAGATGAAATTCCATGCGTATCAAGAATTGGATTCAAACTCACGCACTCAATCTCAAATCTGAGAATCAATCATTAGATCACTGACACCACAGTAGGTTTAGGTAGGACGTTTAAATTTAGCCTATACAGTATAATCTGGCAAGGGGTATTTAACAAGCATGGGTCTGTTGCAGTTTTGAAGTAATATCGGATTGGATGACAATAAATTTTAAAAGGTTATAGTGATCAGTGAATGTATTCCCAAAACTGAAGTAAGCATGGGTATGCCTATGCAAGAAAACTTTCTTCGGTTTGTGAGACATTGTCGAATCTTGGGACTGAGATGATATAAATAGTAATAATAATATTATTATATATAAATTAAAACATGACAAGAAAACAATGAAAAATGGAGAAAATACAGAACTGCGTCCCTGAGACTGAAAAGAGAAGACATTTCACAAAGTTGGAAGTCCTTATACTAATCCAGATTTCTAACTAAATAAGCCTGAAATCTCAAAATGTATATATGAGTCACTCCATTCCTATTGATTCACAAAATAGGACATTGAGAAATCAAATTTGGATAACAAGTGAGAGTTGGACTAAATACTCATGGGGAAAATGGTGCTGATAATTGCCCATGAAATATTGTCCTGATTATATGAGGACCTTTCCTATTTAGAAAGGTAATTTATAAAGAACAATTTTTATTTCCGGGGATTTCTTCCTGATTAGCCAGGTTTCCTAATTCCCCAGGTTTCCAATTAGAGAAGTTCCACTGAAATAATAAATAAGTATTTTTGTGTGCTTTGAATGTTTCTTTTATACTTTAAACAACAACAAAAAAGTTTGTAATACATGTTACTGGGACATAATAAAACACTATCTTTCACACACAAATAACAACATCTTATAAAATTTACTTAATACGGCTTTTTTATTGCATAGCAAATCAGTAGCAAAAAACAAAGACACTTGATGAGAAGAAATATCAAGAGGGTTCCTTGTATGCTTGAGCCAAATCTTTTAAACCTTGTAGAGTTTCAGTAAAATCATCAGGATCCAGTCCTGCTTCGATGAAATGCTGATGTTTAGAAATGTTGAAACGCGACACGCTGCCCTCCAGGCTGTCAACATAGCTGAAGACATCAGAGCTGGATTGCAGAGATGTCATGACAGGTACAGACTCCACTCCTGAACATAAACGTGAAAAGAAATAAATAACAGAACATCCAGGACAGTTAAGTTGGCTCAATTATACTAAAAATCCTACATTGATAAAATACATCATAAATATTGTCCTTTGGCTTCCATTGATGATTATCTTACATCAGCACATAAAAAGCAATGCATGATTTTATTTATAATCAATGGAAGAAGACCAAAAAATTTTACTTTGTAATTTTCTTTTAATAAATACTCTTCTTAAGATTTACTTGACAATGTTGATTAATGATACTATGGAGTCATACCATATATCTAAAATGTGTCAACAAATTATACTATAAGGAAATAAGGTCAATCGTGTAATCACAATTTAACCCTTACATTGCCAAGCTATATTGGCCCAAATATCATCCCCATTGCCAAGGGTTTTGACAAAATTTCATGAAAACGGGTACTTTCAGGGGAAAAATCCTGTTCAAAACCTATTCGAGTAAAGTTGATCAAATTTGCAGGTGTGTTATATAAGTGGATGGGCTACATATTCCAGAAGTTGGATATGCAAATTAGGTCATGTGACCATGGCGGCCATCTTGAATATTTGATAAATATGTAAAAAAATTATATTCTCACATTATTGATTTTTTTTACATTCTAATAATCAATAATTGGCCTCTGAATATGTGGAAATCTATGCAAGATGATGTCCTGTTATTATGAGACTGGTTTGGTGGTGCTGGTGTGCTTGCCTATGAAAGAGAGAGCAGAAAAGGAGATTGACAAAACATGAAAACAAACTGAAGATATGGACTTTCACTCTACAAAAATAAATCAATTTGCAAAACAAAACCCAGCTTTTTCACTTGCTTCTTGAGTTGTTTATTTGATTGTCAGTGAATGTCAGTTATTCAGTAACTTATTATCTCTTTCTTTTTCTGTTTGTGCCTTCCATTTCGGGTTCAACGGCTTTACGGGCTTGGGCAATGTCATCATTTGTATGAAAAATCACATGACAAGGATATGTGCACAAGGGAACAACACATTGTTGGCAGAAGAATCTTGTCTGCGTTCTGATTTTGATTTTTGGAAACTTTGCAATCAGGTTGATATTTGGGATCGGTTACCATTTGAGGGGTAATGAGGGGCTCGAGACTTTATTCTCTGCGGCAGGACGTGAAGGTCCTTGCTGTTTTACAGCTCACGGAGAGTTTGCGCTCTTACGAGATCAGGGAAAAGCAGTCTAAAATAAGCCTCAGCCTCATCAGCCACATCTGGATATAGATTTACATTCTTTATTCCTATTGAGTCAGAATCAAAGTCAATGAGCCATTCCTTTGCATTTCAGTTTCTAAATTGAGCAGTGTTTCCCATCTCCATCCAGGTTCTTGCCTTGGTGGGACACGCCCTCTCGCTATCCCTGGTCTTTCCTCATCTGTATTGCTCAAATCGTCTCCGCTACTATTACTATCATTGTCACTTGACAAATCAGAGTCAAAAACCTCATTATCTGATTGAAATTCCTCTTCAGAGTCCCTATCATGTCTATAAATGTCGTCCTCACTGTCACTTTGCAGTTGTCGGTAAAAATTTGGAAAAATCGATAAAAAAGACGTCAATCGATGTTTTTTGACGGTGAAAAAAATCACAAAGCGAAAGGGAATGTCTTATGAATCAAGGGAAGTCACTGTGAAAAATCGGCAATGACGAGAGAGCGACATTCGGTCATTAATTGAGGCGAATTCATAATTCGCCTTTTGGCGAACGTGGCACTGCCAGCCATGATCGGTATGTTTGCAAATTGGCGAACGTGGCAACGTAAGGGTTAAATCAGACCTCCACAAATTCTACAAATTGTTAAAACTTTTTTTATCTACAAGGGTCACTTGTTTATATATCCAGAATAGAATAGAAGGAATAGAGTACAAACACTATCCTGCGGCCAACATATACCTTTTTTTGTTTGGAGATTTGAGGATACTAAAAGGTCTGTATCATTATTATGATCTTTATCATTATTATCATTGTTATTATCATTATCATTATAATGGTTACAATTAACGACTAGTATTATTATGGGCATTATAATAATTATCATTCTCACTAGTACATATAAAATTAATGAGCAATAAGAAATTTTTCACTCTGCCACATATTCAACAAGCTATAATGTGTGATATTTGCTTCCTTTGAGAACATTTCCATGATAACTAAAATGACGTTATCACAATTTCTTACCACAAACTGATGACCTCTGAGTGTTTGATAAAACCCCTTCACAATTAACTGTAGGATGAAAGATATGAGGATATGAGGCGTCCAATTTCATCGCATTTTTCATAACACATGGAGAACTGAAATGAAGGAAGAAATTTCAGAAAGCGTTTAGGAAAATACAACCAAATGCAAAGCGTGCTTGTCTTGCAGAGAAAGGGCAAAAATCACAGAAAAAAATGACATCAGGTTTGAAAATGCTGACAAGGATAAGTTTTAACAAAGCTGTTGTGAGTCTGTAGTCACGATGACATTAGTTCAAAACCTTGGCTAGCCCAGGTTTCTTTTTATCATGTTCTATTCTTAGGAAAGCTACTTTACTCTGCTTTTCTCATTTGACTCAGGTGACAATGAGTACCCAGAGAGAAAGATCTTGTCAGAGTGTTAGTGCAATGCACCCGACAGGGAGTTGAGAAAGATTTTTAATGAAATGACTTGCTAGGGGATAAATTGGGTATGGTGGGTGAGCCTGCTATAACTCAATCTTTACATAAAATCTTTTTATTAGATTAAGGATGAAATGAAAAGATGTGAAAAAAAGTAAAATATTTTTTTTAAAAGGTATCAATAGGTATCATGGAAGTACAATATGATGGCAGATTTCCTCTTCTGTTTCAGAAAAAATATAAGTCAGCAAAAATAACTTGCATATTTATAGATTCATTTTTATTTAAAAGTAATGTTTTTGAGGTGTTTTTCTTAACTTTGTTCACCTTGGAGAACAACTCAGTAGTTGATTTTTGGCACCCATTTTAAAGGAACTCATTCAATGATAAACAATCAGTTTTTTATTTCCTCTAAACCGTAATTCTTTCTTTCTTTCTTTATCAATTCCTATTCTACCTTCCTGTATATGGGTTTAGATGTCCGAAATTATCTTTCTTCAAACTACCATGTCCTGACATTTTCTGTTTCCTTCTGTGAGGGTTTAAATTTTTGTTGCTTTAATGCCTCCTTTATATCTTCTTCCCCACTTTCTCTGAGGTCTGCCTTTTGATCTTTTGCCTTGATTTTAGCATTGTGTACTAATTCAGTTATTCTCTTTTCCTTCATTCTGTTTACATGCCCAGATCATCTCAGTTGATTTATTTCTATTTTAGTTTTTTATGCCATCTGTTTTGATTTTGATTTCTTATTGTTGTGTGTTGTCTCCTTAGATATTTCATGTCAGCTGATTGTACTCTTCTGCATTCTCTACTGTTTAAGATCTAGGTTTCACTGCCATAGAGGAGAGCAGGACAATAAACTGTGTTGTAAACTGCCCTTTTGGTTTTTGTTGACAATTCTTGTTTACCTACAAATACCTTTCCTAGATGGTTATATATTGCCCTTGCCTTTTGGATTCTCTGGCTGATTTTTTCTCTTAGTTTTCCCTCTGAGTTAATGATTACTCCTAAGTAATTTTAGCTTTGAACTTGTTCTTACTTCTCTCAGCCTAGTTCAAGATGTTGTATTTTAGCTTCCTAGTTACTAGCATTGTTTTCTTTGCCTTACTTTTATTCCTCATTTATTTAGTTCATTTATCAGTATGTTAATAGTATACTCAAGGTCCCATTCTGACTTCTCAAATAGAGTTAAATCATCAGCAAATGAAAGCATTGATAGATTTACTGGTTTGAGTTTCCACATACCTACATTCATTTTGCGACTGAATCCATAAATATGATAAACAAAAGAGGGCTTAGAATACAGCCCTTTCTAACCTACATCACATTCTTTAAATAAGTTTCCACTAACTCTCACTGCATATGTTGGTTTATTGTAAAAACTTTTTAACAGCTTCTATCAAATTTTGATATACACTATGTTCTTTTAAAAAATGCCATTGTTCATCACTCCTCAGTGTCAAATGCCTTTTCTAAGTCAATATTTCTTCTAAGGAATTTTTCTTTTATTTGTATAATTGTAAACATGTGGTCTGTACACTTCTCCCTGGTCTGAATCCGCTCTTATGTTCTTCAATCTGATCTCTACTCTTTTCCTCTGTCTCATTTCTAGTATCCTGGCATATACTATTCCTGCTATGCTTAGTAGTAAGGTGATATCCCTCCATAGTTTGTGTATGGTACAATCATTCCTTTTTCCAATCATATGGCACCTGTTTTAACTTCCATGCTTGTTGACATATTGCATGCAGTAGTTTGCCTGCCGCTCTCCTTTGATTTATAATCATTTCTGGATAAACTTGATCTGCTCCTGTAGCCTTTCTATAATTGTATGAATTTCTTCCATTGAGACATCTACATCTTCAGTTATCTTATCTGGATTATTTATTATTCTTACTGGTTGATCTGTACTCCTTGTTTAATATGTTCTAGAGGGAATATGTTCTGAAGGGATTATGTAATTGCTGAAAAAAATGTTTCCATCTTTCCATCATTTCGCTGTCTTCCTTCATTAATTCTCCTTTGGTGTTCTTAATTTATCTAATTGGGCATGCTTTGGTCTTCTTCATGCTGTTTATTGTTCCCCAAAACATCTTTTGATTGCCTGATAACTTTCTTGAAATCTTTGTCCAAACTCTTCCTGTTTTGCTTTCCTTTTGCTGTATTGGGCATGCTTTGGTCTTTCTCATGCTCTTTATTGCCCCCAGAACAGTTTTTTGATATCCTTGATAGTTTTCTTGGAGCTCATATGAATATGTTGGCATATTCGGATTTCAAAAGACATGAGGTCGTTAAATATGCAAGAATTACGTGGAGCAAATTTCTACCTGAAAAAACAACAACAACATTTGAACACTAAAGGGTTAAGGATGGATCTTGAGGTACGTTTAATTTTAATATTTACTCACTTTAAAGATCGAGGATAGGTCTCTGTTAAATACAATCTCAAAATACTGTCCAGTGACGCGCATGCAGCTAAAGGATGATGGGCATCTTTCTGTTCAGTCGCCCTGAAGGTGAATAAAACATAGTTTTAAGTAAGGTTATTAAATCCGATAGAGAGTTTAAAATAATTATTAGACAATGAAACTGAATCAGGGATATAGTGGTGCTGCTTAATGGTCATTGCTGGTCCCATCAAAGAGCCTCCTTCACAACGCATGAACATCATGTAAGCTTACAAACAAAAGATAAAACAGATAAGAAAGCATTTTTGTCATTGTTGTTTGATTTTGCTTTCCTCTATCTTTTCCTTTTTCCTTTTTGACCTACTGGGGGTAAGGAGGGATAAGAACAATGAAGAGCTTGTGTAGGCAGAATAGTTTGGCATCTTTACAAATCTGGATAACAGAAATGACAACAGGTCATCTAGGTTTTTTAAACATGCTTATTTATGCAGCTTTTAAAATTGGTGTTGAAAATAGAAAAAAAATGTCTTCTTCTGATCTGCATGATAATCTTATGTTACTTCATGACTTTCCTGGAAAAAAAGACAGAACTTAAGAAGAATGATCACCTTCTGTCCAACATTTTTGGCATTCCTTATTACGCATGATTGAAAATATGGTGAATTGACACACTTAACATGAGGTGTCAGAGACACCCACGGATCTTTATCACCCAACTGAATCAATGATTGGGCAAAAGATTTTCCAATGTCAACAGGGGAAGGGTAGACTTCCGTTTACTGCACACACCTGAAAAAAATAAAGAGATGAGCTTCAGAATTTCAGAGTTTAAGATTTTATGATGCTTTAACTGTAAAATGGAGCAACACACTATTAATGACATAAACATGATGATACCGTATTGTCTGTGTAATTCTTTGATATAAATGTCTTACAGAAGTAAAATGAAACTCAAGGAATTATCTAAAATCTATTACCTTTCGACCCTGACAGTTAAATGTGGAAGTAATGTCATACAATCTCATGGGATCGGTCTCTCTTCTGAAAGGAGTGTTGCGGTGTCAATAGCAGCAGCAAGAATTGCACTGGTATGATAGTCCAGGGATTCCTGTGTCAAAGAAAAGTAAATTTGGCATAATGCTGATCCTGATAATTGGTCTATCCTAAATTGCATATATGTGTGTATCCTTAATGTGAAGGTGATTAAAGTAAAAGTAAAAGCAATACGAAAATAAATTGCTAGCAATATGACAGGTCACAACCAAATTAACAATGATAAACAGTACTCTTATGCTACTTTGCCGATTAGGCATCATCAATCTACTGCAGGATGTAGCTCTCCACAGATGCCTTCCAGCGAGTTCTGTTCCTCGTTCCTTGGCCATGTTGCTCTGATGTATTTTTCAAAGTCGTCATGCCATCTTGTTGATGGTCTTCCTTGGTTTCTGTGTCCATTTATTGGCTGCCATTCTGTACATCTTTTTGTCTATCTATTGTCTTTAAATCTCACTATCGGCCAGCCCATTTCCATTTTTGTCCGAGTGAGCATTTGAAGACGTCAGTGACTGCCAATTCTTTTCTTATTTCAATGCAAGAGATTTTGTCTTGGAGTCTAATATATAAAATTTTTCTCTCCATTGGTCTTTGGGTGGTTTGCAGTTTTCTTGCTAGTTTCTTTGATATTGACTAGGTCTGGTGTCAGTATGGCATAATGGGCAACACACATTGATTGAATACTTTTGTTTTCATAGACAGTGGGAAATCTTTATCTTGAAAAATGTCTCTGTTTCCCCAAAACTGTACCAGGCGTGTTGTATTCTTGTTTTCATTTGCTCCTCAGTTTTGTTTTTGAATACACTAAATGCCCGCTTCCTAAATGTCTGTTTCACCTAAATGCCATAATCTCAATGAAACCGATTTTATTCTATATAAATTGCCCCTCTAAATGTCCGTTTCAAAACCAAGATTTTCGCCTAAATGCCCGGTCTCAACGGTAACTACAGGTATCTTTTTCTCCAAAGTATTGTTAAATACGTCCGTAAATGATTAAATATTATCTTTTTCTTTATCATACCTGTAATCCGATCGCTAATCTAATAGGGCTTATGTCCGTCAAAGAATGTACCATGCATTGCAACCACCCTTCATTACCCATCCATTGTAGGCCTAATGTATTAAATATTGACCAATCTTCTCTTCATAACTCCACCACTGTACAACACATCCTTTGTCCCATTAGATCCTGGTTTATCATCAGGCAATTAGGAATTGAAGTCTTCGGGACTCCACCCACATCTCTTTCTTGTTATCGAATCTGTAAGTGGCATGCAATCACCTGGCG
The DNA here is from genome assembly GCA_037039925.1 of Doris montereyensis. NCBI lineage: Eukaryota > Metazoa > Mollusca > Gastropoda > Nudibranchia > Dorididae > Doris > Doris montereyensis. The sequence goes on along the minus strand of JAXRKP010001260.1, from coordinate 115,850 downwards.
TCTCCCCACGCCCTGTCTGGCATTGGCGTATCCTTTGTGACTTCGGTGTTAAGTGGTGAGAGACGGTCAACCCATCCGGCGCCTTCACCACCTCAGTGTGTCAGGTGTTCCTGTTTCTCGCATTAAAGTCTTCGTACAGGTGATGACTTCAAAACAAACGATCTGGCTATGAATCTTTATCCTTGTCTGTCTGTTGTCTTAATCTTAACATGAATCAAAAGAGCTGAAAGATTCGTGTTAATTTATTTACACATTGATCCCGTTGGATGATGCTTTTCTTTATCCAGTTTTTTTCCTCCAAATTTGCATAATTACATAAGTCCTAGGTTTCGTGATTAAATAAGTCACGTGATTGTAGTGTGGGTTATGCCAGTTAATGAGGAAACACTGGATCAGGTCCTTTTCTTAGCCTCCATAGCAACGACTTGAATTATACACAGCCACATAGATCTACATCTTGAAAATAAAAACGATTAAACCAGGAAATAATTTACAAAAAGAAGCTTCAAATCCTGGATGAAATTGATAAGTCACTAAGGAAAGCCAACTTCACAGAAATAGGCCTGCCCCCAAATTATTGCCCCTGACCTACTTTTCGTCTAAATGCCCGTTTCATTTAAGTGCCCATTTTATCTGCTTCCCAAGCACCGATCATTTAGGCGGTCACTACTGTACCATTTTTGACTACAGTATGTATATTTTGTCTCTCTTGAATGACCTCATTTTCTATTTTTATCTCTTTGCCTGACTCATAGTTGGACCTTTTTCATTTTTTCCTTTATGAATCTTGAGTTCTTTTTTCATGACTTTGTGTGTTGAGCTTGTTAAAAACTGTTTTTAAGGGTCTTCCTCCTTTCCTGAAAATAAAATGACATCATCTGAAAATCTGAGCTCTTTGGAGATGCACTCCATGTACATTGATTCCGTGTTGGATCCACATGTTTGAACACTTCTTCTTGGGCTGTCGTAAATAGCTTTGGAGAGATAGGGTTGGAGCGCACTTGATCTTGAATTTTTCTGATACATGACTGTCTAGGTGTACTATTCTGGCAGATGCCTATTCATACATATGTTTTCTAGCAATTGTACTTATAGTCGGTGAAACTGTCTAAACGCATACATTATAAATAATCGAACCCTATGCTATGCTTTTTGGACGAAGAATGAAAATCTTTGTTTAGATCAAGTGCGTGACATGAGCTTTTCTATTTGTCCAAAATTTATAAGGATACAAAAGAAGCATGCGTTTCATCATTTAGGGACAGATCTCATATATTATAGACTTATGCGTTTACATTGGTCTTTCGCATGGCTTCAAGAATTGTAAAATGTTCTATTGAATCAAGTGCTTTCTCACAGTCAAGAGAGAGAGGTAGACAATATTTGCTTGATTTTTCAATTTTTTACTACAGCTCTGAGGTGATATTCTGTAGAAAATCCTTTTCTAAATCACTGCCGGCTGCATTTGGTTGATTTTCCTCAAGTATTTTCTCCATTCTATTTTGAATCAGTTTTGTAAACAATTTGTATGTATGGGAATAGGTCTGTAGTTCTTAATGTCTCTTGGATCACCTTTTTTTAATAGGATGATATTATGTTTGCTTCTTGACATATTTCTAGTATTTCTTTCGATTCGATAATTTGATTGAAAATGTTCACTAGGGACGTTAACACTTTGGTTCCCCTAAGTTGAGTATATCACATGTGATGCCATTATATCCTGAAGTTTTTCTATGCTTCATCTTATTCATGACATCTTCTATTTCATGTTCAGTAAATGGTGGTATTACATCTGTGTCTGGGTTTAATGTTTTTAGCTCACCGGCTTTTCTACAAATTTATCACAATACTTGTAGCATACATCTATTATCTCTTCTTTGTCATTTGTTATTTGACCCATTTCCTTAAAATACAGGAGATTTTCTTTCTCTTTCAATATTTGTAGGTTTCTTTTGGGCCTTTTCCTTTCCCATTCACTTCTTCGATCTTTGCTTTTTTTTCTTTCTTCTGGACTTTCATTCTTCTTTTCTGTTTCAGTCTTGTTGAGTTCTATGTATTCTAATTTTTTCAAAGCTATCTTGCTTTCTTTCTTTCTAAGTGTTTTTCATTTCTCATCAAGTTCTTCAAGTTCTCTGTCTTTGGATGATTTTTCTTTAGTAATCTTATTCTGTCTTCCTCTAGCTTGTATATCTTGTATGCTACTCTATCACATTGAAGCCCTATTACCATTAACATTTACTTCTTGGAATATACAAATGGCAATGAACATTGAATGTAAATAAAGTAAAGTTCAATCAAGACACTTAAGGCCCATAGAGCCGGAGCTTATCCCGGTTTCTATAGCGTGAAACGGAATAAGTGAGAATAATCACTTCCGCCAGGACGTTAGTCTGACACAAGTTTTTATTCCCAAGCTAGTGCTTGTACTCATTTGCACCTGGGTAGAGAGGGGAAATGCGTGTTTAGTGTCTTTCGCAAGGGAACACAATGTCGGACCTGGCTTTGTTAGGATTTAAACTCGGGACCTCACTGATCCCCAGTCCGACAGCCCTAACTATTCAGCCACCGACGCCACAATGTAAATAAGCATGGATGCAATAGGCTCTTGTTTGGATTTACTCAATGATTTTCCCACCTTAAAGACCAATCAATGGTATAATAAAGAAAACTATGATTGCAGAAATAAAAGAAAGTAATTATATTATCTCTGTTCAAGCATAAAGGAAAACTACCTTTATGCGTTAAATATGGCATGGTAACAGGTGGTCCTACACTTTTCCATAAAGATGAAGCAAGAGACAAAGGAACGTACAATGAAGATGTGTTGCAAATATTGTACAAACTAAGGGCACTGTTTAGGATCCTTGATGATCTTTCTCTGACTGTCTGGTGAAGAAAAAAGTAAAAATTGAATGAAATGTGTATAAACGATGATGCCTTTTCTTCTTGTTTATTCTTTTTGTGCTTTTTCACTTTCTGCGAAAAAGTGGAAAAGGGAGACATAGTCATGAGGTTTCAAAATAGACTAAGTTTCAATGTTACTTGTTACTACCTCCTCCTCTACCTCTTCCTCCGATTCGTTCTCCAAAAAGAAGATGAAAAGATTACGAGATTAACACGAGGAATTTGAACCTGAAAGCAATTTCTTTGTAACAAAACACATAAGCACAAAGCTTAAGAGGAGAACAAAGGGGCTGGGGCGCAGGCATGAGTCCGGTGTCAATGCCACATGTTTCGTTCAGAGCTTGCTGTCGCAGGATAGTTCAGCCAGGATGTCGAAGAGCAACAGGTAAAATGAAATATAACAAAGAAAGGTAATACCAATGTGAAAAAGGATTTCCATCATTGATATTATCACTAAGTTTAGTCCTATATCATCTTAGTCTATCTTTTCCCTAATATGGCTTTCAGCTTTATAATTTAAACCTGGATTCTAGAAATAAAACCCACCTGCTGGCCTGAAAAAAGACGTAAAATTTCACGTCTAGACTCAGATCTAGATATATAAACACACAGTAAACATACTAAACTATCATTGTGTTCACTTAGAATGGTAAAACTAGTCAAAAGTCAAATTACAGTTTAAAATAAGTTTGAAGACCCATTTCTATAGGCCCTACCACACAGACATACATGCCTGTCATACATCCTACATACATTTAACCCGGCTAAAACAAGATCCAACGTGTTGGTCCTACGTGAGGGTCAGGCATGTCCAAAGTCCGACCCGTGATCAAATTTCCACCGGCCCGCAGCCTCTGTCATAAAATCAATAACATGCGGCCCAACAACACTACTGTTAACCACAATATAAAATACACATGTTCAAAAAAGGTATTTTGTAAAATTTCACCACAAGATGACAGCAGACCCGTGTGGCCTCACTTTAAGCTATGCAACTCTTGTGTGAATGTTTCCAGCCCATCTTTAAAAGGAAAGAAATCAGATAATTCCGGACAAAAAAGGACAAGCGATGCAAAAACTATCTGAACCTGCTTGGCTGGCTTCTTTTTGGATTTTTAGTTAACATAACACAACATCTAAACGCACTGAACACAAGATTTCATGGGCAAAATGCAGTGGTAAGAAAAACTGTATTCACTCATCAAAGCCTTTTGGGACCAAGCTGCAACTTTTCCAAAGGCATCTGTCACAACAGCAGCCCAATACCACACATTTCTCATCGCTGCAGAACACAATGACCAGTTTTCCAGAGAACAATATCAGTGTGCAATTGAGAAACATGCAGCAGACATCTCATCTCTGGCTGAGGAGCTTCAACAGCATTTCAGAATTTTGTAGCTATTGAAAAAGGAGATCACTTTTTTTCCATCTCCTTTCTCTGTGAACCCTGATAATACTCCAGACCACCTACAGCTCGAGCTCATTGAGCTACAGTGTGACAAGTGTTGCAGTCGGCCCCATGCCAACAGCTCCTCCTGTCAACTATTACTGCCAGCTGGATAAAGGCAGATTTCAAGATATTCGAATAATTGCTGCGAAAATGCTGAGCATATTTGCCTCGACATACTTTTTGCAAGAAGATATTTTCAGTTATGAACCGAACCGTGCGAAGACTTGGCTGTGATCCTCATCTGCGCGAAATCTTGTGTATCAAAATTACTGTCTCTGGGCCAGACCTGGCTTATTTACTGCAGTCCATATCTTAGTATTACCCTTTACATTGGTGTAGGACAGTTATTTAATCTTAGTGATTTTTTATTGTGATTATCAAAGCCAAAGTTTTGACTATGCACTGATTTTTTTCAATCCGTTTATCATTTGATCTTTCCTTTTTCAATAATTGACAACGAAATCAGTTCTCTTAAACCCGACAAATTTAATATTAAATCTATATTCAGTTCATCAGCCCGTTTTTCTCACTTGATTCAATCTAAAATTGAAATAATAGAAAACACAGCCTTTTCCGTTCTTGATATCCAATTCAAATCTCGTCATATTTTCCTATTTAAAATTTTGGATTGTCAGTTCAAAAACGAAAGAAAGAGCGATACAGTTCATAGGGCCCTCAATGTTTTGCATGGTACTGAATAAGCTGTTAATGTTATTTCCCTGTTCGCATGTTCTGACTTTAGAAGTTTACATGTGCAGTGAGCATTTTCTTTCTTTTTTTCTTCATCAGTTCTCATTCTACCTTCTGGTGTGTGGGTTTATAGATGCCTGAAATGTTCCTTCTCCAGGCTACCCTGTTCTGACATTTTTTGTTTCCTTCTGTGAAAGTTAAATTTCATTGCTTTAGTTACCTCTTTTATATCTTCTTTCCATTTTCTCCCAGGTTGCCTTTGGTCTGTTACCTTCAGTTTTAGCCTTGTACACTGATTTAGCTATTCTCTTTTCGTTCATTCTGTTTACATGCCCAAACCATCTCAATTGATTATTTCCATCTTAGTTTTAATGCCATCTGCTTTTGGTTTGATCTCTTATTGGTGTGTTTCTGATTTTCTCTCTTTTTTGTTTTCCATACTACACTTCTGAGATATTTCATTTCAGCTGCATGTACTCTACTGTATTCCCTATTATCCAACATCTAGGTTTGACTGCCATGGAGGACAGTAGGACCATAAACTATGTTGTATACTGCCATTTTTAGTTTTTTGTTGACAATTCTTGATATGCTCATGCGTATGACATACCTTCAAATTTTCCGAATGAGACAATCAAACTGGGTGTCAGTCCGTATTACACTACTATGTCATCGCAGGACCAACATCTGACCTACATGTAAGACAACTGTATGAGCCACAATGTGGTAGGGCCTTACGCATCATAACATTGTTCATGTAAATTCGACCCAGGTTAAGTTGGTTAGGAAAAATTGGCCAATTGTTGAGCTCTCATCTTCACTACTTAGTTCATAATTTGGCATTTGGTGTTCACTTTGACTGTCATTTGTAGTTCTAGGATGATCTAGAGGCTGATTTTGGAAATCTAGCCTTTTTCAATATAGAATAGCCTTAAACTGTTGAGGTGAAGTAAAGAGTTTCCTAGGAAATCCAAGCTGGCAGCTGGCAGGATAAAATCGTAACTCAGGTGGAAAGATCTCTTTCTATGTCTGTGCTTTAGACTAATTCATTATGAAATATGCCTACTATGAAATTTTTATTATTTAAAAAAGGTTGTTTTTTTTTTCATACAAAACATTGCAACATATCAAAAACGAACTTGGGGGTGGCTACACAAAAAATGACAGCTACACAAAAACAAACTTAGGGTGGCCGAAAGTGTCATCAATCACCAGAAATCAAAATGTCTGGAACATTTGAAAGTCAAAATCCTTTCAGAAGAAAAAGAAAAACAAAAAGCAAAATACACATTAAAAATACTTCATCAGGAGGGTTTGCAGGTGTCAGTGAGAAACACAAGTTCGCTTTGTTGCAGAATTCATCTGCAAGATATGTTGAGATTGTAGAAGCTACGCCTCCAAATGCATTATGGCTGTCAATTAATAACTTGAACCCCTGTTGAAAAGCAAAAACACAAAACAAAGATCTCAGTCTTACAGAAAAACATGTCCAGTAAGAAAAATAAACATATCTAAAATACAACATAAGTGTTACAAAATTCTTACTAGATGTGAGTTTTCTTATCTTTTCAAAGATTCTAAGGTATGAATAAAGTTATCCATCTTATATACTCCAGTGATAGATTATATAACAAAAGAAAACAAAAACAAAAAAAGTAGAAGCATTGAATATTGATTATTACACAATTTCGATAATGTGGATACTCAATTGCTCAAAGTGAATTGAAATACATCTAGTCTTCTCCTGTTGGCTATCATCGTCTTTAGCGCAAACAAAACCACAAAGGAAACATTGAAGGAGTGCATCCCTAAGGCCACCGATGGCCCAAGAATAGCACTTTTGGCAAAAGGCCATCCTGGGGCCACTGGTTGGGTGTCGATTCCAACTTTAGAACTTTTCACTATCCAGAGGCCTCAGGTTGTGCTATGATAGCATTCTTAACCTTTTCCCTTGGCCTTTTGAGAGGCCATCGATTGTATTGCAATCGTATTTTCCCCTGGCGATAATGGAACGGCAATTAGCGACAGCATGTTTATCAATTTATCTTTGTTAATCAGCGCATGCACAACTCAGCCAAGAAGATGAATAGATTACTTGAATGTTGATAGTTTCCACTGCTTGAAGAAAGGTAGTTTTCAAAACACACGATGATTGAGACAATATGCCTCTGAATAAAGTTTATGAATATTGGATGTTAGTTTAAATGATGGGGACAGGGGATTTTTTCGTGAGTGCTTTCTTCGGTTCATTTTTACAGGAGAAACGTCGCCATATTGGTTTGAGTGGGTGAATTTGAACTATCAGATAAAGAGAGGGAGAGTGAACAAACAAAAAGAGCCTCAAACAAAAGAGCCTCAAACAAAATAAAAACTCAATGAATAAGAGTGCTCATGACAATAATGATATTATCGGTAGCCATGAAAAAAATCAGCCTACCCGTATCGGAATGTGAATACAATGTTTCACACCCATTACATAATTAGAAAAATAGTGTGCCTAGACCTACATGGTGAGAACGAATGTCAGGGAGGAAGATTTGACAGCATTGCACCGTGAGCTATATGATTGTCTAATCTAATATATTTTTGCTTTTAAAATACCAACAAATATCCTCCTATTACTGACTGCGTAGCAAAAATTGCTTGTAACTTTAAGAAAATAACACTTAAAGGCAATTCATAGGCAACCAGTGGCAGCACAATAGAATGTATGCTTTAAAGGTGATTCATAGGCAACCAGTGGCATCACGATAGAATGGATGCTTTAACGATGATTCATAGGCAACCCATGGCATCACTATGGAATGTATGCTTTAAAGGTAAGTCATAAACAACCAGTGGCATCACAAATAGAATGTATGCTTTAAAGGCGATTCATAGTCAACCAGTGGCATCACTATAAAATGTATGCTTTAAAGGTGATTCATAGGCATCCAGTGGCATCACTATAGAATGTATGCCTTAAAGGTGATTCATAATAATCAGTGGCATCACGATAGAATGTATCCTTTAAGGGTTATCGTAGGCAATCAGTGGCATCTCTACAGATTGTATGTTTTAAAATTGATTCACAGACAACCAGTAGCATCACTATACAATGTATGCTTTAAAGTGATTCATTGACAACCAGTGGCACCGATAGAATGTATGCTTTAAAGGTGATTCATAGGCAACCATTGGCATCGCGATAGAATGTATGCTTTAAAGGTAATTCATAGGCACCCAGTGGCATCACGATAGAATGTGTGCTTTAAAAGTGATTCATAGGCAACCAGTGGCATCATGATAGACTGTATGCTTTAAAGGTAAGTCATAGACAACCAGTAGCATCAAGATAGACTGTATGCTTTAAAAGGTCAGTCATAGACAACCGGCATCATGAAAGAATGTGTGCTTTAAAGGTGATTCATAGGCAACCAGTGGCATCACTAGAATGTGTATGCTTTAAAGGTGATTCAAAGACAACCAGTGGTATCACTGTAGAATGTATGCTTTAAAGATGATTCATAGGCAACCAGTGGCATCACGATAGAATGTATGCTTTAAAAATGATTCATAGGCAAACCATGGCATCACGATAGAATGCACGCTTTAAAGGTGATTCATAGACAAACCATGGCACCACTATAAAATGTATACTTTAAAGGTGTTTTATAGACAAACCATGGCATCACTATAGAATGTATGCTTTAAAGGTGATTCATAGGCAACCAGTGGTATCACTATAGAATTATGCTTTCAAGCTAAGTCATAGGCAACCAGTGGCATCACTATTGAATGTATGCTTTAAAGGTGATTCATAGGCAATCAGTGGCCTCACAATAGAATGTATGCTTTAAAGGTGATTCATAGGCAACCAGTGGCATCACAATAGAATGTATCCTTTAAAGGTAAGTCATAGACAACCAGTGGCATCACGATAGAATGTAGTGCTTTAAAGGTGATTCATAGGTAACCAGTGGAATCACGATAGAATGTATGCTATAAAGGTGATTCATAGGTAACCAGTGGAATCACGATAGAATGTATGCTATAAAGGTGATTCATAGGATACTATGGGCATCACAATAGAATGTATGTTTTAAAGGTGATTCATAGACAACTATGGGCATCACGATAGAATGTATGCTTTAAAGCTGATTCATAGACAACCAGTGGAATCACGATAGAATGTATGCTTTTTAAGGTGATTCATAGACAACTAAGCGATATCACGATGAATGTATGCTTTAAAGGTGATTCATAGACAACCAGTGGAATCACGATAGAATGTATGCTATAAAGGTGATTCATAGGTAACCAGTGGAACTCACGATAGAATGTATGCTATAAAGGTGATTCATAGGATACTAGGGCATCACAATAGAATGTATGCTTTAAAGGTGATTCATAGGCAACCAGTGGCATCACGATAGAATGGATGCTTTAACGATGATTCATAGGCAACCTGTGGCATCACTATGGAATGTATGCTTTAAGGTAAGTCATAAACAACCAGTGGCATCACAAATAGAATGTATGCTTTAAAGGCGATTCATAGTCAACCAGTGGCATCACTATAAAATGTATGCTTTAAAGGTGATTCATAGGCATCCAGTGGCATCACTATAGAATGTATGCCTTAAAGGTGATTCATAATAATCAGTGGCATCACGATAGAATGTATCCTTTAAGGGTTATCGTAGGCAATCAGTGGCATCTCTACAGATTGTATGTTTTAAAGGTGATTCACAGACAACCAGTAGCATCACTATACAATGTATGCTTTAAAGGTGATTCATTGACAGCCAGTGGCACCGCGATAGAATGTATGCTTTAAAGGTGATTCATAGGTAACCATTGGCATCGCTGATAGAATGTATGCTTTAAAGGTAATTCATAGGCACCCAGTGCATCACGATAGAATGTGTGCTTTAAAAAGTGATTCAATAGGCAACCAGTGGCATCATGATAGACTGTATGCTTTAGGTAAGTCATAGACAACCAGTAGCATCAAGATAGACTGTATGCTTTAAAGGTCAGTCATAGACAACCCGTGGCATCATGAAAGAATGTATGCTTTAAAAGGTGATTCATAGGCAACCAGTGGCATCACTAGAATGTATGCTTTAAAGGTGATTCAAAGACAACCAGTGGCATCACTGTAGGAATGTATGCTTTAAAGATGATTCATAGGCAACCAGTGGCATCATCGATAGAATGTATGCTTTAAAAAATGATTCATAGGCAAACCATGGCATCACGATAGAATGCACGCTTTAAAGGTGATTCATAGACAAACCATGGCACCACTATAAAATGTATACTTTAAAGGTGTTTTATAGACAAACCATGGCATCACTATAGAATGTATGCTTTAAAGGTGATTCATAGGCAACCAGTGGTATCACTATAGAATTATGCTTTCAAGCTAAGTCATAGGCAAAATCAGTGGCATCACTATTGAATGTATGCTTTAAAGGTGATTCATAGGCAATCAGTGGCCCCACAATGAATGTATGCTTTAAAGGTGATTCAGGCAACCAGTGGCATCACAATAGAATGTATCCTTTAAAGGTAAGTCATAGACAACCAGTGGCAGCATCACGATAGAATGTGTGCTTTTAAAAGGTGATTCATAGGTAACCAGTGGAATCACGATAGAATGTATGCTATAAAGGTGATTCATAGGTAACTTGGTGGAATCACGATAGAATGTATGCTAAAAAGGTGATTCATAGGATACTATGGCATCACAATAGAAGTATGTTTTAAAGGTGATTCATAGACAACTATGGGCATCACGATAGAATGTATGCTTTAAAGCTGATTCATAGACAACCAGTGGAATCACGATAGAATGTATAGCTTTAGGTGATTCATAGACAACTAGGGCGATATCACGATAGAATGTATGCTTTAAAGGTGATTCATAGGACAACCAGTGGAATCACGATAGAATGTATGCTATAAAGGTGATTCATAGGTAACCAGTGGAATCACGATAGAATGTATGCTATAAAGGTGATTCATAGGATACTAGGGCATCACAATGAATGTATGCTTTAAAGGTGATTCATAGACAACTATGGGCATCACGATAGAATGTATGCTTTAAAGGTGATTCATAGACAACCAGTGGCATCACGATAGAATGTATGCTTTAAAGGCGTATTCATAGACAACTAGCGATATCACGATAGAATGTATGCTTTAAAGGTGATTCATAGACAACTAGTGGCATCACGATAGAATGTATGTTTAAAGGTGATTCATAGGCCACCAGTAGCATCACGATAGAATGTATGCTTTAAAGTTAAAGGTAGGTCATAGACAACCAGTGGCATCATGATAGAATATATGCTTTAAGGGTAAGTCATAGACAATCAGTGGCATCAGGATAGAATGTATGCTTTAAGGGTAAGTCATAGACAATCAGTGGCATCAGGATAGAATGTAGCTTTAAAGGTGATTCATAGGCAACCAGTGGCATCACGATAGAATGTATGCTTTAAAAAGTTAAAGGTAGGTCATAGACAATCAGTGGCATCAGGATAGAATATATGCTTTAAGGGTAAGTCATAGACAATCAGTGGCATCAGGATAGAATGTAAGCTTTAAAGGTAAGTCATAGGCAACCAGTGGCATCATGATAAAATGTATGCTTTAAAGTTAAAAGAATGTGTCATAGACAATCAGTGGCATCAGATAGAATATATGCTTTAAAGGGTAAGTCATAGACAATCAGTGGCATCAGGATAGAATAGCTTTAAAAGGTAAGTAATAGGCAACCAGTGGCATCATGATAAAAATGTATGCTTTGAGGTGATTCATAGACAAACAGTGGCATCAATGCATAGAACAGTATGCTTTAAATTAATCATAGACAACCTGTGGCATCATGAAAGAATGTATGCTTTAAAGGTAGATTCATAGGCAACCAGTGGCATCATAGAATGTATGCTTTAAAGGTGATTCATAGGCAACCAGTGGCATCAATGATAGAATTATGCTTTAAAGGTGATTCATAGGCAACCAGTGGCATCCGTAGAATGTACGTTTTTAAAGGTAAGTCATAGGCAACCAGTAGCATCATGATAGAATGTATGTTTTAAAGGTAAGTCATAGGCAACCAGCAGCATCCGATAGAATGTATGTTTTAAAGGTAAGTCATAGACAACCAGTCACGGCTACGATTGAATGTGTGCTTTAAAGATGATTTATAGGCAACCAGTGACATCACGATCGAATGTATGCTTGAAAGGTCAGTCATAGACAACCCGTGGCATCATGAAAGAATGTATGCTTTAAAGGTGATTCATAGGCAACTAGTGGCATCACGATAGAATATATGCTTTAAAGGTGATTCATAGACAACCAGTGGTATCATGATAGAATATATGCTGTAAAAGGTGATTCATAGGCAACCAGTGGCATCATGATAGAATATATGCTTTAAAGGTGATTCATAGACAACCAGTGGTATCATGATAGAATATATGCTGTAAAAGGTGATTCATAGGCAACCAGTGGTATCATGATAGAATATATGCTGTAAAAGGTGATTCATAGGCAACCAGTGGTATCATGATAGAATATATGCTTTAAAGGTGATTCATAGACAACCAGTGGTATCATGATAGAATATATGCTGTAAAAGGTGATTCATAGGCAACCAGTGGCACCACTATAGAATGTATGCTTTAAAGGTAAGTCATAGACTACCTGTGGCATCATGAAAGAATGTATGTATGCTTTAAAGGTGACTCATAGGTAACCAGTGGTATCACAATAGAATATATATTTTAAAGGTGATTCATAGGCAAACAGTGGCATCACGATAGAATTTATGCTTTAAAGGTGATTCATAGGCAACCAGCGGCATTACGATAGAATTGATGCTTTAAGGGTGATTTATAGGCAACCAGTGGCATCAAGATAGAATGTATGCTTGAAAGGTCAGTCATACACAACCCGTGGCATCATGAAAGAATGTATGCTTTAAAGGTGATTCATAGGCAACCAGTAGCATCACGATGGAATATATGCTTTACAGGTAAGTCATAGACAACCAGTGACATCATGATAGAACCTATGCTTTAAAGGTGACTCATAGGCAACCAGTGGCATCACTATAGAATGTATGTTTTAAAGGTGATTGATAGGCAACCAGTATCATCACTATAGAATGTATGCTTTTAAGGTAATTCATAGGCAACCAGTGGTATCACAATAGAATGTATGCTTTTAAGGTGATTCATAGGCTACCAGTGGCATCACGATAGAATGTATTGTATGCTTTAAAGGTAAGTCATAGGCAATCAGTGGCATCACAATAGAATGTATGCCTAATAGGTGAATCATAGGCCACCAGTGGCATCACTATAGAATGTATGCTTGAAAGGTAAGTCATAGACAACCCGTGGCATCACAATAGAATATATGCTTTAAAGGTAAGTCATAGACAACCCGTGGCATGATGATAGAATGAAAGCCTTAAAGGTGAATCGTAGGCCACCAGTGGCATCACTATAGAATGTATCCTTTAAAGGTAAGTCAAAGACAACCCATGGCATCACAATAGAATATATGCTTTAAAGGTAAGCCATAGGCAACCAGTGGCATCAGTATAGAATGTATGCTTTAAAAGGTAATTCATAGGCCACACGAATATTTTTTAATCTTATCGAGCATCTCGAACTTATATCATTTATTTGAACAAGCTATTTACGAGATGGTGAAAGACCCATCAACGAAAGGTAACACCCCTTATTCCCAACTGCAACACTTATTGGGTATTAGACATTATCTGGGACGAGGCAAAACAGTCACCCAAGGAAACAACGTGGTAAAAATAATTCCTGAAGTCAACCTGACATAAGTGAGTGATACTAGATACCGCAATTCATCTGCTGTGCTTTGCCTTATTTTCAACAAGAGAAAAGAACACATACACCTTTGTAGAGATAACATTTATTGGATTGGTATCACTTTTGATTATTATCTTGATATGATAATGAAGTTTGTATACTTTGAAATGTTGATTTTGAGTCCATCAATACGTTTGTCTAGAGTGTTGTATGTTGTAAACATAAATGTTGTAATCTCTCTAACACAGGTAACTCATAAAATAAAGTTTATTAATTCCCCATAATACAAACTCATGACAGTGATAGCAAAGCAAATTTTCTGATTGATGGTGATATAATCTTATGTCAAACAAGAGGCATATTTGCAAATTTTCTGATTGACGGTGATATAATCTTATGTCAAATAAGAGGCATATTTGCACATTTTCTGGCAGTTGTGATGTCTTATAACCACAGTATTATGTTTTTCCCATTTTCTCGAAAAGCTACAGTGGTGCACTTATACACGGTTAGAGTCGGATAATAATCTTTCAGAAATCGAGAGTACAAACAATATTGGACAAAAAAATCAACAAACAAACAAATAAAATATATATACAACTAAATCAAAAAGAAAAACAGTTGGAAAAAACTTTTCAGTTATATCATTTGGCCTAGACAGCCAGCTTTAGATAAAATTGAGTGGAAAAAAAAGATAAATGTGTCCCATTTTAAATGGAACGCACATTCTCTCTCATCATCAGTATTACAATCACTCACAAATGTTAAACCTACTTTGAACTACGCTTCTATTTATCTTTTTATATAAAAGTTCCTTCAAGGCCGTGACGGCCCATGAGCCAGAATTTATCCTGGTTTCAATAGCATGAAGTGGAACAGGTGACAACTCCTCATCAGGACGCAGGGTTTTTACTCCCAAGCTAGTACTTTTACCCATTTGCAACTGGGCAGAGTGGGGGAAATGCGTGTTAAAGTATCTTTCCCAAAGAACACAACATCGGACCCAGCTTTGCTAGGATTCAAATTCAGGACCTCATGATCCCCAGTCCAGCAGCCTAACCGCTTGGCCACCGACGCCACTTATCTTTTTATATGGATACATATAATTTTTTCTATTGTTTTGTGTAATACTGAGGAGTGTAATGACGATCATGAAACTTAACAGTGCTCAATAGGAAGCACTGTATGAAACTACAGTATCATCTGATATGGGCAGAAAACCAAATTGCCAGTCTTTTTAGGCGAAAAAACCCCCACATACAATTATCGACTGTTATGCAGCTATGACCTTCTACTGCTCTCACCTATTTAGTACCATAATCCTGCTATCATCTTATCACTAACAGTGGAATAAGGACCTACAAACCTGAAGATGATCGCATTCTTCTGTAAAATAGCGAATTTTATCTTCCACCCTATCCCATTTCTCGCCTGACGCTAGAGCCTGCTGTCCCAGACCGAACACATCGAAAGGTTGTTCTGGGCTGAAAATCATTTGGAAAAAAGGAAAATCAGAGGGCAGAAAAAAAAATGAACTGTATTATCTTACAGGGAAAAAAGGGGAGGGAGGGAGGGGTGTCCTGAGGAAGCCATTTTTGTCAAGAATTGGACAAGTCTAGCTTATTGAAATATTGGGTGGAGCACTTCCTTCCCTTCACAAATGTAGCTTAGTGTCGATTCATTGATTTGAAATGAATATTTTAGAAACAATACAGACCTGACCTTCCACACATCTGTTGTACACTATAAAAGCTAGAAATTTTGTCTAAAGTATGGCAAATTGGTGCTCATTTGAATCCTCACAATGTACTCTTTCCAAACAATCTATTTTTGATGAATTGTCCAGAATACTGCCTTCCATCAGCCAGAAATTGTGTGACATATTCCGTGTATCTGTTATCAAAAAGGTGTCATCCGACATGAGTATAAAGGAGACGGGGAAGTTGAAACAGGGTCGACAAGAAGTAGTTGAAAAAAAGCCTATCTGAATAGGGCGTTTAGCGTGAAAGATTATCTGCCCTTGTTTCAGAAACAGATCGGTGGTAAATATTTTTGTGTGGAACCTGAAGCCCTTATTTAATTATAGTAATCCTTCTATTTTCTTTGTACCAGCAACACCCCTTTCTCAAACTCCAATGGGGAAATCTCGAACTACTAAGCTCTCATAATGTAAACAAAATATTTTTCAAATGCTTAAATTTTAAAATTTTACAGGAAAAAAAGTTAGGAGGAATGAGAAGTCACATACCCCTTTTGATTAAACATGTACAGGGCAGTATTCTTCAGCGGTAATGTAGATATAGAAAAGGTGTGTGTGGCCTGGAGAGGGGAGGAGTTACATTCTTTGTTTCGTAGATTCAAATTCATGGCTATCTCAAACTCATTGACCCTACCTGAAGGAGTTTGAGATAACTCTGCTGCTCTGTTTTCATGGTTGAAGTTTATGTGAATTCAAAAATGAAAAGTAGCTCAAGTATAAATCTAGAAAAGAATAGGATAATGCTTTGAAATGTCATAAAACATTGAGAGGCTCTTAACTAAATCTTGTCGACCCTGTTTGAAATGCCCTGGCTACCATATACTCATGTTGGATGGGACCTTTTGATAATAAGTGCTCGGAATTGGTCCACGTATTAGCCTGGCGATCGAAGGCAATATTCAGGATAGAGTACATTGTGATGATGAAAATGAGTACCCTCTTGCACACTTTAGACAAAATTACTGTCTTTCATAGTACAACAGATGTGTTGATAGTTATGCCTGCATCGATTCTAAAAAATTTGTATGATTTCAAAGAATTCTTACTAAGGTTCTTTTGTGGTATCAATGCGAAGGAAATGAACTGCTCCATCCAATAATTCAATAAACTAAATTTGTCCAATTTAGGGAAAAATGGCTTTCTCCCAGGACCCACTCCTTGAGAAAAAGTAAACAAGTTTTGCAGCAATAAATATCTTTTTGTATAATAAACGATGTAAATTTGACAACAAAAAATTTTAACAGTTGTAATGATTTTGAATGGAAACCTATTAGAATTTTAGTTCATCTCACTTGCATTAAATAATATAAACAGATTAACAAAATTTTTAATAATCTTACTAGAATAATTTACATAGAAAATTAAAAAAAACCCATAAATTTCACACAACCGATAACAGTGGTCTCCGCCTAAGAGGCCAGTTCCCGGGATTGAACAAAATGTAGTCTCTTAGGTGAAATCTAAATACGTGATATGGGGGGGGGGGGGGGTTTATCCTAAATAATCATTTCGTAAAATTTATTGGTTGCACCTTTTAGGCCTAGAGCTTAGCTAGGGAGGAGGTTGTATAAGAAAGATTAGGAAAAACAAAGCAGTGTACAATTCAAGAAAATTGTAGGCCTATTCCTTTATCTGTTTCTATTTTTCATTACACATTGCATCAAGCAATAAGGCTTAATTCCTCTTCAATCCAAACTATCACCAGTCCTTTTTCAATGAAAACATGTTTCTAGTTCACATCAATTACTTGTAGCAAGATACTCTAATGACAATGAATGCTAATGAGCTATAACACAATGAAGATCTACGATGACATGGTCCAGATAGAGAGAAGTGTGGCACTATTTGAATTTTCATTTCATTGAATTAAGTTTAGAATACCAATAAGGCCTTCCAACGAAAGAAAAACTGGCCTCTTAGCCGGATTGAAGCTTTTTGAAGTGGCCTCTAAGGCATGATAATTAAAGAGGAAAAAATCTGCTATGTAGGAAAAGCGGCCTCTTAGGCGAAGACCACTGTGTAACCCATAACAATCTTTTGTGAAGGCAACAGTCACACAC
Source organism: Doris montereyensis (assembly GCA_037039925.1). Taxonomy (NCBI): domain Eukaryota; kingdom Metazoa; phylum Mollusca; class Gastropoda; order Nudibranchia; family Dorididae; genus Doris; species Doris montereyensis. The sequence goes on along the minus strand of JAXRKP010001260.1, from coordinate 98,138 downwards.
CATCACATAAAAATTGTTTTCAAATTATCTTACAAGAGTGTTGATGAATCCGATATAATCAAAACGATCATTTTATCAGTACATATCTTTTGGAGAAGTGAATATATATTTCAAAACACTGAACAGTAAAGATACCATATTTATATCACATTAAACTCACTTATTGGGTTGATGTGGATCCTCAAGTATGTGTATTGACCGAGGATGAAGGCATGTTCTCAGATAGTCTGACCATACTTTGACTTCATCATCTAATCGACAATACTGTGACCAAAGACTTTTTGATTTTCATTAGAAGCTGTGGTTAAACCACTGTCCCCTGCAAAATAAAAGGAATTGATAGAATGAAAAGCTGTTTTCACTAATGTTACATAGAAATGTTGGGGCTTTCTTTAGGTTTGAGCAATTTTGTGACTTATCTTCAAATTGAAATTGCCATGTGTACACTTAAATCACATGCCCATACAATCAGAAAAATCACTTTAATCATATGTATACGGACAAGAGATGAATTACCTATATTCTCAGAGATAATGTCAGTTTCAGGCTTGCTGGTTTCATTGGCTTCTTCATTCTGCTGAAGATTCTAATTGAAAACATACAAAATAATATAAACATGTCTGGTGCAAAGCAAAAAAACTATAGATGACTTTATTATTTGTTTAATTGCCCTGTCTGTGGTAATACTGAACTGAAGGAAATGAAAATCGTTCTTTGCATTATTCCTTCCAAACAGTTTTGTTATTATAATATGATAAATTTCTTGTTTATGGAGTGTATTCTGAGTATATATTTATATACATAACTATTACTCATGGCAATACAAATCCAGTCTCACATGCATAACCAAAGATATTAATACCATTCATGATCATACATTCATATATATCTAATATAATTTTAAAAACTTGTTTATTTTCTGTCACGCCTCCTGACCTTGTTAAGCCATCAATCGAACTGAAATTTTGTATGGGAATACTCAAAGGCTTGGTGGTGTCGGTGGTCCAGTGGTTAGGGTGCCGGACTGGGGATCATGAGAATCCCGAGTTCAAATCCTAGCAAAGTCAGGTCCGACATAGTGTTCTTTGGGAATAACACTTAATACATATTTTCCCCACTCTACCCAAGTACAAATGGGTACAAGCACTAGCTTGGAAGTAAAAACCTGCATCAGACTAGCGTCCTGGCCAGGAGGTGATTATTGATATATATATATATATATATATATATATATATATATATATATATATATATATATATATATATATATATACACACACACATACATACATATCATTATATAACAGTAAATTCATGGATTTAGACCATTGTTAAAGAAAACATTTGAGTTTTATGAGTATTCCTCAAATTGATCATAAGTTACATTATTTTAAACTTATAAAGTCTTTATTATCTAAATCCAATAGAAACCGTATGAAGAAAAACATTAGTTTTCCAGGATATCATAGCAACATGTTCTTTGGAAAAAAAAGAAAAACTCACAACACATTGCTAATTGTTTGTGATTATAATTATTATTAGAGCTATAATAACAAGCCAATTGGTAAAGTCTGCTTTCACAAAAGTGAAACATTCTGCATAAAACTGAAATATCCTAATCTTTTTTATCTATTGTACTACATACCTCTTGGTCAAGATCCTCTAAATATCTGTTCTTTTTCCCAACTTGAGCTTGATGAAGAGTGACGTCGCCAGTCCTTGGCACATTAAATAATAATAGCATCATGGAAACACAACACAATGGATGATTAATACAAAATTTATAACACAAAAAAGCCACAGTGGAGTGAAGCCAAGTGATAAACGACAACAAAATTACAACTCCACCAATAAAGACAAAACAAACATATCCAGCCCTACCTAGCCCCATTTATTTCTCTATTTTTTCTCCTTTCTTATACTCATTTTAATATCACCGTCTTCCCTTTCTTGATTCTTATCATCTCTACTGCCCCCTATTTGCTCTTCCTTTCTGTTTTTCCTTCTGATATCACACAGTGTGATGCCTGTCTAAATGTGCAGATATCCCTCTTTTGTTGTCTGACAAAAGGTCATAACCGAAACAACACGTGCTTGTTCTGTCTTTATTGTTGGAGTTGCCACTTATTGTCGTTCATCACTTGTTACAAAATTTATATGACCTGCAATATTTACCTCACCTCTTTAAATCAAATTACCCAATAAAAGTTGTAATGGGGCGTTTAGCGTGTGAAATTATCTGCCCTTGTTTCAAAAAAGATCAGTAGGAACTCTTTTGTGTGGAGCCTGAATCCCTTATTTAATTATAGTAAAATACGAGGGCAGTGAGTACCGCACATCATCATTCATAAAACCCTATTCTTCATCTTTCGGCTTTTCCCGTAAAGGGTCGCCACAGTAGATCATCTTTCTCCACCATGTCCTATCCTGTTCCGCCCCATCTCTTGCATCAACTATCTTCAATGTTTTCCTGCACCATAGCTATACTTTTTCGCTTTGTCTTTCCCCTCTTCCTCCCTGCCCGGTATGTCCATCCGCAACATCTTCTGTCCAATATATTCCATACAGGATGACAACCAGTAATGATAATAAAAACTAGAAATAATAGATTAGTAGTACATAACATTCTATGTGTTCCTATTTTTAAAACTTATTGATTGACGCTAACACAATTAATATATTATCTTTTTTATTTGTTTGCACTGAATAACATTGATGCACAGACTCACATTTTATGAGAAAGTATTATAGGATTTTGCATTGAGGAAATGCGGCGATGCAATATGTTACCACGGCCAATCTCGTGCGGTCCAATTGGGAATACTTGAAACAAGCTAAACGCCCCTGTAGTTTTACATTTTGATCCATTTTCATGAAATGTAATTTAGTATATTTTTGAAGCCTGTTTTCAATTCTCAAATTCTCTGACAAATTATATAAATGTTTCAACCCAAATTTGTATTTTTTTTTTCGTGTCCTATTTTTAAAACTTGTTTGTTGGACAGAAAAATCTTCATCCAGAGCTAGAACCTAATAGAAATAGATCTAGACACAGGGAGATACAATATATTTATTAACAAGAGTGATATAAAAGTCTCAATTATTAATCAGATTCTATGGCAACACAAGACAGTAGAACGTGGGCATCTAATTTTCTAAAATTCGTAAAGGTGAAAATACAAGCACTTAAGAATAAGTAGATCTAGCGTTCTGCTCTACCGGCTGGTACTGGCAAGAATAAGTTGTGAAATGACACGCATAGAATGTCGAAGATGCCATAACAACTATTTTCTCACAATTTTATATGTATATCTAAATAAATCTAGTCATATATGTTGATTCACATGTTTAGATAGATAACATTTAAGTGTTAAAGTCAACGTGTACGTCTTCTGCTGTCACTATACACTGAATAGCACTAGTAAAAAACAGCCACGCAAAAAAGTTACCATTGATCTGGAAATCGCGTAATACATCATGGGACAGATTGGCAGTAGGAGCGAAATGCCACCTTAGATATAAATTTGGTTTTAAACCAAAACGTAATCAAAATAGTAAAAAAATGACAGATTGTGAATTTTTTAAATTAAATTACTGAAATTTTAAAAAGAAATAAAAAACATTTTTGTTTTAAACAAAGAGCTTTAATAAGGCTCAGTATTTGGCATACTGCTGAAATGTTTTACAGTCTAATCTAACCGCATCAGTTCTCTGTATTGTAAATTACATGATATAGAACATTGAAGTTACCAGTTGATGTTTGTCCTCAGATTGAGCATCATATAAGATGCCTTCTCTCTTAAGAGATCCTAAGCTGTGATTTAAATCAAAAGCTACCAAACGGGGGTGTATAAGTGACTTCTGAGGAATGAAAACATACAATAATATAATGTAAAAGAAATTATTTTAAAACTTAAAAAGGTAGGGACATTTGCAAGATAAGATTTTCCTTCATGTTCCAATTAATTTAAAAAAAAACTATTTTGGCCTCTCTTTTTCCTCTTTTCCATTTCAGGCTTTTCCTCCTAAATTAATTTACACATCTACTAGTAAAAGCGCTGTGTAATTTGTTTAGTTTAAAATGACATAAAATAAAAAGGAAAAAAAGGCACCAAAATGGAATGTGTGGTGCAATTTTCCCCCTTTTTAAAATTGAAGATGAAGAAAATGTCAACAAAGACAAAACTCAAAATTTTCAAATTAAACATACAGAAGAGACTTTTATATGGAGCGGAAACATGGAGATCAAACAAAACAACCAAAATCTCTAAACATTCAAACAAATGCTTAAGGAACAGTTGGGGCATCCATTGGCCGGAAATAATTAGCAATGTTGAGTTATGTCGCAGAACATGGAAGGAAGCCATTGAAAGAGAAAATTGCTAGAAGGAAATGGCGTTAAGTGGGATATACATTGAGAAAGCCGAGACAAGCATCATATTGAAGACAAGCTCTCCATTAGAACCCACAGGGTAAAAGAAAAGGGGTCAACCCAGAGACATATGGAGACGATAGATGGAAGCAGAGATGAGAAGATTCAAGTATTCCTTGGCAACAACTGGAAACAGATGCGAGAGATAAACAGCTCTGGGGTATTACTGCTCACACCTTTGGCCCTACCCAAGGGACAACAGGTGATAATTAATAGTAAAATGCAAGAACTACAAACCAAAAGAAAGAAATGAAAATGACTTATAAGTGATGTGACACTTTCCTACCATTTCCAACTATGTGAAAGTATTATTGTGACCCCCACAACCCTAATCTGGTACTCTCATTTCATTCAGTTATGCCATCTCGCGTAACTTATTATTATCATTATTATGCCCTTCTCATCTTATACCAGGGTAGAGGCAATAAACAACTGACTTCCCTTTTGTTCCCATCTTGTTAAGTCCTTTCACAAAGATCTCTCTTCAGTCATCGTCCACTCGCTTCTTCTCCAGGTTACTCATGGCTTGCCCCTGTGGGTTCCATTGAAGGGCGTGTCTTATAGCAACTTCTCTGAGGTTGTGTCCTATCTATCTCCATTTCCACTGTCCTAATTCTTGTGCTTTTGGTCTTCGCGCTGTTCTTTCCCAAGAGTGTTTCATTCCTTTAATTTTATCCGACCACTGAATCCCCTTGTTTGCTAAATGTCTGGCGTAGTGCTCAAGTTCAAGCCGGACAACTCAACTGTTGGGACTAATCATATGCTCAGTTACTGGTCCTTGCCTCCGATGGGTACATGGCCAGTGTAGGTTAACACTATTGCACGTTAGTGTTACATCCGGTTTTGGTCTTTTTTGTCTCCTCATTGTCTGACAGCCTTCACAGTTTAACTGATTGTTAATAGTGCTGTACCTGCCCAAGAATTTGAAAAAATCAAGTCCGATTATCAAAGTTTTTTCCATTAAATTAACAGTTTTGTTCCCTCTATCTTATGTCAAGAGTGGGAACAGCGATCTGTCAATTTATCGATAAACAGAATATAGGACAAAATTTAGTTCCTGCTCTATTCAGTCGGATAATAAGCAAGTTTGTTGGAGTATCAGCGGTCAAATTATCGAGCGTTCTACTGTACTTCTCCTTGATTTCAATGACTGACAATTGAATTCTCTCATGTAATGTAATAGATTTACCTTTCAGATTCTTGCCTTCTCGGTACAAAACATCATGATTTATCTCTTTTGTAAAGTCCAAGAGGGCTTGTGGATCATACACAAAGGAAGATTCCTGAAATTAAGTAACAGAATGAAAATAACATTAAATATAATGATTCGGTAGTATCAGCCTAAGAGGCCAGTCCACATGTAACAAATTCTTTCCTCTTTAATTAGCATGCCTAACTTAACTGTCTGCCTAACACAGTGCAATCAAATGAAAATTCAAATTAAGATCGGCAATACCGCTTTCTCTATCTGGAACACATACATCCTGTTGTAGGCCTAGAATCTATGCCAGTACTAGGTCCCACCAAGCAAGCGTCAGGCTCTTTGATGTTGTCTCCAGACTGTGATTTGAGTTTGGATTTGATTTGATCTTACCCACATCCACATTTAAAGTAATCTCAAGGCTTTTGGTAGGATATTTTTATTTTGCCAAGATTCCCAGTAAACAGCCAAGGGATCTTTAAATCTTAAGCGTGCAGAGCTGTGATCTGCATACCAAACCTCATTTTCATCATCCATTTGCAATGGGACTAAGAGTCGACCCACCTACCTGGACATGGGGAGGTGGGGGGAGGAGGAGAGGAACATGAAAATACAAGAAAATTGTTCAATCTGTTATGCATGAACACAAGACCTTTTGATTGAGAAGCAGACACCCCACCAAATGAACTTGAAGACTATTGACACCTAGTTAAAATTTTCCCTTTCGCTCCATATCAATTTGACTCCTACTTTACTCGAGTACCAAAACAGTCATTGATTCATCATCCCGTTAATACATCCCATGCTAATGACGAATAGCATTTTTTCTCTCAGATATTTGTACTAATAATGAATAGTCATTATAGAATCTAGTCATTTAGGTAGAGGAAAGATTACAATAATGATAGTCAGGCATGCATTATAACCATCCCTGACCCTGAACCACCCCCACACGCAAAAACCAAGGCCCTCCCACCCTGCCCTGCGTCTATCCCAGACGAAGTTAGGTCCCTCTTCTGCTCATCCTAAGGCAAATCACACACCTGTGGCACCCGTGTCGGTGTTTATTTTTCTCGAAATCCTTGGAATCCCTCGAAAGCCCTTTGGTAGACCTCGAAAGACACTTACCAAATCATCAATTTTAGTCTCAAAAGGCAAAATAACACCAGCCTACATGGTTCTTTACCTTGTATGTCCTGGTATTTTAGCCGTGGTATAGGTCTATAGTATGCATACGAAATTACCATTAGATGTCGAGTATTTTATAGAGAATATAGAGCTTGCCACTGAATGACTAGATTTGGACGTAATAACTGACAGGAAAATACTGATATGGGTCTGATAAATTATTAAAATGTTGGAGGGATATATTATGACTTGCGTCTGGGGTGTCAGGGTCTTTTAAATGTTTTTTTAGTATGCATACGAAATTACCATTAGATGCCGAGTATTTTATATTTATAGAGAATATATAGAGTCGCCACTGAATGACTAGGTTTGGACGTAATAACTGACAGGAAAATACTGATATGGGTCTGATAAGTTATTAAAATGTTGGAGGAATATATTATGACTTGCGTCTGGGGTGTCAGGGGTCTTTAAATGTTTTATGTGTTTTTGGTGGGCCAAAGAAGAAGACCTGTTCCGAGGGTAACGGGGATTTCTATAGTTAGCGCCAATTTGTTTTGTTTTTGTTTGGAACCACTTTTCAACTCTATTGTCGGTAAAAGAACCACTTAGGCTGGTGTTATTTTGCCTTCTGAGATTAAAATTGATGATTTGGTAAGTGTCTTTCGAGGTCTACCAAAGAGCTGAGGATTCCTAGGGATTCCAAGGGCTTCCTAGTGATTCCTAGGAATTCCTAGGGATTTCGAGAAAAATAAACACCGGAATTCATAGGAATCACTAGGAAGCCCTTGAAACCTAGGAATCCCTTTCGAAAGCTCTTTGGTAGACCTCGTAAGAGACTTACCAAATCATCAATTTTAGTCTCAGAAGGCAAATAACATACGTGGTTCTTTACCGACAATAGAGTTGAAAAGTGTGACGTCACTTAGCGGACAACCCAGTTTTTGGTTCCAAACAAAAAAAAACTAAATGGCGCTAACTATAGAAATCCCTGTTACCCTCAAACAGGTCTTCTTCTTTGGCCCACAAAAACGCATAAAAAATTTAAAAGACCCCTGACACCCCAGACGCAAGTCATAATATATTCCTCAATATTTGAATAACTTATCAGACCCATATCAGTATTTTCCTGTCAGTTATTACGTCCAAGTCTAGTCAGTCAGTGGCGAGCTCTATATATTCTCTATAAAATACTCGGCATCTAATGGTAATTTGTGATGCATACTATAGACCTATACCACTTAGGCTGGTGTTATTTTGCCTTCTGAGACTAAAATTGATGATTTGGTAAGTGCCTTTCGAGGTCTGCCAAAGGGCTTTCGAGGGATTCCTAGGGATTCCAAGGGCTTCCTAGTGATTCCTAGGAATTCCTATTTTCTTCATCTTCAATTTTAAAAAGGGGGAAAATTGCACCACACATTCCATTTTATGGCTTTTTTTCCTTTTTTATTTTATGTCATTTTAAACTAAACAAATACACAGCGCTTTTTTACTAGTAGATGTAAATTAATTTAGAGGAAAAGCCTGAAATGAAAAGAGGAAAAGAGAGGCCAAAATAGTTTTTTTTAAATTAATTGGAACATGAAGCGAAAATCTTATCTTGCAAATGTCCCTACCTTTTAAGTTTTAAAATAATTTCTTTTACATTATATTATTGAATGTTTTCATTCCTCAGAAAGTCACTTATACACCCTGTTTGGTAGCTTTTGATTTAAATCACAGCTTAGGATCTCTTAAGAGAGAAGGTATCTTATATGATGCTCAATCTGAGGACGCATCAACTGGTAACTTCAATGTTCTATATCATGTAATTTACAATACAGAGAACTGATGCGGTTAGATTAGACTGTAAAAACATTTCAGCAGTATGCCAAATACTGAGCCTTATTAAAGCTCTTTGTTTAAAACAAAATGTTTTTATTTCTTTTTTAAAATTTCAGTAATTTAATTTGAAAAATTCACAATCTGTCATTTTTTATTTATTTTGATTACGTTTTGCTTAAAACCAAATTTATATCTAAGGTGGCATTTCTACTGCCAATCTGTCCCATGATGGTTTACGATTTCCCCAGATCAATGGTAACTTTTTTGCGTATTGTTTTTTTACTAGTGCTATTCAGTGTATAGTGACAGCAGAAGACGCATACGTTGACTTTAACACTTAAATGTTATCTATCTAAACATGTGAATCAACATATATGACTAGATTTATTTAGATATACATATAAAATTGAGAAATAGCTGTATAAAGCATTCGACATTCTATGCGTGTCATTTCACAACTTATTCTTGCCAGTACTAGCCGGGTAGAGCAGAACGCTAGATCTACTTATTCTTATGCTTTGTATTTTCACCTTTACGAATTTTAGAAATTAGATGCCCACGTTTCTACTGTCTTGTGTTGCCATAGAATCTGATTAATAATTGAGACTTTTATATCACTCTTGTTAATAAATATATTGTATCTCCCTGTCTAGATCTATTTCTATTAGGTTCTAGCTCTGGATGAAGATTTTTTCTGTCCAACAAACAAGTTTTAAAAAATAGGACAACGAAAAAAAAATACAAATTTGGGTTGAAACATTTATATAATTTGTCAGAGAATTTGAGAATTGAAAACAGGCTTCCAAAAATATACTAAATTACATTTCATGAAAATGGATCAAAATGTAAAACTACAGGGGCGTTTAGCTTGTTTCAAATATTCCCAATTGGACCGCACGGATTGGCCGTGGTAACACTATTGCATCGCCGCATTTCCTCAATGCAAAATCCTATAATACTTTCTCTATAAAATGTGAGTCTGTGCCATCAATATTCAGTGCAAACAAATAAAAAGATAATATATTTAATTGTGTTGTCGTCAATCAATAAAAAAGTTTTAAAAATAGGAACACATAGAATGTTATGTACTACTAATCTATTATTTCTAGTTTTTATTATCATTACTGGTTGTCATCCTGTATGGAATATATTGGACAGAAGATGTTGCGGATGGACATACCGGCAGGAGGAAGAGGAAGACCAAAGTGAAAAAGTATAGCTATGGTGCAGGAAAACATTGAAGATAGTTGATGCAAGAGATGAGGCGAACAGGATAGGACATGGTGGAGAAAGATGATCTACTGTGGGCGACCCTTTACGGGAAAAGCCGAAAGATGAAGAATAGGGTTTATGAATGATGATGTGCGGTACTCACTGCCCTCGTATTTACTATAATTAAATAAGGGATTCAGGCTCCACAAAAAGAGTTCCTACTGATCTTTTTTGAAACAAGGGCAGATAATTTCCCACACGCTAAACGCCCCATTACAACTTTTTTATTGGGTAATTTGATTTAAAGAGGTGAGGTAAATATTGCAGGTCATATAAATTTTGTAACAAGTGATGAACGACAATAAGTGGCAACTCCAACAATAAAGACAGAACAAGCCGTGTTGTTTCGGTTTATGACCTTTTGTCAGACAACAAAAAGAGGGATATCTGCACATTTAGACAGGCATCACACTGTGTGATATCAGAAGGAAAAACAGAAAGGAAGAGCAAATAGGGGGCGAGTAGAGATGATAAGAATCAAGAAAGGGAAGACGGTGATATTAAGAATGAGTATAAGGAAAAGGAGAAAAAATAGAGAAATAAATGGGGCTAGGTAGGGCTGGATATGTTTGTTTTGTCTTTATTGGTGGAGTTGTAATTTTGTTGTCGTTTATCACTTTTGACTTCCTCCACTGTGGCTTTTTTGTGTTATAAATTTTGTATTAATCATCCATTGTGTTGTGTTTCCATGATGCTATTATTATTTAATGTGCCAAGGACTGGCTGACGTCCTCTTCATCAAGCTCAAGTTGGGAAAAAGAACAGATATTTAGAGGATCTTGACCAAGAGGTATGTAGTACAATAGATAAAAAGATTAGGATATTTCAGTTTTATGCAGAATGTTTCACTTTGTGAAAGCAGACTTTACCAATTGGCTTGTTATTATAGCTCTAATAATAATTATAATCACAAACAATTAGCAATGTGTTGTGAGTTTTTCTTTTTTTCCAAAGAACATGTTGCTATGATATCCTGGAAAACTAATGTTTTTCTCTCATACGGTTTCTATTGGATTTAGATAATAAAGACTTTATAAGTTTAAAATAATGTAACTTATGATCAATTTGAGGAATACTCATAAAACTCAAATGTTTTCTTTAACAATAGTCTAAATCCATGAATTTACTGTTATATAATGATATGTATGTATGTGTGTGTGTATATATATATATATATATATATATATATATATATATATATATATATCTCAATAATCACCTCCTGGCCAGGACGCTAGTCTGATGCAGGTTTTTACTTCCAAGCTAGTGCTGGTACCCATTTGTACTTGGGTAGAGTGGGGAAAATATGTATTAAGTGTTATTCCCAAAGAACACTATGTCGGACCTGACTTTGCTAGGATTTGAACTCGGGATTCTCATGATCCCCAGTCCGGCACCTAACCACTGGACCACCAACACCACCAAGCCTTTGAGTATTCCCATACAAAATTTCAGTTCGATTGATGGCTTAACAAGGTCAGGAGGCGTGACAGAAAATAAACAAGTTTTTAAAATTATATTAGATATATATGAATGTATGATCATGAATGGTATTAATATCTTTGGTTATGCATGTGAGACTGGATTTGTATTGCCATGAGTAATAGTTATGTATATAAATATATACTCAGAATACACTCCATAAACAAGAAATTTATCATATTATAATAACAAAACTGTTTGGAAGGAATAATGCAAAGAACGATTTTCATTTCCTTCAGTTCAGTATTACCACAGACAGGGCAATTAAACAAATAATAAAGTCATCTATAGTTTTTTTGCTTTGCACCAGACATGTTTATATTATTTTGTATGTTTTCAATTAGAATCTTCAGCAGAATGAAGAAGCCAATGAAACCAGCAAGCCTGAAACTGACATTATCTCTGAGAATATAGGTAATTCATCTCTTGTCCGTATACATATGATTAAAGTGATTTTTCTGATTGTATGGGCATGTGATTTAAGTGTACACATGGCAATTTCAATTTGAAGATAAGTCACAAAATTGCTCAAACCTAAAGAAAGCCCCAACATTTCTATGTAACATTAGTGAAAACAGCTTTTCATTCTATCAATTCCTTTTATTTTGCAGGGGACAGTGGTTTAACCACAACTTCTAATGAAAATCAAAAAGTCTTTTGGTCACAGTATTTATCGATTAGATGATGAAGTCAAAGTATGGTCAGACTATCTGAGAACATGCCTTCATCCTCGGTCAATACACATACTTGAGGATCATCAACACAATAAGTGAGTTTAATGTGATATAAATATGGTATCTTTACTGTTCAGTGTTTTGAAATATATATTCACTTCTCAAAAGATATGTACTGATAAAATGATCGTTTTGATTATATCGGATTCATCAACACTCTTGTAAGATAATTTGAAAAACAATTTTATGTGATGGTGTGTGACTGTTGCCTTCACCAAAAGATTGTTATGGGTTACAGTGGTCTTCGCCTAAGAGGCCGCTTTTCCTACATAGCAGATTTTTTCCTCTTTAATTATCATGCCTTAGAGGCCACTTCAAAAGCTTCAATCCGGCTAAGAGGCCAGTTTTTCTTTCGTTGGAAGGCCTATTGGTATTCTAAACTTAATTCAATGAAATGAAAATTCAAATAGTGCCACACTTCTCTCTATCTGGACCATGTCATCGTAGATCTTCATTGTGTTATAGCTCATTAGCATTCATTGTCATTAGAGTATCTTGCTACAAGTAATCGATGTGAACTAGAAACATGTTTTCATTGAAAAAGGACTGGTGATAGTTTGGATTGAAGAGGAATTAAGCCTTCATGCTTGATGCAATGTGTAATGAAAAATAGAAACAGATAAAAGGAATAGGCCTACAATTTTCTTGAATTGTACACTGCTTTGTTTTTCCTAATCTTTCTTATACAACCTCCTCCCTAGCTAAGCTCTAGGCCTAAAGGTGCAACCAATAAATTTTACGAAATGATTATTTAGGATAACCCCCCCCCCCCCCCCCCCATCACGTATTTAGATTTCACCTAAGAGACTACATTTTGTTCAATCCCGAACTGGCCTCTTAGGCGGAGACCACTGTTATCGGTTGTGTGAAATTTATGGGTTTTTTTTATTTTCTATGTAAATTATTCTAGTAAGATTATTAAAAATTTTGTTAATCTGTTTATATTATTTAATGCAAGTGAGATGAACTAAAATTCTAATAGGTTTCCATTCAAAATCATTACAACTGTTAAAAATTTTTGTTGTCAAATTTACATCGTTTATTATACAAAAAGATATTTATTGCTGCCAAAACTTGTTTACTTTTTCTCAAGGAGTGGGTCCTGAGAAAGCCATTTTTTCCCTAAATTGGACAAATTTAGTTTATTGAATTATTGGATGGAGCAGTTCATTTCCTTCGCATTGATACCACAAAAGAACCTTAGTAACAATTCTTTGAAATCATACAAATTTTTTAGAATCGATGCAGGCATAACTATCAACACATCTGTTGTACTATGAAAGACAGTAATTTTGTCTAAAGTGTGCAAGAGGGTACTCATTTTCATCATCACAATGTACTCTATCCTGAATATTGCCTTCGATCGCCAGGCTAATACGTGACCAATTCCGAGCACTTATTATCAAAAGGTCCCATCCAACATGAGTATATGGTAGCCAGGGCATTTCAAACAGGGTCGACAAGATTTAGTTAAGAGCCTCTCAATGTTTTATGACATTTCAAAGCATTATCCTATTCTTTTCTAGATTTATGTGAGCTACTTTTCATTTTTGAATTCACATAAACTTCAACCATGAAAACAGAGCAGCAGAGTTATCTCAAACTCCTTCAGGTAGGGTCAATGAGTTTGAGATAGCCATGAATTTGAATCTACGAAACAAAAGAATGTAACTCCCCTCCCCTCTCTCCAGGCCAAACACACCTTTTCTATATCTACATTACCGCTGAAGAATACTGCCCTGTACATGTTTAATCAAAAAGGGGTATGTGACTTCATTCCTCCTAACTTTTTTCCTGTAAAATTTTAAAATTTAAGCATTTGAAAAATATTTTGTTTACATTATGAGAGCTTAGTAGTTCGAGATTTCCCCCATTGGAGTTTGAGAAAGGGGTGTTGCTGGTACAAAGAAAATAGAAGGATTACTATAATTAAATAAGGGCTTCAGGTTCCACACAAAATATTTACCACCGATCTGTTTCTGAAACAAGGGCAGATAATCTTTCACGCTAAACGCCCTATTCAGATAGGCTTTTTCAACTACTTCTTGTCGACCCTGTTTCAACTTCCCCGTCTCCTTTATACTCATGTCGGATGACACCTTTTTGATAACAGATACACGGAATATGTCACACAATTTCTGGCTGATGGAAGGCAGTATTCTGGACAATTCATCAAAAATAGATTGTTTGGAAAGAGTACATTGTGAGGATTCAAATGAGCACCAATTTGCCATACTTTAGACAAAATTTCTAGCTTTTATAGTGTACAACAGATGTGTGGAAGGTCAGGCCTGTATTGTTTCTAAAATATTCATTTCAAATCAATGAATCGACACTAAGCTACATTTGTGAAGGGAAGGAAGTGCTCCACCCAATATTTCAATAAGCTAGACTTGTCCAATTCTTGACAAAAATGGCTTCCTCAGGACACCCCCTCCCTCCCTCCCCTTTTTTCCCTGTAAGATAATACAGTTCATTTTTTTCTGCCCTCTGATTTTCCTTTTTTCCAAATGATTTTCAGCCCAGAACAACCTTTCGATGTGTTCGGTCTGGGACAGCAGGCTCTAGAAGGCCAGGCGAGAAAATGGGATAGGGTGGAAGATAAAATTCAGCTATTTTACAGAAGAATGCGATCATCTTCAGGTTTGTAGGTCCTTATTCCACTGTTAGTGATAAGATGATAGCAGGATTATGGTACTAAATAGGTGAGAGCAGTAGAAGGTCATAGCTGCATAACAGTCGATAATTGTATGTGGGGGTTTTTTCTGCCTAAAAAGACTGGCAATTTGGTTTTCTGCCCATATCAGATGATACTGTAGTTTCATACAGTGCTTCCTATTGAGCACTGTTAAGTTTCATGATCGTCATTACACTCCTCAGTATTACACAAAACAATAGAAAAAATTATATGTATCCATATAAAAGATAAGGGCGTCGGGTGGCCAAGCGGTTAGGCTGCTGGACTGGGGATCATGAGGTCCTGAATTTGAATCCTAGCAAAGCTGGGTCCGATGTTGTGTTCTTTGGGAAAGATACTTTAACACGCATTTCCCCCACTCTGCCCAGTTGCAAATGGGTAAAAGTACTAGCTTGGGAGTAAAAACCCCAAGGTCCTGATGAGGAGTTGTCACCTGTTCCACTTCATGCTATTGAAACCAGGATAAATTCTGGCTCATGGGCCGTCACGGCCTTGAAGGAACTTTATATAAAAAGATAAATAGAAGCGTAGTTCAAAGTAGGTTTAACATTTGTGAGTGATTGTAATACTGATGATGAGAGAGAATGTGCTTCCATTTAAAATGGGACACATTTATCTTTTTTTTCCACTAATTTTATCTAAAGCTGGCTGTCTAGGCCAAATGATATAACTGAAAAGTTTTTTCCAACTGTTTTTTCTTTTGATTTAGTTGTATATATATTTTATTTGTTTGTTTGTTGATTTTTTTGTCCAATATTGTTTGTACTGATTTCTGAAAGATTATTATCCCACTCTAACCGTGTATAAGTGCACCACTGTAGCTTTTCGAGAAAAATGGGAAAACATAATACTGTGGTTATAAGACATCACAACTGCCAGAAAATGTGCAAATATGCCTCTTATTTGACATAAGATTATATCACCGTCAATCAGAAAATTTGCAAATATGCCTCTTGTTTGACATAAGATTATATCACCATCAATCAGAAAATTTGCTTTGCTATCACTGTCATGAGTTTGTATTATGGGGAATTAATAAACTTTATTTTATGAGTTACCTGTGTTAGAGAGATTACAACATTTATGTTTACAACATACAACACTCTAGACAAACGTATTGATGGACTCAAAATCAACATTTCAAAGTATACAAACTTCATTATCATATCAAGATAATAATCAAAAGTGATACCAACCAACAATGTTTATCTCTACAAAGGTGTATGTGTTCTTTCTCTCTTGTTGAAAATAAGGCAAAGCACAGCAGATGAATTAAGTGTATCTAGTATCACTCACTTATGTCAGGTTGATTCAGGAATTATTTTTACCACGTTAGTTTTGGGTGACTGTTTTGCCTGCCCCAGATAATGTCTAATACCCAATAAGTGTTGCAGTTGGGAATAAGGGGTGTTGCCTTTCGTTGATGGGTCTTTCACCATCTCGTAAATAGCTTGTTCAAATAAATGATATAAGTCTTCGAGATGCTCGATAAGATTAAAAATATTCGTGTGGCCTATGAATTACCTTTAAAGCATACATTCTATACTGATGCCACTGGTTGCCTATGGCTTACCTTTAAAGCATATATTCTATTGTGATGCCACGGGTTGTCTATGACTTACCTTTAAAGGATACATTCTATAGTGATGCCACTGGTGGCCTACGATTCACCTTTTAAGGCTTTCATTCTATCATCATGCCACGGGTTGTCTATGACTTACCTTTAAAGCATATATTCTATTGTGATGCCACGGGTTGTCTATGACTTACCTTTCAAGCATACATTCTATAGTGATGCCACTGGTGCCTATGATTCACCTATTAGGCATACATTCTATTGTGATGCCACTGATTGCCTATGACTTACCTTAAAGCATACAATACATTCTATCGTGATGCCACTGGTAGCCTATGAATCACCTTAAAAGCATACATTCTATTGTGATACCACTGGTTGCCTATGAATTACCTTAAAAGCATACATTCTATAGTGATGATACTGGTTGCCTATCAATCACCTTTTTAAAACATACATTCTATAGTGATGCCACTGGTTGCCTATGAGTCACCTTTAAAGCATAGGTTCTATCATGATGTCACTGGTTGTCTATGACTTACCTGTAAAGCATATATTCCATCGTGATGCCACTGGTTGCCTGGTGAATCACCTTTAAAGCATACATTCTTTCATGATGCCACGGGTTGTGTATGACTGACCTTTCAAGCATACATTCTATCTTGATGCCACTGGTTGCCTATAAATCACCCTTAAAGCATCAATTCTAAATGCCGCTGGTTGCCTATGAATCACCTTTAAAGCATAAATTCTATCGTGATGCCACTGTTTGCCTATGAATCACCTTTAAAATATATATTCTATTGTGATACCACTGGTTACCTATGAGTCACCTTTAAAGCATACATTCTTTCATGATGCCACAGGTAGTCTATGACTTACCTTTAAAGCATACATTCTATAGTGGTGCCACTGGTTGCCTATGAATCACCTTTTACAGCATATATTCTATCATGATACCACTTTGTCTATGAATCACCTTTTAAGCATATATTCTATCATGATACCACTGGTTGTCTATGAATCACCTTTAAAGCATATATTCTATCATGATACCACTGGTTGCCTATGAATCACCTTTTACAGCATATATTCTATCATGATACCACTGGTTGTCTATGAATCACCTTTAAAGCATATATTCTATCATGATGCCACTGGTTGCCTATGAATCACCTTTTACAGCATATATTCTATCATGATACCACTGGTTGTCTATGAATCACCTTTAAAGCATATATTCTATCATGATGCCACTGGTTGCCTATGAATCACCTTTTGATGCCACATGCATATATTCTATCATGATAAATCCACTGGTTGTTGTCTATGAATCACCTTTAAAGCATATATTCTATCATGATGATGGTTGCCACTGGTTGCCTATGAATCACCTTTAAAGCATAATTCTATCGTGATTGGTTGTCTATGAATCACCTTTAAAGCATACATTCTAGTGATGCCACTGGTTGCCTATGAATCACCTTTAAAGCATACATTCTTTCATGATGCCACTGGTTGTCTATGAATTTAAAGACCTTTCGTGAAGCATACATTCGTATTTTATCATGATGCCACTGGTTTGCCTATGGTTTTAAAGCCTATCCACTGATGTCTAAGCTTAATCATCTTTTAAAGCATATATTCTATCCTGATTGATTGTCATGACCTACCTTTAACTTTAAAGCATAATTTTATCATGATGACTGGTTGTCTATGACTTACCTTTAAAGCATACATTCTATCGATGCCACTGCTGGTTGCCTATGACTTACCTTTAAAACATACATTCTATCATGATGCTACTGGTTGCCTATGACTTACCTTTACCTAACGGTTGTCCCATCCTGATGACTGACGTACATTCTATCGATTGGATGCCACTGGTTGCCTATGAATCATCTTTGTGATGCCACTGTAGGCCTATGAATCACTTTTAAAACATACATTCTATCGTGAACTAGTTGACTGGTTGCCTATCGAATCACCTTTAAAGCATACATTCTAGTGATGCCACTGGTTGCCTATGAATCACCTTTAAAGCATACATTCTTTCATGATGCCACAGGTTGTCTGGTGATTAACCTTTTTATAGCATACATTCTAAGCATAAACGCATACATTCTATCGTGATGCCACTGGTTGTCTATGAATCACCTTTAAAGCATAATTTAATGCTGCTATGAATCACCTTTATCAGTGATGCCACTGGTTGCCTATTAATCACCTTTAAAGCATACATTCTTTCCTGATGCCACAGGATTGTCTATGACTTACCCTTAAAGCATACATTCTATCCTGATGCCACATTCTGATTGTCTATGAATCACCTTTAAAGCGCACTGATTGCTATCCTGACCTTTTATTCATGATGCCACTGGTTGCCTATGACTTACCTTTAACTTTTTTTAAAGCATACATTTTATCCTGATGCCACTGATTGTCTATGACTTACCCTTAAAGCATACATTCTATCCTGATGCCACTGATTGTCTATGACTTACCCTTAAAGCATATATTCTATCCTGATAATTGATTGTCTATGACCTACTCTATCTTGATGCTACTGGTTGTCTAACTTACCTAAAGCATACATTCTATCATGATGCCAATGAATCACCTTTAAAGCTTACATTCTATCCTGATGCCACTGATTGTCTATGACTTACCCTTAAAACATACATTCTATCCTGATGCCACTGATTGTCTATGACTTACATACATTCTATCGTGGATGCCACTGGTTGTCTGTGAATCACCTTTAAAACTATCATGATGCCACTGATTGTTGTTTAAAACATATTCTATCGTGACCTACCTTTAACTTTAAAGCATACATTCTATCATGATGCCACTGGTGGCCTATGAATCACCTTTAAAGCATACATTCTATAGTGATGCCACGGGTTGCCTATGAATCATTTAAACATCCATCGCACTATGTTTGCCTATGAATCACTCAAAGCATACATTCTGTCTATGAATCACCTTATAGCTAGTTGTCTATGAATCACCTTTAAAGCATACATTCTATCACCTTTAAAGATACATTCTATCTGGTTATAGTTGTCTATGAATCACCTTAAAAGCATACATTCTATCGTGATGCCACTGGTTGTCTATGAATCAGCTTTAAAGCATACATTCTATCGTGATGCCCATAGTTGTCTATGAATCACCTTTAAAACATACATTCTATTGTGATGCCCATAGTATCCTATGAATCACCTTTATAGCATACATTCTATCGTGATTCCACTGGTTACCTATGAATCACCTTTATAGCATACATTCTATCGTGATTCCACTGGTTACCTATGAATCACCTTAAAGCACACATTCTATCGTGATGCCACTGGTTGTCTATGACTTACCTTTAAAGGATACATTCTATTGTGATGCCACTGGTTGCCTATGAATCACCTTTAAAGCATACATTCTATTGTGAGGCCACTGATTGCCTATGAATCACCTTTAAAGCATACATTCAATAGTGATGCCACTGGTTGCCTATGACTTAGCTTGAAAGCATAATTCTATAGTGATACCACTGGTTGCCTATGAATCACCTTTAAAGCATACATTCTATAGTGATGCCATGGTTTGTCTATAAAACACCTTTAAAGTATACATTTTATAGTGGTGCCATGGTTTGTCTATGAGTCACCTTTAAAGCGTACATTCTATCGTGATGCCATGGTTTGCCTATGAATCATTTTTAAAGCATACATTCTATCGTGATGCCACTGGTTACCTATGAATCATCTTTAAAGCATACATTCTACAGTGATGCCACTGGTTGTCTTTGAATCACCTTTAAAGCATACATTCTAGTGATGCCACTGGTTGCCTATGAATCACCTTTAAAGCATACATTCTTTCATGATGCCACGGGTTGTCTATGACTGACCTTTAAAGCATACAGTCTATCTTGATGCTACTGGTTGTCTATGACTTTTACCTTTAAAGCATACAGTCTATCGTGATGCCACTGGTTGCCTATGAATCACTTTTAAAGCACACATTCTATCGTGATGCCACTGGGTGCCTATGAATTACCTTTAAAGCATACATTCTATCGCGATGCCAATGGTTGCCTATGAATCACCTTTTAAAGCATACATTCTATCGCGGTGCCACTGGTTGTCAATGAATCACCTTTAAAGCATACATTGTATAGTGATGCTACTGGTTGTCTGTGAATCACCTTTAAAACATATGCAATCTGTAGAGATGCCACTGATTGCCTACGATAACCCTTAAAGGATACATTCTATCGTGATGCCACTGATTATTATGAATCACCTTTAAGGCATACATTCTATAGTGATGCCACTGGATGCCTATGAATCACCTTTAAAGCATACATTTTATAGTGATGCCACTGGTTGACTATGAATCGCCTTTAAAGCATACATTCTATTTGTGATGCCACTGGTTTATGACTTACCTTTAAAGCATACATTCCATAGTGATGCCACGGGTTGCCTATGAATCATCGTTAAAGCATCCATTCTATCGTGATGCCACTGGTTGCCTATGAATCACCTTTAAAGCATACATTCTATTGTGCTGCCACTGGTTGCCTATGAATTGCCTTTAAGTGTTATTTTCTTAAAGTTACAAGCAATTTTGCTACCCAGTCAGTAATAGGAGGATATTGTTTGGGTATTTTAAAAGCAAAAATATATTAGATTAGACAATCATATAGCTCACGGTGCAATGCTGTCAAATCTTCCTCCCTGACATTCGTTCTCACCATGTAGGTCTAGGCACACTATTTTTCTAATTATGTAATGGTGTGAAACATTGTATTCACATTCCGATACGGGTAGGCTGATTTTTTTTTCATGGCTACCGATAATATCATTATTGTCATGAGCACTCTTATTCATTGAGTTTTTATTTTGTTTGGAGGCTCTTTTTGTTTGAGGCTCTTTTTGTTTGTTCACTCTCCCTCTTTTATCTGATAGTTCAAATTCACCCACTCAAACCAATATGGCGACGTTTCTCCTGTAAAATGAACCGAAGAAAGCACTCTATGAAAAATCCCTGTCCCCATCATTTAAACTAACATCCAATATTCATAAACTTTATTCAGAGGCATATTGTCTCAATCATCGTGTGTTTTGAAAACTGCCTTTCTTCAAGCAGTGGAAACTATCAACATTCAAGTAATCTATTCATCTTCTTGGCTGAGTTGTGCATGCGCTGATTAACAAAGATAAATTGATAACTGCTGCTGTCGCTAATTGCCGTTCCATTATCGCCAGGGGGGAAAATACGATTGCAATACAATCGATGGCCTCTCAAAGGCCAAGGAAAAGGTTAAGAATGCTATCAGGGCACAACCGGAGGCCTCTGGATAGTGAAAAGTTCTAAAGTTGGAATCGATACCCAACCAGTGGCCCCAGGATGGCTTCTTTAAGCAAAAGTGCTATTCTTGGGCCATCGGTGGCCTTAGGATGCACTCCCTTCAATGTTTCCTTTTGTGGTTTTGTTTGCGCTCAAGACGCATGATAGCCAACAGGAGAAGACTAGATGTATTTCAATTCACTTTGAGCAATTGAGTATCCACATTATCGAAATTGTGTAATAATCAATATTCAATGCTTCTACTTTTTTGTTTTTGTTTTCTTTTGTTATATAATCTATCACTGGAGTATATAAGATGGATAACTTTATTCATACCTTAGAATCTTTGAAAAAGATAAGAAAATCACATCTAGTAAGAATTTTGTAACACTTATGCTGTATTTTAGATATGTTTATTTTTTCTTACTGGACATGTTTTTCTGTAAGACTGAGATCTTCGTTTTGTGTTTTTGCTTTTCAACAGGGGTTCAAGTTATTAATTGACAGCCATAATGCATTTGGAGGCGTAGCTTCTACAAAATCTCAACATATCTTGCAGATGAATTCTGCAACAAAGCGAACTTGTGTTTCTCACTGACACCTGCAAACCCTCCTGATGAAGTATTTTAATGCGTATTTTGCTTTTTGTTTTTCTTTTTTCTTCTGAAAGGATTTTGACTTTCAAATGTTCCAGACATTTTGATTTCTGGTGATTGATGACACACTTTCTTTTTGTGTAGCCGTCATCGACCACCCCAAGTTTGTTTTTGTGTAGCTGTCATCGGCCACCCCAAGTTTCTTTTTGTGTAGCCGTCATCATTTTAAGTTCGTTTTTGATATGTTGCAATGTTTTGTATGAAAAAAAACAACCTTTTTTAAATAATAAAAATTTCATAGTAGGCATATTTCATAATGAATTAGTCTAAAGCACAGACATAGAAAGAGATCTTTCCACCTGAGTTACGATTTTATCCTGCCAGCTGCCAGCTTGGATTTCTAGGAAACTCTTTACTTCACCTCAACAGTTTAAGGCTATTCTATATTGAAAAAGGCTAGATTTCCAAAATCAGCCTCTTAGATCATCCTAGAACTACAAATGACAGTCAAAGTGAACACCAAATGCCAAATTATGAACTAAGTAGTGAAGATGAGAGCTCAACAATTGGCCAATTTTTTCCTAACCAACTTAACCTGGGTCGAATTTACATGAACAATGTTATGATGCGTAAGGCCCTACCACATTGTGGCTCATACAGTTGTCTTACATGTAGGTCACGATGTTGGTCCTGCGTATGACATAGTAGTGTAATACGGACTGACACCCAGTTTGATTGTCTCATTCGAAAATTTGAAGGTATGTCATACGCATGAGCATATCAAGAATTGTCAACAAAAAACTAAAATGGCAGTATACAACATAGTTTATGGTCCTACTGTCCTCTATGGCAGTCAAACCTGGATGTTGGATAATAGGGAATACAGTAGAGTACATGCAGCTGAAATGAAATATCTCAGAAGTGTAGTATGGAAAACAAAAAGAGAGAAAATCAGAAACACACCAATAAGAGATCAAAACCAAAGCAGATGGCATTAAAACTAAGATGGAAATAATCAATTGAGATGGTTTGGGCATGTAAACAGAATGAACGAAAGAGAATAGCTAAATCAGTGTACAAGGCTAAAACTGAAGGTAACAGACCAAAGGCAACCTGGGAGAAAATGGAAAGAAGATATAAAAGAGGTAACTAAAGCAATGAAATTTAACTTTCACAGAAGGAAACAAAAATGTCAGAACAGGGTAGCCTGGAGAAGGAACATTTCAGGCATCTATAAACCCACACACCAGAAGGTAGAATGAGAACTGATGAAGAAAAAAGAAAGAAAATGCTCACTGCACATGTAAACTTCTAAAGTCAGAATATGCGAACAGGGAAATAACATTAACAGCTTATTCAGTACCGTACAAAACATTGAGGGCCCTATGAATCCGTGTATCGCTCTTTCTTTCGTTTTTGAACTGACAATCCAAAATTTTAAATAGGAAAATATGACGAGATTTGAATTGGATATCAAGAACGGAAAAGGCTGTGTTTTTCTATTATTTCAATTTTAGATTGAATCAAGTGAGAAAAACGGGCTGATGAACTGAATATAGATTTAATATTAAATTTGTCGGGTTTAAGAGAACTGATTTCGTTGTCAATTATTGAAAAAGGAAAGATCTAATGATAAACGGATTGAAAAAAAATCAGTGCATAGTCAAAACTTTGGCTTTGATAATCACAATAAAAAATCACTAAGATTAAATAACTGTCCTACACCAATGTAAAGGGTAATACTAAGATATGGACTGCAGTAAATAAGCCAGGTCTGGCCCAGAGACAGTAATTTTGATACACAAGATTTCGTGCAGATGAGGATCACAGCCAAGTCTTCGCACGGTTCGGTTCATAACTGAAAATATCTTCTTGCGCAAGTATGTCGAGGCAAATATGCTCAGCATTTTCGCAGCAATTATTCGAATATCTTGAAATCTGCCTTTATCCAGCTGGCAGTAATAGTTGACAGGAGGGAGCTGTTGGCATGGGGCCGACTGCAACACTTGTCACACTGTAGCTCAATGAGCTCGAGCTGTAGGTGGTCTGGAGTATTATCAGGGTTCACAGAGAAAGGAGATGAAAAAAAAGTGATCTCCTTTTCAATAGCTACAAAATTCTGAAATGCTGTTGAAGCTCCTCAGCCAGAGATGAGAGATGTCTGCTGCATGTTTCCTCAATTGCACACTGATATTGTTCTCTGGAAAACTGGTCATTGTGTTCTGCAGCGATGAGAAATGTGTGGTATTGGGCTGCTGTTGTGACAGATGCCTTTGGAAAAGTTGCAGCTTGGTCCCAAAGGCTTTGATGAGTGAATACAGTTTTCTTACCACTGCATTTTGCCCATGAAATCTTGTGTTCAGTGCGTTTAGATGTTGTGTTATGTTAACTAAAAATCCAAAAGAAGCCAGCCAAGCAGGTTCAGATAGTTTTTGCATCGCTTGTCCTTTTTTTTTTTTGTCCCGGAATTATCTGATTTCTTTCCTTTAAAGATGGGCTGGAAACGTTCACACAAGAGTTGCATAGCGAAAGTGAGGCCACACGGGTCTGCTGTCATCTTGTGGTGAAATTTTACAAAATACCTTTTTTGAACATGTGTATTTTATATTGTGGTCAACAGTAGTGTTGTTGGGCCGCATGTTATTGATTTTATGACAGAGGCTGCGGGCCGGTGGAAATTTGATCACGGGTCGGACTTTGGACATGCCTGACCACTCACGTAGGACCAACACGTTGGATCTTGTTTTTAGCCGGGTTAAATGTATGTAGGATGTATGACAGGCATGTATGTCTGTGTGGTAGGGCCTATAGAAATGGGTCTTCAAACTTATTTTAAACTGTAATTTGACTTTGACTAGTTTTACCATTCTAAGTGAACACAATGATAGTTTAGTATGTTTACTGTGTGTTTATATATCTAGATCTGAGTCTAGACGTAATTTTTACGTCTTTTTTCAGGCCAGCAGGTGGGTTTTATTTCTAGAATCCAGGTTTAAATTATAAAGCTGAAAGCCATATTAGGGAAAAGATAGACTAAGATGATATAGGACTAAACTTAGTGATAATATCAATGATGGAAATCCTTTTTCACATTGGCATTACCTTTTCTTTGTTATATTTCATTTTACCTGTTGCTCTTCGACATCCTGGCTGAACTATCCTGCGACAGCAAGCTCTGAACGAAACATGTGGCATTGACACCGGACTCATGCCTGCGCCCCAGCCCTTTGTTCTCCTCTTAAGCTTTGTGCTTATGTGTTTTGTTACAAAGAAATTGCTTTCAGGTTCAAATTCCTCGTGTTAATCTCATGTAATCTTTTCATCTTCTTTTTGGAGAACGAATCGGGAGGAAGAGGTAGAGGAGGAGGTAGTAACAAGTAACATTGAAACTTAGTCTATTTTGAAACCTCATGACTATGTCTCCTTTTCCCACTCCCTTTTTCACAGAAAGTGAAAAAGCACAAAAAAGAATAAACAAGAAGAAAGGCATCATCGTTTATACACATTTTCATTCAATTTTTACTTTTTCTTCACCAGACAGTCAGAGAAAGATCATCAAGGATCCTAAACAGTGCCCTTAGTTTGTACAATATTTGCAACACATCTTCATTGTCCGTTCCTTTGTCTCTTGCTTCATCTTTTATGGAAAAGTGTAGGACCACCTGTTACCATGCCATATTTAACGTACAAGGTAGTTTTCCTTATGCTTGAACAGAGATAATATAATTACTTTCTTTTTTATTTCTGCAATCATAGTTTCTTTATTATACCATTGATTGGTCTTTAAGGTGGGAAAAAATCATTGAGTAAATCCAAACAAGAGCCTATTGTATCATGCTTATTTACATTGTGGCGTCGGTGGCCGAATAGTTAGGCTGTCGGACTGGGGATCATGAGGTCCCGAGTTTAAATCTAGCAAAGCCAGGTCCGACATTGTGTTCTTAAAGAAAAGACACTTAACACGCATTTCCCCACTCTACCCAGGTGCAAATGAGTACAAGCACTAGCTTGGGAATAAAAACTTGTCAGACTAACGTCCTGGCCGGGAAGTGATTATTCTCACTTATTCCGTTTCATGCTATAGAAACCGGGATAAGTCAGCTCTATGGGCCTTAAGTGTCTTGATTGAACTTTACTTTATTTACATTCAATGTTCATTGCCATTTGTATATTCCAAGAAGTAAATGTTAATGGTAATAGGGCTTCAATGTGATAGAGTAGCATACAAGATATACAAGCTAGAGGAAGACAGAATAAAGATTACTAAAGAAAAATCATCCAAAGACAGAGAACTTGAAGAACTTGATGAGAAATGAAAATTAATTAGAAAGAAAGAAAGCAAGATAGCTTTGAAAAAATTAGAATACATAGAACTCAACAAGACTGAAACAGAAAAAGAAGAATGAAAGTCCAGAAGAAAGAAAAAAGCAAAGATCGAAGAAAGTGAATGGGAAAGGAAAAGGCCCAAAAGAAAACCTACAAATATTGAAAGAGAAAGAAAATCTCCTGTATTTTAAGGAAATGGGTCAAATAACAAATGACAAAGAAGAGATGTATGCTACAAGTATTGTGATAAATTTGTAGAAAAGCCGGTGAGCTAAAAAAACATTAAACCCAGACACAGATGTAATACCACCATTTACTGAACATGAAATAGAAGATGTCATGAATAAGATGAAGCATAGAAAAGCTTCAGGATATAATGGCATCACATGTGATATACTCAACTTAGGGGGAACCAAAGTGTTAACGTCCCTAGTGAACATTTTCAATCAAATTATCGAATCGAAAGAAATACTAGAAATATGTCAAGAAGCAAACATAATATCATCCTATTAAAAAGGTGATCCAAGAGACATTAAGAACTACAGACCTATTCCCATACATACAAATTGTTTACAAAACTGATTCAAAATAGAATGGAGAAAATACTTGAGAAAATCAACCAAATGCAGCCGGCAGGATTTAGAAAAAGGATTTTCTACAGAATATCACCTACAGGCTGTAAGTAAAAAAATTGAAAAATCAAGCAAATATTGTCTACCTCTTGGACTGTGAGAAAGCACTTGATTCAATAGAACATTTTACAATTCTTGAAGCCATGCGAAAGACCAATGTAAACGCATAAGTCTATAATATATGAGATCTGTCCCTAAATGATGAAACGTGCTTCTTTTTGTATCCTTATAAATTTTGGACAAATAGAAAAGCTCATGTCACGCACTTGATCTAAACAAAGATTTTCATTCTTCGTCCAAAAAAGCATAGCATAGGGTTCGATTATTTATAATGTATGCGTTTAGACAGTTTCACCGACTATAAGTACAATTGCTAGAAAACATATATATGTATGAATAGGCATCTGCCAGAATAGTACACCTAGACAGTCATGTATCAGAAAAAT
Source organism: Doris montereyensis (assembly GCA_037039925.1). Classification (NCBI taxonomy): domain Eukaryota; kingdom Metazoa; phylum Mollusca; class Gastropoda; order Nudibranchia; family Dorididae; genus Doris; species Doris montereyensis. The sequence continues at coordinate 70,436 of JAXRKP010001260.1, read as the reverse complement.
TCAAGATCAGAAGTGCGCTCTCAACCCTATCTCTCCAGAGCTATTTACGACAGCCCAAGAAGAAGTGTTCAAACATGTGGATCCAACACACGGAATCAATGTACATGGAGTGCATCTCAAAGAGCTCAGATCTTCAGATGATGTCATTTTATTTTCAGGAAAGGAGGAAGACCTAAAAACAGTTTTTAACAAGCTCAACACACAAAGTCATGAAAAAGAACTCAAGATTCATAAAGGAAAATGAAAAACCGTCCAACTATGAGTCAGGCAAAGAGATAAAAATAGAAAATGAGGTCATTCAAAGAGAGACAAAATATACATACTGTAGTCAAAAAATGGTACAGTAGTGACCGCCTAAATGATCGGTGCTTGGGAAGCAGATAAAATGGGCACTTAAATGAAACGGGCATTTAGACGAAAGTAGGTCAGGGGCAATAATTTGGGGGTAGGCCTATTTCTGTGAAGTTGGCTTTCCCTAGTGACTTATCAATTTCGTCCAGGATTTGAAGCTTCTTTTGTAAATCATTTCCTGGTTTAATCATTTTTATTTTCAAGATGTAGATCTATGTGTAGCTGTGTATAATTCAAGTCGTTGCTATGGAGGCTAAAAGAAAAGGACCTGATCTAGTGTTTCCTCATTAACCTGGCATAACCCACACTACAATCACGTGACTTATTTAATCACGAAACCTAGGACTTATGTAATTATGCAAATTTGGAGGAAAAACTGGATAAAGAAAAGCATCATCCAACGGGATCAATGTGTGAATAAATTAACACGAATCTTTCAGCTCTTTTGATTCATGTTAAGATTAAGACAACAGACAGACAAGGATAAAGATTCATAGCCAGATCGTTTGTTTTGGAAGTCATCACCTGTACAAAGACTTTAATGCGAGAAACAGGAACACCTGACACACTGAGGTGGTGAAGGCGCGGATGGGTTGACCGTCTCTCACCACGAACACCCGAAGTCACAAAGGATACGGCCAATGCCAGACAGGGCAGGGTGTGTGGGGTGGGGGGGGGGGGAGACGCAGGTGATTGCATGCCACTTACGAATTCGATAACAAGAAAGAGATGTGGGTGGAGTCCGGAAGACTTCAATTCTAATTGCCTGATGATAAACCAGTGATCTAATGGAACAAAGGATGTGTTGTACAGTGGGTGGAGTTATGAAGAGAAGATTGGTCAACGTTTGATACATTAGGGCCTACAATGGATAGGTAATGAAGGGTGGTTGCAATGCATGGTACATTCTTGACGGACATAAGCCCTATTAGATTAGCGATCGGATTACAGGTATGATAAAGAAAAAGATAATATTTAATCATTTACGGACGTATTTAACAATACTTTGGAGAAAAAGATATCTGTAGTTGCCGTTGAGAACGGGCATTTAGGCGGAAATCTTGGTTTTGAAACGGACATTTAGAGGGGCAATTTATATAGAATAAAATCGGTTTCATTGAGATTTCATTTAGGTGAAACGGACATTTAGGCGGCGGCATTTAGTGTATTCAAAAACAAAATTGAGGAGCAAATGAAAACAAGAATACAACACGCCTGGTACAGTTTTGGGGAAAACAGAGACATTTTTCAAGATAAAGATTTCCCACTGTCTATGAAAACAAAAGTATTCAATCAATGTGTGTTGCCCATTATGCCATACGGATGCCAGACCTAGTCAATATCAAAGAAACTAGCAAGAAAACTGCAAACTACCCAAAGACCAATGGAGAGAAAAATTTTTATATATTAGACTCCAAGACAAAATCTCTTGCATTGAAATAAGAAAAAGAATTGGCAGTCACTGACGTCTTCAAACGCTCACTGACAAAAATGGAAATGGGCTGGCCGTATAGCGAGATTTAAAGACAATAGATAGACAAAAGATGTACAGAATGGCAGCCAATAAATGGACACAGAAACCAAGGAAGACCATCAACAAGATGGCATGACGACATTGAAAAATACATCAGAGCAACATGGCCAAGGAACGCAGGGAACAGAACTCGCTGGAAGGCATCTGTGGAGAGCTACATCCTGCAGTAGATTGATGATGCCTAATCGGCAAAGTAGCATAAGAGTACTGTTTATCATTGTTAGTTTGGTTGTGACCTGTCATATTGCTAGCAATTTATTTTCGTATTGCTTTTACTTTTACTTTAATCACCTTCACATTAAGGATACACACATATATGCAATTTAGGATAGACCAATTATCAGGATCAGCATTATGCCAAATTTACTTTTCTTTGACACAGGAATCCCTGGACTATCATACCAGTGCAATTCTTGCTGCTGCTATTGACACCGCAACACTCCCTTTCAGAAGAGAGACCGATCCCATGAGATTGTATGACATTACTTCCACATTTAACTGTCAGGGTCGAAAGGTAATAGATTTTAGATAATTCCTTGAGTTTCATTTTACTTCTGTAAGACATTTATATCAAAGAATTACACAGACAATACGGTATCATCATGTTTATGTCATTAATAGTGTGTTGCTCCATTTTACAGTTAAAGCATCATAAAATCTTAAACTCTGAAATTCTGAAGCTCATCTCTTTATTTTTTTCAGGTGTGTGCAGTAAACGGAAGTCTACCTTCCCTGTTGACATTGGAAAATCTTTTGCCCAATCATTGATTCAGTTGGGTGATAAAGATCCGTGGGTGTCTCTGACACCTCATGTTAAGTGTGTCAATTCACCATATTTTCAATCATGCGTAATAAGGGGAATGCCAAAAATGTTGGACAGAAGGTGATCATTCTTCTTAAGTTCTGTCTTTTTTTTTTTTCCAGGAAAGTCATGAAGTAACATAAGATTATCATGCAGATCAGAAGAAGACATTTTTCTTTTCTATTTTCAACACCAATTTTAAAAGCTGCATAAATAAGCATGTTTAAAAACCTAGATGACCTGTTGTCATTTCTGTTATCCAGATTTGTAAAGATGCCAAACTATTCTGCCTACACAAGCTCTTCATTGTTCTTATCCCTCCTTACCCCCAGTAGGTCAAAAAGGAAAAAGGAAAAGATAGAGGAAAGCAAAATCAAACAACAATGACAAAAATGCTTTCTTATCTGTTTTATCTTTTGTTTGTAAGCTTACATGATGTTCATGCGTTGTGAAGGAGGCTCTTTGATGGGACCAGCAATGACCATTAAGCAGCACCACTATATCCCTGATTCAGTTTCATTGTCTAATAATTATTTTAAACTCTCTATCGGATTTAATAACCTTACTTAAAACTATGTTTTATTCACCTTCAGGGCGACTGAACAGAAAGATGCCCATCATCCTTTAGCTGCATGCGTCACTGGACAGTATTTTGAGATTGTATTTAACAGAGACCTATCCTCGATCTTTAAAGTGAGTAAATATTAAAATTAAACGTACCAAGATCCATCCTTAACCCTTTAGTGTTCAAATGTTGTTGTTGTTTTTTCAGGTAGAAATTTGGCTCCACGTAATTCTTGCATATTTAACGACCTCATGTCTTTTGAAATCCGAATATGTCAACATATTCATATGAGCTCCAAGAAAACTATCAAGGATATCAAAAAACTGTTCTGGGGGCAATAAAGAGCATGAGAAAGACCAAAGCATGCCCAATACAGCAGAAGGAAAGCAAAACAGGAAGAGTTTGGACAAAGATTTCAAGAAAGTTATCAGGGCAATCAAAAGATGTTTTGGGGAACAATAAACAGCATGAAAAAGACCAAAGCATGCCCAATTAGATAAATTAAGAACACCAAAGGAGAATTAATGAAGGAAGACAGCGAAATGATGGAAAGATGGAAACATTTTTTCAGCAATTACATAATCCCTTCAGAACATATTCCCTCTAGAACATATTAAACAAGGAGTACAGATCAACCAGTAAGAATAATAAATAATCCAGATAAGATAACTGAAGATGTAGATGTCTCAATGGAAGAAATTCATACAATTATAGAAAGGCTACAGGAGCAGATCAAGTTTATCCAGAAATGATTATAAATCAAAGGAGAGCGGCAGGCAAACTACTGCATGCAATATGTCAACAAGCATGGAAGTTAAAACAGGTGCCATATGATTGGAAAAAGGGAATGATTGTACCATACACAAACTATGGAGGGATATCACCTCACTACTAAGCATAGCAGGAATAGTATATGCCAGGATACTAGAAATGAGACAGAGGAAAAGAGTAGAGGATCAGATTGAAGAACATAAGAGCGGATTCAGACCAGGGAGAAGTGTACAGACCACATGTTTACAATTATACAAATAAAAGAAAAATTCCTTAGAAGAAATATTGACTTAGAAAAGGCATTTGACACTGAGGAGTGATGAACAATGGCCTTTTTTAAAAGAACATAGTGTATATCAAAATTTGATAGAAGCTGTTAAAAAGTTTTTACAATAAACCAACATATGCAGTGAGAGTTAGTGGAAACTTATTTAAAGAATGTGATGTAGGTTAGAAAGGGCTGTATTCTAAGCCCTCTTTTGTTTATCATATTTATGGATTCAGTCGCAAAATGAATGTAGGTATGTGGAAACTCAAACCAGTAAATCTATCAATGCTTTCATTTGCTGATGATTTAACTCTATTTGAGAAGTCAGAATGGGACCTTCAGTATACTATTAACATACTGATAAATGAACTAAATAAATGAGGAATAAAAAGTAAGGCAAAGAAAACAATGCTAGTAACTAGGGAAGCTAAAATACAACATCTTGAACTAGGCTGAGAGAAGTAAGAACAAGTTCAAAGCTAAAATTACTTAGAGTAATCATTAACTCAGAGGGAAAACTAAGAGAAAAAATCAGCCAGAGAATCCAAAAGGCAAAGGCAATATATAACCATCTAGGAAAGGTATTTGTAGGTAAACAAGAATTGTCAACAAAAACCAAAAGGGCAGTTTACAACACAGTTTATTGTCCTGCTCTCCTCTATGGCAGTGAAACCTAGATCTTAAACAGTAGAGAATGCAGAAGAGTACAATCAGCTGACATGAAATATCTAAGGAGACAACACACAACAATAAGAAATCAAAATCAAAACAGATGGCATAAAAAACTAAAATAGAAATAAATCAACTGAGATGATCTGGGCATGTAAACAGAATGAAGGAAAAGAGAATAACTGAATTAGTACACAATGCTAAAATCCAAGGCAAAAGATCAAAAGGCAGACCTCAGAGAAAGTGGGAAGAAGATATAAAGGAGGCATTAAAGCAACAAAAATTTAAACCCTCACAGAAGGAAACAGAAAATGTCAGGACATGGTAGTTTGAAGAAAGATAATTTCGGACATCTAAACCCATATACAGGAAGGTAGAATAGGAATTGATAAAGAAAGAAAGAAAGAATTACGGTTTAGAGGAAATAAAAAACTGATTGTTTATCATTGAATGAGTTCCTTTAAAATGGGTGCCAAAATCAACTACTGAGTTGTTCTCCAAGGTGAACAAAGTTAAGAAAAAACACCTCAAAAACATTACTTTTAAATAAAAATGTGAATCTATAAATATGCAAGTTATTTTTGCTGACTTATATTTTTTTCTGAAACAGAAGAGGAAATCTGCCATCATATTGTACTTCCATGATACCTATTGATACCTTTTAAAAAAAAAAATATTTTACTTTTTTTTTCACATCTTTTCATTTCATCCTTAATCTAATAAAAAAGATTTTATGTAAAGATTGAGTTATAGCAGGCTCACCCACCATACCCAATTTATCCCCTAGCAAGTCATTTCATTAAAAATCTTTCTCAACTCCCTGTCGGGTGCATTGCACTAACACTCTGACAAGATCTTTCTCTGGGTACTCATTGTCACCTGAGTCAAATGAGAAAAGCAGAGTAAAGTAGCTTTCCTAAGAATAGAACATGATAAAAGAAACCTGGGCTAGCCAAGGTTTTGAACTAATGTCATCGTGACTACAGACTCACAACAGCTTTGTTAAAACTTATCCTTGTCAGCATTTTCAAACCTGATGTCATTTTTTTCTGTGATTTTTGCCCTTTCTCTGCAAGACAAGCACGTTTGCATTTGGTTGTATTTTCCTAAACGCTTTCGAAATTTCTTCCTTCATTTCAGTTCTCCATGTGTTATGAAAAATGCGATGAAATTGACGCCTCATATCCTCATATCTTTCATCCTACAGTTAATTGTGAAGGGGTTTTATCAAACACTCAGAGGTCATCAGTTTGTGGTAAGAAATTGTGATAACGCATTTTAGTTATCATGGAAATGTTCTCAAAGGAAGCAAATATCACACATTATAGCTTGTTGAATATGTGGCAGAGTGAAAAATTTCTTATTGCTCATTAATTTTATATGTACTAGTGAGAATGATAATTATTATAATGCCCATAATAATACTAGTCGTTAATTGTAACCATTATAATGATAATGATAATAACAATGATAATAATGATAAAGATCATAATAATGATACAGACCTTTTAGTATCCTCAAATCTCCAAACAAAAAAAGGTATATGTTGGCCGCAGGATAGTGTTTGTACTCTATTCCTTCTATTCTATTCTGGATATATAAACAAGTGACCCTTGTAGATAAAAAAAGTTTTAACAATTTGTAGAATTTGTGGAGGTCTGATTTAACCTTACGTTGCCACGTTCGCCAATTTGCAAACATACCGATCATGGCTGGCAGTGCCACGTTCCTTAAAGGCGACTATGAATTCGCCTCAATTAATGACCGAATGTCGCTCTCTACGTCATTGCCGATTTTTCACAGTGACTTCCCTTGATTCATAAGACATTCCTTTCGCTTTGTGAATTTTTTTTCACCGTCAAAAAACATCGATTGACGTCTTTTTTATCGATTTTTCCAAATTTTTACCGACAACTATGCAAAGTGACAGTGAGGACGACATTTATAGACATGATAGGGACTCTGAAGAGGAATTTCAATCAGATAATGAGGTTTTTGACTCTGATTTGTCAAGTGACAATGATAGTAATAGTAGCGGAGACGATTTGAGCAATACAGATGAGGAAAGACCAGGGATAGCGAGAGGGCGTGTCCCACCAAGGCAAGAACCTGGATGGAGATGGGAAACACTGCTCAATTTAGAAACTGGAAATGCAAAGGAATGGCTCATTGACTTTGATTCTGACTCAATAGGAATAAAGAATGTAAATCTATATCCAGATGTGGCTGATGAGGCTGAGGCTTATTTTAGACTGCTTTTCCCTGATCTCGTAACAGCGCAAACTCTCCGTCGAGCTGTAAAACAGCAAGGACCTTCACGCCCTGCCGCAGCTCCTTTTCGTATCGACGCCCCTCATTACCCCTCAAAGTATACCGATCCCAAATATCAACCTGATTGCAAAGTTTGCAAGGCAATCAAAATCAGAACGCAGACAAGATTCTTCTGCCAACAATGTGTTGTTCCCTTTGTGCACATATCCTTGTCATGTGATTTTTCATACAAATGACGACATTGCCCAAGCCCGTAAAGCCGTTGAACCCGAAATGGAAGGCACAAACAGAAAAAGAAAGAGATAATAAGTTACTGAATAACTGACATTCACTGACAATCAAATAAACAACTCAAGAAGCAAGTGAAAAAGCTGGGGGTTTTTTGCAAATTGATTTATTTTTGTAGAGTGAAAGTCCATATCTTCAGTTTGTTTTCATGTTTTGTCAATCTCCTTTTTCTGCCTCTCTTTCATAGGCAAGCACACCAGCACCACCAAACCAGTCTCATAATAACAGGACATCATCTTGCATAGATTTCCACATATTCAGAGGCCAATTATTGATTATTAGAATGTAAAAAATCAATAATGTGAGAATATAATTTTTTTTACATATTTATCAAATATTCAAGATGGCGTTTATGGTCACATGACCTAATTTGTATATCCAACTTCTGGAATATGTAGCCCATCCACTTATATAACACACCTGCAAATTTGATCAACTTTACTCGAATAGGTTTTGAACAGGATTTTTTCCCCTGAAAGTACCCGTTTTCATGAAATTTTGTCAAAACCCTTGGCAATGGGGATGATATTTGGGCCAATATAGCTTGGCAATGTAAGGGTTAAATTGTGATTACACGATTGACCTTATTTCCTTATAGTATAATTTGTTGACACATTTTAGATATATGGTATGACTCCATAGTATCATTAACTTCAACATTGTCAAGTAAATCTTAAGAAGAGTATTTATTAAAAGAAAATTACAAAGTAAAATTTTTTGGTCTTCTTCCATTGATTATAAATAAAATCATGCATTGCTTTTTATGTGCTGATGTAAGATAATCATCAATGGAAGCCAAAGGACAATATTTATGATGTATTTTATCAATGTAGGATTTTTTTAGTATAATTGAGCCAACTTAACTGTCCTGGATGTTCTGTTATTTATTTCTTTTCACGTTTATGTTCAGGAGTGGAGTCTGTACCTGTCATGACATCTCTGCAATCCAGCTCTGATGTCTTCAGCTATGTTGACAGCCTGAGGTAGCGTGTCGCGTTTCAAACATTTCTAAACATCAGCATTTCATCGAAGCAGGACTGGATCCTGATGATTTTACTGAAACTCTACAAGGTTTAAAAGATTTGGCTCAAGCATACAAGGAACCCTCTTGATATTTCTTCTCATCAAGTGTCTTTGTTTTTTGCTACTGATTTGCTTATGCAATAAAAAGCCGTATTAAGTAAATTTTATAAGATGTTGTTATTTGTGTGAAAGATAGTGTTTTATTATGTCCCAGTAACATGTATTACAAACCTTTTGTTGTTGTTTAAAGTATAAAAGAAACATTCAAAGCACACAAAAATACTTATTTATTATTTCAGTGGAACTTCTCTAATTGGAAACCTGGGGAATTAGGAAACCTGGCTAATCAGGAAGAAATCCCCCGGAAATAAAAATTGTTCTTTATAAATTACCTTTCTAAATAGGAAAGGTCCTCATATAATCGGGACAATATTTCATGGGCAATTATCAGCACCATTTTCCCCATGAGTATTTAGTCCAACTCTCACTTGTTATCCAAATTTGATTTCTCAATGTCCTATTTTGTGAATCAATAGGAATGGAGTGACTCATATATACATTTTGAGATTTCAAGGCTTATTTAGTTAGAAATCTGGATTAGTATAAGGACTTCCAACTTTGTGAAATGTCTTCTCTTTTCAGTCTCAGGGACGAGTTCTGTATTTTCTCCATTTTTCATTGTTTTCTTGTCATGTTTTAATTTATATATAATAATATTATTATTACTATTTATATCATCTCAGTCCCAAGATTCGACAATGTCTCACAAACCGAAGAAAGTTTTCTTGCATAGGCATACCCATGCTTACTTCAGTTTTGGGAATACATTCACTGATCACTATAACCTTTTAAAATTTATTGTCATCCAATCCGATATTACTTCAAAACTGCAACAGACCCATGCTTGTTAAATACCCCTTGCCAGATTATACTGTATAGGCTAAATTTAAACGTCCTACCTAAACCTACTGTGGTGTCAGTGATCTAATGATTGATTCTCAGATTTGAGATTGAGTGCGTGAGTTTGAATCCAATTCTTGATACGCATGGAATTTCATCTATCAGAACCAATACCTAATACATTTTCCCTCAATTTGTCGAGGTACAAATGGGTACTAGCTACAGTTGAAAATCCTTCATAGACCAACTTACTGTCCAGAGGGTGACTTTGTATTGTCTGATTGACTTAACACCACAAACACCAGGATAAATGGACCTCTAGGCCTGATATGAGAAAGCTATTCTATATGGAAAACTAAAAAGAAATGAATCTATGTGGCAAGGAAACAAGTATGCAACTGGACAACATAAAAAAAGAGAAACACTTGAAAAAAACAAAAGAAAGAAATTTTCAAGTTTCCAGAACAAACGATTTATTTCCTTCATAAGCACTCTCAACAATTTGGCACTTAGGCAAAACATTTAAACCTAAACTACATGTACATTAAAAGACATAAAAAAAACAACAACACCATATATACCAATTTGGGTTAGACAAGTAATTTAAGAATGCTAATGATGATTTCAGTATTATATTCATTGAAATTTTTCCCTGTCCACCTGGATTGGATCTGCGTGTGAATTAAGAGTTTATATCCCAACTCACCCTTATTATACGTTCAGGCTGAATTAAGACGAAGTAGTAAAATGAAATGCATGTCAAAGAGCAGATAGAAGCGGAACCTACCAGGAGCTCCCCGCCAACTACACACACTAGTTTGTTTCATTGAGATTTCTTGCCCACCATGATAATGCAAGGATCTCAAGGTAAATTCAGAGGAAAAAAACGAGATGGAAAAAAACAGAGTGAAAGGAAATTATAGATAGCATACACTATCTATATTTACATTATAATGAGATAAAACAACAAGTGGTTAACATCAATGTTTCCTCTAAACTTTTTTTCTAGTATGAATGCATACATTTTTGGCATTATTGATCCACCTATCTGGACCAGGGCAATGCGATTTACCCCCCCCCCCCCCCAAAAAAAAAAATCAAGAAAATTGTTCAATTGTTCAACTTGTCAAGAGATCTTTCACCATTGCTCTCACAGTGTCATAGGGGTGGTTGTTGGGCTTTGACTATTTTCCTCCATCCACAGCCTTGTGTATGTCTTCAAATGAGGCAAAATGGATGATGCCCTTTCTGTTACAGGATAGTTTTCTATCCAATGATGGTGACAGACTTTCAGAGGGAGAACAGTTTTTTCTGCATGTAATGAGACAAACAAAACTATAATAACTGATATGTTGTGTGTATATAATACAATATACATGTACATATATATATATATATATATATATATATATATATATATATATATATATATATATATATATATATATATATATATATATATATATATATATATATATATATATATATAATGTGTGTGTGTGTGTGTGTGTGTATATAATATATATATACATGTATGACATAAGAAGCAGTGTCGATGCAAGAAAACAACTGTGAAGATGCAATAAGCCAGTATCACTATTATTCATGAAACGTTTCAATAATAAATAAAGGATATTACAATTACAACACGAAGGAAGAAAATTAATGGTTGTCTTGATCGGGTAAAACTTACGTGTTTCTGCTTTATAGTTTTCCTTCGTGCAGGAGAATCCTTAAAGAGCCGGTATAGAGACATGTAGAAAGCATCAAATGCCCATCCTCTGGCTTCAGCTTCAGCACGAAATACATTATGCACTATATGCAAACCATATCTGCCAACATTCAACAATATTCGACCACAGTCCAAGGACAGGTGTTTCTGCGAATACCGGAAAAGTGCCCTATTGACACGAAGGCCATCTATTGACAGCTGTAAAAACATGTACCACCTATCATATGCACTCCATTAGGAGTAAAATATATATTATAATGTGAAAAAACCCAAATGGTAAATAACAGTGGCAATGTATAAAATAGTAGATAAACATTAAAATGAATTTATACTTCCTTACATTCCTCATTTCAGTAGGACCAAAAATCATTACTTAATTAGTAATATAATGAAAATGGAATTTAATAAAACAGTAAACACCTAACAACATTGTTTAAAAACAAATCTAGAGCAAAGATACCGAAGAAAATGAAAGGATGAAACATTGAAAACAATCTGATAATCTGGCAATTATAAAATATGAAAATAGCAATGTTCATGTTACATTAGTGGCAGGTTCATGTTACATTAGTGGTAGGTTAACATAAGATTACACTACGCATGAAAAAAACCCCAACTGCATACCTTTAATCCGTCCCAGAAACGGACATGAACGTCCATCTGTTTGTGAAACTCTTTGTTCAGGCTTTCGTCAAACAAGGGGAATACCATGTTGGCTTATTGATGGCCTCTCTCAACATGGCTTTGAAATGACATGTGATATTGTCTTCAGACAGGTAATGGAACTTGGTCTCCCCAGTGACATGTTGGAAATGTCCGCATTATTGGGAAACACACGGCTGTAGATATTAAGATGACAGAAGAACCGGTCATACTCCAAGAAATCGGGCAAAATACTACGCTTTTGATAGGAAAGTTTGCCTTCGAAACTATATTATTTGTATCAATTAAACATGATATTAACATTCTGTTTTTAAAAACTGTAAACGAAGTCCACTTCAACACTAAATGAGGATGATAATATAGAAATGCAGTAATTCAATCTCAACTTTACTATTTGCACAAGGTCTTCACAATTGTGGTCGGAGTAGGAATAATGTGACTTTACGGTCCATAATATCCCGTCTCGGTGCCTCCTTGTCATCAACGGCCGGTTGCATCCTACAGTTCTTCCATTCTTTATCAGTTCCCATTCTACCTTTCGGTGTATGGGTTCAGATGCCCGAGAGGATCTTTCTCCAGGATGCCCTGTTCTAGCATTTTCTGTTTCCTTCCAAAAATGTTAAATTTCTATTCTTCAATGTCTCTTTTATATCTTCTTCCCACTTTCTCCGAGGTCTGCCTTTTTATCTTTTACCTTGGGCTTTAGCATTGTATACTGATTTAGCTATTCTATTGTCATTCATTTTGTTTACATGCCCAAACCATCTCAATTGATTTATTTCTATCTTAGTTTTTATGCCATCTACTTTGGTTTGATCTCTTGTTGTTGTGTTTCTGATTTTGTCTCTACTACTCTTCTTAGATATTTCATTTCGGCTGCCTGTACTCTATTGTATTCTCTACTGTCTAAAGTTCAGGTTTCACTGCAACAGAGGAGAGTAGGGCAATAAACTGTGTTGTATACTGCCATTTTTATTGTTGACAATTCTTGTTTAGCTACAAATGCCTTTCCTAGATGGTTATATATTGCACTTGCCTTTTGGATTCTCTGGCTGATTTCTTCTCTTAGTTTTCCTCAGAGTTAATCATTACTCCTAGTTGTGAATAATACGAAGGAGCCACAGTGGAGTGAAGTCAAAGGCGAAATATGACAATAAGTGACAACTCCACTAATAAATTTGCTCTGTCTTTATTAGTGGAGTTGTCACTTATTGTCATATTTCGCCTCATTACTCCTAGGTAATTGTAGCTTTGGACTTGTTCTAAATTCTCCCTGCCTAATTTAAGATTTTGTGTTTTAGCTTCCCTAGTTACAACATTGTTTTTGTTTTCTTTGTATTTACTCTCATTCCTCTTTTATTTAGTTCATTGTTTATAATGTTGATATTCGACTGAAAGTCACTTTTTGATTTTCCCAGAACTAAATCATTGGCAAATGAAAGCATTGATACATTTACTGATTTGAGTTTCCACATACCTACATTCATTTTCTTCATTTTTTGAGGATGCCTTTGCAACTGAATCCATAAATGTGATAAACTAAAGAGGACTTAGGATACAACCCTGTCTTACCCCTATATCTACATCAAATTCTGCAGATGTGTTTCCAGCTACTCTCACTGCACATGTTGGTTTATTGTAAAAACTTATAATGGCTGCTATTAAATTTTGGTCTACATTGTGTTCTTTTTTAAGGAATGCCATAGTTCGTCCCTCCTCACAGTGTCAAACGCCTGTTCTAGATCTATAAAACTAAAACACAGGTGTAGGTTAATGTTTCTCTCAACGAATTTTTCTATTATTTGTCTAATTGTAAATATATGGTCTTATACACTTCCTCCTGGTCTTAATCCGCTCTGATGCTCTTCAATCTGATCTTCTACTCTTTTCATTAGTCTCATTTCCAGTATCCTGGCACACACTTTTCCTGGTACGCTAAGTAGTGATATCCCTCTATAGTTTGAGCATTCCATAGTTGATCCTTTCATATGTGTTGGTACTACCGTTACCTTTTTTCAGTCGTCTGGCACCTGTTTGGACTTCCATGCTTGTTGACATATTGCATGTAGTAGTTTGTCTGCCTCTGGTTTTTAATCATTTCTGGATAAACTTGACCTGCTCCTTGGGTTTTTCCTAATTTCATTTTTCTTATAGCTGTTTGGATTTCTTCCATTGATATATCTACATCTTCAGCTGTCTCCTCTGGATTACTTGTTACTCCTACTAATAATGATTGTTTCATATGTTCTGGAGGGATTATGTAATTGTTGAAAATACTTTCTCCACACTTCCATGATTTCACTGTCTTCTTTCATTATTTCTCCTTTGGCATTCTTAATTTGTCGTATTGGGCATGCTTTGGTCATTCTCATGCTTTTCATAGCCCACTTCCTCTTTGGCGATAGTTCTTTTATTCACGTTATCTATCCTATCCTCTGGTCTCTTTGTTTGCAAGTATTTTTTCCAGGCATCCTTCTTTTCTTTGATCTTAGTTTTGACATTCTCATTCCACCATGCTATTCTTTTCCCATCTCCTTTAATTTGTTTCCTACCACAGTGACTAGCGTCAGTACAAATGAGGAGTGTTTCTTTACACAATTACCACTGTTCTTCTATTGTGCTATCATCCAGAGCCATCTGCCTTTCACCGATAAATCTTTTTATCATAGATTGGTATATCTCTTTTACTATTGGTTTATTTAGTTCCTCTATTTTGAGTTTAGTAGCTTTCTTCTCTTTCCTTTTCTGTTTTTTTTCTTCAGTCAGTAATCTCATTTTGGCAATCACTAGGTGATGATCAGTAAATATTTCTGCTCCTCTGTTTACTCTTGCATCCAATGTACTGTAAAAAAGTGCTAACTATTATGTACTCTATGATTGACTGTTCACACCTGTCTTCATTTACTCTTGTATATTTGTGGATATCTTTATGAGGAAAAAAGGTGTTGGCTATTTTCATGTTATTCTTTAGGCAAACATTTATTAGTCTCTCTCATCATCATCGAAAGCGTGTGAAAGCTGCGAGTTCCCCAGGGACCCCTTGGCAGCCATTTGTAGAAGTTGTCTCTCCTTCTTTACTTATTACTCCTCCTGACGTTTCTATAGTGTTGTCTACTCTAGCGTTTAAATCTCATAAAACCATTAGTTCCCGTTTGTGTTTAATATTCTCTGCAGCTATCTGTAAATCATTTTCGAAAGTATTTTCTTCATTTGGTCCATAAGCTATTAATAATTTAATTTCTCTTCATTTTGGTTTAATATTTACCTCTAATAGCCGTGGGCTTATAACTTTCCAGCTTTCTATTAGCTTTTAATGCCTTATATGCACCAGGAGACCTACTCCTGCTCTAGGTCTATCTTTGACATCTACTCCTGAGAAGATTAGAATATAATGTGGTCCTACATTTTCTATTCTTGTCCTTTTTTGCTTTTTTCTGTAATAGCCAGAATGTCTACTTTGATTTTTTCTTTTTCTTCAACTAATTGTAACTCTTTTCCATTTATTGCCCTAACGTTCCATGTTCCAAAAATCACAATCCGTGTTCGTTTCCGTTTCCGTCGTCGAAAGGTCCAAGCCGACTACATTATATTTATTTCTCTGCACCAGTTAAGTTTCGGATAAGCAGGGGATTAGCCCACTGTACCCTAGGTAGATGGCGGGATGCCATCTTCAGGCCCCCTACCAGACCTTGTTTTCTGTCAGGGCTAACTTCCTTAGCCTTTGGTCATTCAAGACCAGCCTCCATGGCAGCAGGTTGTTATTTTCTGTCAGGGTTAACTCCCTTAGCCATGAGAATCATGGAAGGAGAGATGTATCTTCCCTGTCGATCTCCTACGAACACCAGCAGACACACACGCACACACACAGAGACAGAGGGATATATATATATATATATATATAATATATATATATATATATATATATATATATATATATAGAGAGAGAGAGAGAGAGAGAGAGAGAGAGTGGGGGGAGAGGGAGGAGAGAGAGAGAGAGAGAGAGAGAGAGAGAGAGAGAGAGAGAGAGAGAGAGAGAGAGAGAGAGAGAGAGAGAGAGAGAGAGAGAGAAAGAAAAAAAAAGGCAGGGAAGAAAGAAAGGGAGAGAGAGAGACGTGTGAGTATGGGAAACAAGAACGAAAAAATAGGATAAATGTAAGACTAGATCTATATCTCACTGGGTCTAGAAAGAAGAAATGATAGAGAATGAATGAAAGGAAGTATCAATCAAGACAAAAATTACACTGAAGGTGCGAATGTATATAAATTGTCTAGTAGTGGCGGGGTTTTTTTTTGGTTCGTGATGGGGTTTATGTCAGGTGGATTTATCAATGCGGTTGGGAGATTATGGGGTTTTGTCCGGTGGGTTTTTTGTCCGTATCCATTGACATTTTTACATGGAAAATTCTCTGAAAAAGATCGATGTGTTTTTCGAATGAAAACATGTTCCTGTTGAAGCTAACTGCTGAACTATAATATTACAATTGAATAGATTCAGTGGCCATTCAATCAGGTTTTTTTTAGATTCAGCCTGAATTGATATCGAAGTCGGCTTGGGGCTCGAACGAAACGGTTAACATTGACACTATCCAGCTCTAGTCTAGATCTTCATGTAGGTCTAGTCGTCAGATCTAGCGAAAAAAAAAACAACCCTCAAACAATACACACCAAAAAATGAAAGAAGAAGGTTCAGCACGCTATGAAAAGATTGATTTCCTGGGAGAGGGACAGGTGAGGATATTACCGCTAACGGCACTATTCTACTTGGTATTCTACTTCGGAGTGATTATTTTCCCCGGCTGAAAATAAAATCTGATCTTATTTTCAGCCAGTTTTTTCCCTCACCGGATCTCGCCCTAGAGATGAGATCTAGAGACGATCTCTCTCTCTCTCTCTCTCTCTCTCTCTCTCTCTCTCTCTCTCTCTCTCTCTCTCTCTCTCTCTCTCTCTCTCTCTCTCTCTCTCTCTCTCTCTCTCTCTCTCTCTCTCTCCATCTCCATCCCCGTGTTTTCTTCCATCACCTCTCTCTCTCTCTCTCTCTCTCTCTCTCTCTCTCTCTCTCTCTCTCTCTCTACTCTTACTCTTTCCATCTCCATCCCCGTATACTAATACTGTCAATTTCCGTGTGTCTTCTCTCATCTCTCTTTCTCTCTCTCTCTCTCTCTTCTCTCTGTGTTTTCTTCCATTCTCCTCCCTCCATCTCCCTCCATCTCTCTCTCTCTCTCTCTCTCTCTCTCTCTCTCTCTCTCTCTCTCTCTCTCTCTCTCTCTCTCTCTCTCTCTACTCTCTCTCTCTGCGTCTGTTTTCTTCCATCCTCTTCTTCCATCCTCTCTCTCTCTCTCTCTCTCTCTCTTTCTCTCTGTGTGTGTTTTCTTCCATCCTCTCTCTCTTCCTCTCTCTCTCTCTCTCTCCGCCCTCTCCCTCTTTCTCTATGTGTGTTTTCTCTTCCATCCTCTCTGTGTGTCTTTTCTCCATCCTCCTCTCTCTTTCTCTGTGTTTTTTCTTCCATCCTCTCTCTTCCTCCCTCTCTCTCTCACCCCCTCTCTCTCTTTCTCTATGTGTTTTCTTCCATCCTCTCTCTCTCTCCCTCCCTCCCTCCCCCCTCCACCTCACCCCTCTCTCTCTCTCTCTCTGTCTTCTTCCATCTCTCTCTCTCTCTCTCCCTCCCTCCCTCCCTCCCCTCCCCGTGTGTTTTCTTCTCATCACCTCTCTCTCTCTCTTACTCTTTCTCTGTGTGTTTTTCTTCCATTCTCTCTCCCTCCCTCCACCTCGCCCCCTTCTCAGAGGGAGAAAGAGAGAGAGGATGGAAGAAAACACACACAGAGAAAGAGGGAGAGGGAGAAAGAGAGAGAGGATGGAAGAAAAGACACACAGAGAAAGAGAGAGGGAGAAAGAGAGAGAGAGAGGATGGAAGAAAACACACACAGAGAAAGAGAGAGGGAGAAAGAGAGAATGGAAGAAAACACACACAGAGAAGAAAGAGAGAAATAGGATGGAAGAAAAACACACACAGTGAGATAGAGAGAGAGAGAGAGGGGGGGGGCGAAGGGGAGGGAGGGAGAATGGAAGAAAACACACACAGAGAAAGAGGGAGAAAGAGAGAGAGGATGGAAGAAAACACACACACAGAAAGAGAGAGGGAGAAAGAGAGAGAGAGGATGGAAGAAAACACACACAGAGAAAGAGAGAAAGGATGGAAGAAAACACACACAGAGAAAGAAAGAGGAGAAAGAGAGAGAGGATGGAAGAAAACACACACAGAGAAAGAGAGAGAGGAGAAAGAGAATGGAAGAAAACACACACAGAGAAGAAAGAGAGAGAGAGGGTGGAAGAAAACACAGAGAGATAGAGAGAGAGAGGTGAGGGAAAAATCCGGCTGAAAATAAGATCCGATAACTGCGAGAATCTCGTCTCTAGATCTCGTCTCTAGGGTGAGATCCGGTGAGGGGAAAAACCGGCTGAAAATAAGATCAGATTTTATTTTCAGGCGGGGTGAAAATAATCACAGCCATTCTACTTTGTGTACTCAACTGCACCATAATTTCGCTTGTCTGTCTGTGTCTGTCTGTCTCTCTCTCTCTCTCTCTTCTCTCTCTCTCTTCACTCTTCCTTCTTCTCTCTCTTTTGGAGATTTGGTGGGCCAATTTCACTGTCAGTCTCTCAACAAAAAGGAATTCTCACTTCTCACTTGACTCTTTGGAGATTTGGTGGGCCAATGGCAAGGTGTCAGTCTCTCAACTTTAGGAATTCTCACAGGGTTCTCACTTGACAGTTTTTTTCAAGTGTCTGGATCTAATCTCTCTAGGTACTAGATATCTCTGTTGATTGACTCTCTTTAGTCCCTCTCTGTGTCTCTCTCTCTCTCTGTCTCTCTCTCTCTCTCTCTCTCTCTCTCTCTCTCTCTCTCTCTCTCTCTCTCTCTCTCTCTCTCTCTCTCTCTCTCTCTCTCTCTCTCCCTCTCTCTCTCTCTCCCTCTCTCTCTCTCTCTCTCTCTCTCTCTCTCTCTCTCTCTCTCTCTCTCTCTCTCTTTCCTCTCTAATTTCTCTCTCTCATTCCTATTCACAAATCTATTTGTTATACCCACAAATTCATTCCAGCTTATGAAGCAATCCTGCAGAACATTATTCTCATCCAGGGGTGTTATGCACTGGCGCTAACTAATTGTCATTTTTATTAGAGAGAGAAAAGCAGTTATTATAATTTAATTACAATAGTCTGCCATAATGCAGTCTATGCATGACAAAAAAAATCTTGCATTTTGATAATGGCGCATTTTGACGGAGTGAAGTGCCAAACAGTGTGGCTATCCTGGAGTCACTGGTTGCCTATGCATTACCTTTAAAGCATACATGATGCTATTGTGATGCAATTGGTGGCCTATGGATTGCCATTAATTCTCGTCTTCTTAACCCAAGTAGAGCTTGCGGTGTTACCGGAAGTGATCTTCTTACATTGAGTGGTTGCCCCAACCATTTGCATGAAAAAACGAGTATGTGCAAACAGTGAAACTAGGCTTTAGACTTAGTTTCCACAATGATTTCATGTTTACAGCTATGATAAAGGACCTATAAAACATGCGTTTTCTGTAAGTTGAAAGAATAAGGAATTCATAGTGAGCTGTTATTGCAATAAGAGAAACTTAAAACTAAGGACTAAACAATAGCAGCAAGAACCATACAATCAACTTAGGCTTGCATGTAGATGGAAAAGCGTCACTTTGACGAATTATAGCAAGGCTGCCGGGAAAGCCACAGGCTTAAAATAAATTGTAATTTTATTGGCTGTTGTTTAACTATATGAACTCAAAGGTGAAACTATGTCATAAACCATTTAAGGAAAGTGGAAATTTCCATTCAAGAAGCCTAGGTGTCTGGCCTTAAATATAGGGCCTGCGTGCTTCCCGGGCCAACCATAACACGCCCTAAATAAAGGGCTGGCCCTCTTCTTGGGTTAAAGTTATAAAAGCAATATTCTTACTCAGTCAGTGATTAATAAGATATTGTCTGGCATTTGAAAAACAAACATGTAGGCAATCGTTTAGCTATAACTTGCGATTTATTGCGGAAAAGACGAAAACAAAAGCCTAACAATAACAATCAACTACGGGCAAAATATGATACAACCGATAGCCTCTCGATAGGCCAAGTAAAAAGTTATGAATGCGATTTGAGGCACAACCGGAGGCCTCTCAACAGAAAAAAATTCCAAAAAGTATTGATACACAACCGGTGGCCCAAGAATTTGCTTCCTTTTTTATATTGCCATTCTTGTTTGGAATTAACTTTTTTGCTTTTTAAGTTGATTGTTATTGTTAGGCTTTTGTTTGTTGTTCGTTGGTTTGAGGACAAGACCTAATAGTATAGGGCTTACTTCTTCTCAAAGATCTGTTACATTCTTCTCACTGAAGACTACAACAAGGGGTGAGATGGTGAAGACTTTTGGCAACTAGCTGTCCCCGTGGAAAATCACTTCTTCAAATGACATTCACAGCCTCAAATTTTCGTCTTTTCCGCAATAAATCGCAATTTTCCTGATTTACACAAACATAGGAATTTTTTCTTATTTAATTAGAAATAATTTGTTCTTTTTAGATGTGGCTGATACAAGGCAAATTGGCGATTTTAAGGCCAATTAATTTTTGTCTCAGTCGGCTTATGGGTACTTATCTTAACCTCTTCTCTGAACAAAGTTAAATCCTAGACCTATTCAGTAGTGAGCCGTACTATCGTAACAAAGTAATTAAGTGTACAATTGTAGTCTATGTGGTGTTAATAATACAGATCTAATTCTGTGTTCGCTTGGCCGTAGGAGACAGTCCACCACATCACTGCACAAGAAAGCCATGTTGAGTTTTTTAAGAGGACTCATGTTAGTGGCAGCAGGTTTTTTTTTGCACAGTTTGCAACATCGTGTCGGACTATACATGAAAATTGTTTGTGGGTGTCCACTCTAAAAACAAAAAAAGCATTTTAAAGCAGTAGTAAAGAGGGCAGAAGAGACAAGACCAGCTGAAAAAACTGGCTGATGTTCAGGAATCAGATCCAGCAACAGAAATCAAGAGATACAATACAAAGAATCTCTTGATCCAAAGGCTATATAGGTGTTGAGGGATATCCTGGTCAACCTGACAACTGACAGTCTTTAGGCACAGTGTCAGCTCAGATGTGTAAAGGGTGCTAGAAAATGCATCTATACATTACGCCTGAGGGGTAGTCATGAGTCAAGATGTCAGCCTTTGAACCAAGAGGACATGGGATTATGGCAGGTTGAAAATTTTCTCAAGTTTTTTAATGTAAAACCTTGTCCAGGTAGGTGGATCAACACCTAGTCCCATCAGAGTTGGACAATAAAAAGGAGGTCCTGTGTGATGATCAGAACACTTTATGCACGTTAAAGATCCTTTGGCTGTTTACAAGGCAGTCAGGACAAAATTAAGATTCTACCAAAACCCACAGAGTTAGTTGCGGATGTGGATAAAATAAAATGAGATAAAGAAAAACCAAAAAACACATGTCTGAACTCAGTTGACGCAGAGGAAAGCTTCTCCATTTACAATCTTGTCTTTTCTGAGGTTAGAAGAAGACTCAATGAAGAAAACTTGAAGGCATTGGTGTTTTTGTAAATTATTGCACCTTTGATGTAAATATTTTTCAATTTTAATCATATTTTTCAAATTTTGAAGTTTTCAGGAATTCACCTGCCAAATTCTTTTGGAGTATGTCTAGTTTGATATAGTTCACAAAATGAAAAAAAAGTGATATCTTCTGCTGATTTCTTTCGTTATATGATATTTTTCTTGATAAATTTCTTGATTTCTTTTCGTTATATGATATTTTTCTTGATAAATTTCTTTCAGTTTGCCACAGTTTACAAGGCCAGAGATAGAAACACAGATACCATTGTTGCTGTGAAAAAGGTGATTAATCTTAATCCTCTAATTTTTTCTCTGCTTTCTCTTTCTCCCTGTCTGTCTCTCTGCCTCTGTCTGTCAATATATCTCTGTCTCTCTCTGTCTCTGTCTCTTGATCTCTAACTAATTCAAAATTACTCTCTAGCTCTCATTCTTTTATTTTCTTTCATTTTTCTCTCACATCCTTGCTGGCTCTTTTGTGAAATGTAGACCTCAAAATTGAATTTTCAATTTAACCCTTATCTCTCTAATTGAAAATATTACAAAATCTTTCTTGCCATTTCCAATTCAAGCTTTTGTAGATTTTGTGTATGGTTGAAAAAAAAGATATTGTTCCTTAAAAGAAAGAAAGAAAAATCCCTGCCTAACAGAACCAAGAGGAAGATATAGTATGTCAGGATGTTTCTTTATGTAAACTGTACATTGTTTATATTGGTAAAAACGACACAAACCATGATCATGTTAAGCGCATGAGTAAGATATTTTTAAAAAGCAAGAAAGATTGCTTAAGAGATTGATTTTTCTCTGGGTTTTTTTTCAAGGAACGAATGTAATAAAGGATACATAGATCTTGGTAAGGTATTGCTGTTATGATTGTGTTTATGCATCAGTATTTCCATGAAAAAAATCCTTTTAATCAGGAAACATTTGTAAATCAAAATATTTTTACAGCACTGTTTGTTTTCATTTTAATTTGTTGACAGATTAAATTGGGATCACGAACTGAAGCAGCAGATGGCATCAACAGAACTGCTCTCAGAGAGATTAAACTTCTACAGGAGCTTGCACATGAAAATATTATTGGGGTTTGTAGATTTCACTTTTCTATTTGCTTTGAAACAATGTCTTTAATTAGCTATATACAATTACAAGCATGTTATACCCCGGGTAATGGGTCAGTACTTGATGCTGAGTTTACGCGAGTAGGCATAAATGAGACTGCCAACTTTTTAATTATAAAACCTGTTGAATATGGTGGCTTACATGAATAAATATTCTACTGAAAGACGAGAAACACTGAAATAATAAGTCGATCTTTAAAAACGTTGGGATTTGCCCAGCTCTACTAGAAAGAGATCTTGATCTAAATTTAGTTTTAATCTAAGGCTGACAAGAATTTTTCGTTGTTTGGAACAAAATTATTGACTTCTAGAGCTATGTCCGTTTACTTTTAACTTCCACCAATAGAGTATAAACCGATAATAATTTTATGTTGTGTTTCTGTGTAAATGATTCGGCTACACATGCGAGAAATGCCGATGATAAGTAGTATAAATAAAATAGGAAAGTTAATATGGACGAGTGTCAGGATTTGGCAATGAACAGTTCATTAATGGGACTCAATCTGTGCCGGTAATGGCAGTTAGTGAATTAAACAATAAAATTAGATGTACTGTTTTGGTAATTTTGCGGTAGTTTTGCAACTTCTTGTATTCAGATGTTTAAGGATGTTTTTGAAAGTTTTGCCTTTTCTTATTTTGCAGTTACTTGATGTCTTTGGACAAAAGTCCAATGTCAGTTTGGTCTTTGACTTTATGGAGACAGATCTTGAGGTACTTTTCATTTCTTGATTTTGAGGGCATTTTTGTGTTAAGTCTCTACATTTAATGACAAATTTCTGTTTCTATTAAGAGTATGAATAATAATAATTATTATGATAATGGGGATAATTCTCTGGACAATCTACAATTAACAAAAATATCTCCCAAATTACTCGTCCAAAGTATAGTATTATTATTATAATCAAAACATAATTATCATATCAAGAAAATAATCAAAAGCGATACAAATCCAATAAATGTTACATCTACAAAGATGTATTAGTTCTTTCTTTCTCATGTTGAAAACCAAGGCAAAGCATAACAGATGAATTGCGGTATCACTCACTAATGTCGGCTTGGAACTCAGAAATTTCAAATACAGCGTTTTTCCTCTGGTGACTGCCAATCTTTACCTCATCCCAGATAATATAATAATTGTTGCAGTTCTGAATAAGGGGGTGTTGCCTCTTGTTGATGGGTCTTTCACCGACTTGTGAACAGCTTGTTCAAATAGCACTCAATAAGGTTTAAAAACCTTTGGATGGACAAGGCAATCAACGACAGTGGTTCTAACTGTTCGAAGTTGTCTGTGCCTCTTAATTTGAGTTTCGCTTCAATCGTGTTTATACCATTTGAAATCAACATGTCACGAATTAACCCACGAGGAACACACATTTAGTTCTGCCCACAAACTCCTTTCCGTCTCACTCACAAATTAAGACCAATCGTAACCCAGCTCTGACACGTAAACTACCCTCTGACATGAATTTGACGTTCTTTTTTTATGCTGCTCGTGAATTATTCTATCCCTTAAAGCAAAGCAGGATTAATTACCCACTGATCAAATGTGTGGCAGACATGATGAGCTTTATCTAAATTCAGATACACTCAAAAAATGTTTAATCCAAAATTCATGGGACTAAAGATGTCTTATCGGATTAAACGTTCTTCGGACTACCCAGACAGGCAATGTCAATGATAGTTGGTAGTGATAGTAGCAAATCTGTGTTGTGTAATATTTAGGCCAATACAGCATGCATAGGAAACAATGAATGTGACATGCATTTGTGCATGCATGTCAGTATTAGCAGGATTGAGAATCCTCTGCCCTTACATTTCTCACGAGAATCTTCTGTCCTCCCACGATGATGGGCTCCACCTTCTTAAAACATATTTTTAAAATTATTTTTTATCAGACACTCAGAGATGTCATATGACACACAGATGCGGTTGCCTTTGCAATGATTATAATAATGTTCATAATTCAATTTATACAGCGCACACTGCCACCACATAGTGCTTAGGGCGCTTTACAATAGGGATTGACAATAAAACTTTACACAGTGAAATGTTACAATTAATTACAATTTTACATATAGTGAAAGCAATTATTCATATATGATACAGGCATGATGATAGTAATGATACAGACCTACCAACCGTCCTGTTATCTCCGGGATCCTCCCATGATTTTAGTTTTGAAAAAAAAAAAGAAGGAAAAAAATGTGGACTGAATTTGGAAGATCCTGTTACTAGAGTATATTCTGAAATAGGGTAAATTATTTCTAAGTAGTGCCAAATTGGTTCCATCCGTGCCAAGTCATATTTTCACTATAATATGCACTCTATCCTTTCTTTGTTTCTTTCTTTATCAGTTCCTATTTTACCTTCCGGTGTATGGATTTAGATGTCCAAAATAACGTTCTCCAGGCTGCCATATCCTGGTATTTTCTGTTTCCTTCTGTGAAAGTTAAGTTTCTTTGCTTTAATGCCTCTTTTATATCTTCTTTCCACTTTCTCCAAGGTCTGCCTTTTGATCTTTTACCTTGGGTTTTAGCTCTGTATACTGATTTAGCTATTCTATTGTCATTCATTCTGTTTACATGCCCAAACCATCTCAGTTGATTTATTTCTATCTTAGTTTTTATGCCATCTTCTTTGGTTTGATCTCTTATTGTTGTGTTTCTGATTTTGTTTCATTTAGTTTTCCTATTGCTCTTCTTAGATATTTCATTTTAGCTGCATGTACTGTACTGTATTCTTTACTGTCTAAGGTCTAGGTTTCACTGCCATAGAGGAGAGTAGGACAATAAACTGAATTGTATATTGCCATTTTGGTTTTTGTTGACAACTATTGTTTACCTATAAATGTCTTTCCTAGATGGTTATATATTGTCATTGCCTTTTGGATTCTCTGGCTGATTTCTTCTCTTAGTTTTCCCTCTAAGTTAATCATTATTCCTAGGCAATTGTAATTTTGAACTTGTCTTAATTTTCCCTGCCCAATTTAAGATTTTGTGTTTTAGCTTCCCTAGTTACTTGCATAGTTTTGGTTTTCTTTGTATTTACTCTCATTCCTCTTTTATATAGTTCATTATTCATCATGTTGATATTCAACTGAAGGCCATTTCTGATTTTCCAAACAGAACTAAATTATCAGCAAATGAAAGCATTAATACATTTACTGGTTTGAGTTTCCACATAGCTATATTCATTTTCTTCATTTTTGAGGATGTCTTTGTGACTGAATCCATAAATGTGATAAACTAAGGAGGACTAAATACACAACCCTGTCTTACTCTACATCAAATTCTTCAAATGCGTGTCCAGCTACTCTCACTACACATGTTGGTTAATTTAAAAAAAACCTTTAATGGCTTCCATTAAATTTTGCTCTACATTGTATTCCTTTAAGGAATGCCATAGTTTGTCCTTCCTCACAGTGTCAAATGCCTTTTCTAAGTACATAGAACGCAGGTCAAAGTTAATGTTTCTCTCAAGGAATTTTTCTTTTATTTGTCTTATTGTAAATGTGTGGTCTTGTACACTTCTTCCTGGTCTAAATCCACTCTGATGTTATTCAATCTGATCCCCTACTCTTTTTCTTTGTCTCATTTCCATTATCCTGGCATACGCTATGTAGTTATATCCTATAGTTTGAGCATTCCATAGTTGATCTTTTCTTGTGTATTGGTACTACTATTTCCTTTCCAGTCGTCTGGCACCTGTTTGGACTTCCATGCTCGTTGGCATATTGCATATAGTAGTTTGTCTGCCTCTCTCCCTTGGTTTTTAAGGACCTTTCCTAATTTCACATTAAGATATCTACATCTTCAGCTGTCACATAATCAATATATACCAAATATCTATCTGGGCTTGAATTTTGTCCTTTGTGGTCATGACCCATTCTCAGCCCTGCATTGGAGTTCATGTCCACACATTGCATTTATCTGTGGCAGGCAAGAAAGAGGGCAGTGATGCGAGCGAGAAGAAAGAAGGGGGGGGGGCGGGGGGGGGACATGGTGAAGAGATGAGATATAGTGCCGATTGTTTGGGTCGATTACTAACTAAAAAAATGGGAGAGAGAAAGAGAGATTGTGGTGGGTGAAAATGGATGGGGACAATAGGGAAGACAATTATCAATTGTGTGATTCAGTGGTCCAACACCAACATTACGCACACTCACACACATTCACACAGACATTATTAAACTGTATCTAGAGATACACAGCACTCTTCTGGTATAGTTTAAGTTAAATATAAGTATTACATTGTACTGTAGGTTCGCAAAAACACCTAGGGGACAGTCTAAAGTCGTAAAGTTGCTTGTTTTTCTTCTAGTTCTAGAAAGTAGTAGGTTTGGGTTATACTGGCTTTATTCGAAAAATAGTCTGGAAAAATAAAAATTGTTTGTTTTGGACTAGAGCTAAATTTGGGATTAAATTAGAGAAAATTTTCAAATTATAGCGGGACATTTATTAAATAAAAAACTAAACTTTGCAAATCTTTCGACAAACATATGTTTCGGTCTAAGTTTATTTGGACTAACCGTTTTCGAGTGCATGTACATATTTTTGTTTATAATTGGTTGATATCTGATAAAAGTGTATCTTGATATTAACAATGTTATGTACGTCCATTACATATAGAATGTAAATGTCATGTAAGAGTGCTGCATAGCAGCATGATCATGCAATGAAAGCTTATTAGTTTGACAATCTAATTTTTCTAGTGGAAGATGAACACATGCCTATTGCTAACGTCATTTCTTTCTTTGCAGGTGGTGATACGGGATAACAACATAATCATGACAGCTTCGCATATAAAATCCTACACTCTTCAAACTCTCTTAGGCCTTGAATACTTACATGCGAATTGGGTGTTGCATCGGGTAAGTTGAATCAATTTGTAAGGGTATTGGATAAATAGAGAACAAGATTCTTCTCAAGCGTAAAGGTAATTGCTTAAAATTTTATTTGTTAAAATTTGATAGTCTTACGAAATGTCTGAAGCAACTAATTTGCTATATAAAAATTGCAATATAACTGTCGGGTAGCTAGACGTGAGATTTAATCCATCAGATTTCTTCTTCTTCTGATGGCCAAAATGGAACTGAATCCATTCGTCTTCTTCTTCTGCCTTTTAGGTCGCTGTGAAGCATAGGTCATTAACGAACAATCTCCAATTGCTTCTCTCCTGGGCCAGCCTCTCCATTGATTTCCATTAGAGTTGTTTCTTATTGTTTTATAAGATGCAGTGGAACCTCTCTAATCACAGGCTTGCGATGATTATCATCACCCTTTCCTCCATAAACATGTATTCCAACACTCAACTGTTATCCAAATTTGGTTTCTGTGTCAAACAATTACCAACAGAAAATCAAAACCTGCTGCCTTGCAGGCCGGTCTTGGCTGACCAAAGACTAAGGGAGTAGACCCGGACAGAAAATGAAAGCCAAAGCCTGGTAGGGATTTTCAAAGTGACAGCCCCACCACCTACCCAGGGCACAGTGGTCTAATCACCTGTTTACCCAAAACCAACCGATTCAGAAAAACAAGGATATTGTACCCGGATTGATTTTCTCGCCGTGAAAAGAAAGCGTGCTACCAACCAGTTAGTTAGCTCGGTTGGAAGCATGTTTTCTTTTCATGGCAGCAACGATGGGTGCTGACGCAGAGGTCGCGGGTTTGATCCCCATGGTGGCCAGGATTGTTTTCTGTCTATTCCTTGTATTTGTCCCGTCTTTGTTCCTATGGGGCTTTCATATTATATTATGTCATTATCTTCACTTCCGACATGCCCCTTGCCTCACTGTTTGTCTTTGCCAAAGAGGTAGTGACGAAAGCAAGACAGGAACAGCGGGAAGAGTTTGGACAAAGACTGTTTTGGGCAGCAATTAAAAGTTTGGGAAATAGCAAACAACCCAATTAGACAAATTCTGAAAGTTAAAGTAGAAATAATGAAGGAAAACAACGGAATCATAGAAACATGGAGAAAGTACTTTCAGCAATTACATAATCCCTCCAGATATATGAAACAAGGAATACAGATCAAGTAGTAAGAATAACAAATAATCCAAATGAGATAACTGAAGATGTAGATATCTCAGTGAAAGAAATTTCCATTTCATGCATACTGACTGGTTTGAAAATTTCTAAGAACAAATTTTTGTGTCTTATTCGTCATTGAATTGGTCTCATATTGTGATATATAAGATTTTCATGTTTCAATTTGTTTACTTGATTTTTTTGGGCAAAATGCAAGTGTCAATTTAATTCCTCTCCTGTGTGTATATTTGTTTTACAAATGTCTATTATTTGTAGTGATCTATTTTATTTCAGGATATGAAACCCAACAACCTGTTGATTAATGAAAAAGGGATTCTTAAAATTGGTGACTTTGGTCTTGCCAAATTTTTTGGATCGCCGAGCCGTCCATATTCACATCAAGTTGTCACAAGGTAACAGTGACATTGCATTTCAAAATATTCTCACATCCAAAAATAATGCAGATTTTAATATCATTTTGTAATGTTTCATCTTTAATACAGATTTTTTATTATTACTTTATATTTATTTTTCAAACAGAATGACACAGATCTTAGTTAAGGATAAGGACATAAAAATGCACAATAGTGATATGAGATACTGTTAAAATGGAAGCAGTTATTGCCCTGGAAAGTAAGAATAAGTTAAGGGCCTTAATATTGGGTATGGCCACCGTTAGTATCAATGACTGCTCTGCTTCTTCTTGGCATGAAATTGATCAACCGTCTTGTGAAGGCTGGCAAAACTTGTTTCCAGGCCTCTCTGATAATCTGGTGGTGCTGGTATACAGTACATGGCCTCATTTGTACATTACACTAAATGTCCGTTTCGCTTAAATGCCCGCCGTCTCAGTGAAACCAAATTTGTTCTATATAAATTGCCCCTCTAAATGCCCGTTTGAAAACCAAGATTTTCGCCTAAATGCCCGGGCTCAATGACAACTGCAGGTATCTTTTTCTCCAAAGTATATCATACATGTAATCCGATCGCTAATCTAATAGGGCTTATGACCGTCAACAATGTGCCATGCATTGCAATCACCCTTCATTATCTATCCATTGTAGGCCCTAATGTACTAAACGTTGACCAATCTTCTCTCATAACTCCACCCAATGTACAGCACATCCTTTGACCTATTGGATCACTGTTTTGTCATCGGACTCGAATCGAAGGAGTTGTAAGATTTGTGTTAATTTATTCACACATTGGTCCCATTGGATAAGGCTTTTCTTTATCCAGTTTTTCTCATCCAAATTTGTATAATTACTTAAGTCATAGGTTGCGTAATTAAATAAGTTACGTGATTATAGTGTTTATGCCAGTTAATGAGGAAGCAAACATTGGATCAGGTCCTTCTTCTCTTAGCCTCCATAGTAACAACTTGAATTTTGCACAGCTACGTACATTTTCAAAAGAAGCTTTCAAATCCTGGACGAAATTGGCAAGTCACTACTAGGGAAACCCAACGTCACAGAAAATAGGCCAACCCTCAAATTGTTGCCCCTGACCTACTTTCGCTTAAATGTCCGTTTCGCCTAAATACCCGTTTTGTCTGCTTCCCAAGCATCGGGCATTAAGGTGGTCACTACTGTATTGACGTCTTCAAATGGTCCCAAAGTGCTCAATTGGGTTGAGGCTTGGTCAGTCCATCACCTGGATGTTGTTTTCAACAAGGAATGTCGGAATGCCCAGAGACATGCGCATTGTCCTGTTGAAAAATGATACCATCTTGCCTGTCCAGAAATGTCACCACATGAGACTGCAAAATTTTGTTGCACATATGCTGCTAAGGTGATGCTATCTGTTTGCAGATTCTGGAAGAATATCGTTCCCCTGTTAAGTATTCCATGTATCTCACCCGCAACATAATGAAAGGGCCTCCCCAGCGATTTAACTCAAATTTTATTTTTGAACCGTGTTATGGGACGGTCTTGACTGGCCAAAGGCTAAGGAAGTTAAACCTGACAGAAAATAACAACCTGCTGCCTTGCAGGCTGGCCTTGAATGACCAGAGGCTAAGGGAGTTAAGCCTGACAGAAAATAACAAGGCCTGGTAGGGGCCCTCAAGGATTTACCCCACCATCTACCTAGGGTACAGTGGGCCTAATCCCTTGCTTATCCAAAACCTAACTGATGCAGAGAAATAAACCCATACACCGAAAGGTAGAATTGGAACTGATAAAGAAAGCAAGAAAGATGTGGGACAGTGGTATATTTGGATGCGTGCATCACTCTGATCGATGCAAAGTATTGTCTTGTCTGTAAATAAACCTTGTCCCATGGCTTCCTGTTCCTGAAATGATGTGCTGTGGCTCAGTCCAGTCGAGGTTGCCTTTGTTCGGGAGACAGATAAGGGCGGCATAAAGGTCTAGAGCAATGCAAAACTCGATGAGCCGACCCGACGTTGGGTTTTACTGGCCTGTTGTTGGTTGTTTTTGTTTCTCTTGCTGATGAATAGGCTGATTTAAAGGCATCCCACAAATGAAAGCGGTAACGCATCTTCCAGTGCCTTGAAAAATGTACATTCAACGTGTTTGCGATGATGGTAGGTAGTTCTCCAGCTTCAATATGGCCAAGGGAACCCCGAGTGCTGATAATTATACCTATATGATGTGTACTTGTCAGAGGATAAAATATTGACCCATAATGATAAACTGTTTCATGTCCCAACATGATTATTAAACTCATATTTAACTTTAAATAAGGCACATGATTTTGTGTAATCACATTTGGTTTTGGTAGGGTTAGTGACTATAAGTCATAGACTCTACATAGCGTAAAAATCATGTGTTTTAGTCAATGACAACTCTTGAAAATGCGATTTTTTGCGTTTCTTTTGGACGTGAGTATATTTAACAGAAATAATAAGCAATGTGTTAGCTTTAAATAGGAGAGAGAAAAACTCCACCTCCAGTCATTTTGTACCTCACCATGTTTCTTTGAATACAAGGAAATCAAAATAATGTACTGGAATCATTCCTTTTTCTCTGCTTTCTTGAAAATTTATGAATAATGTCAGAAGAATCACTTAATAGTTTTTATTATTGCCTTCTTCAGTATTGGTTGAAACAATTTTACGCTTGCTTAGTAAATCTAATTTGATCATTTGATAAGTTGATACTCCTTTTTCAGGTGGTATCGCTGTCCAGAACTTCTTTTTGGTGCTCGTGCGTATGGAGAGGGAGTTGATATATGGGCCACTGGATGCATTATAGCTGAACTTCTGATCAGAGTAAAATATATATATTTTTTGTAATAGCTAATTCTTAGGTTTAGGGGTGTAGCGCAAAGGAGTACATATCGTCGGTGAAAATGACTAATCTTGTAAGGCCGTGGTGTGTGGGACATGAGATTTGTCCTTATAATGATCAAATGCATGCTTTTAATTCGTGTCTTCATAAATAATGTAAAGACAAACAGTGAGGCTAGGGGCATGTCGAAAGTCAAGGATAGTGACATTAAATAATATCAAAGCCCTGTAGGACCAAAGACAAGACAAGACAAATACAAAGGAATAGATAGATAAAATATTGGCTCTTTAGATATTGAATGGAAAAAATCCATTTGCACAGATTTTGAGTGATTTTATTCATAGCTAAGTGAGGAGATAGATTTTGAAAATTGGGTCAAAATTCAAGATAGCGGCCATTTCTTTGGCAATCAAGGACGCTACAAACTTTTCAATGACATAGAAAGAATATTTTTTTAAGTTGCTCATATATATACTAAACGGAAAATACCCCAACTCAAAAGCAAAAAAATCCCTTCAGAGGCCGTTAATGTCATTATTCTTTGCTTTCATAAATATTAGAGGCTTTGAACCAATAGATTTGCTCAATTTTATCACATGAACTAAACAAAGATTTCCGATTTTTTTCCCCAAAAAAGCATAGTATAATGTTCGTAGTCGTATTCAATGATTTTTAGGCGTTTTTGCTTGTCTTGAAAAAAACGTCCTATGGATAAACGTGTTTAGAGAGTTTCACCAACGATATATATTGCTTTGGGTTTTTGTGTAAAAAATTTGTACGTCATGTTACAAGTAACTGTAATTATTTGATCATGATTGCACTATGAATGCCTGAGTTAAACACAGTTTTCTGTTTACATATTGCTTTAGAATTCTTACATTACGACTTAGTCTAACCAAAATGTTGCATCTGTAGGACTTGGGACTTTGTAGTACACTTAAACTTTGTTATACCGCCAACTGTTGTGCCATGTTATAAAGGAAAAGGCGTCATAGTGAAAACGCCCTTAGCCAGTATTACAGAATAAAATGTAAAGTAGATCTACATGAACCGGGCAGTTGGCAGGTAAGCGTCTGTATGGGGAGTAGATGACTCTCCTGCTGCCTTACAGGTCAGTTTTGGCTGACCAAAGGCTAAGGGAGTTAACCCTGACAGAAAACAACCTGCTGCCTTGCAGGTCAGTTTTGGTTGGCCAAAGGCTAAGGGAGTTAACCCTGACAGAAAAATAACAAGGCCTGGTAGGGTACAGGGTACTGCTTATCCGAAACCTAACTGATGCAGAGAAATGAATATAATATAACCGGCTTGACCTTTCAACGATGAAAATGGAAACGAACACGGACTGTGATTTTGGAACATGGAACGTTAGGGCAAAAAATGGAAAAGAGAATTAGTTGAAAATATGGAAAAATTCAAAGTAGACATTTTAGCTATTACAGAAACAAAGAAAAAGCATAAGGAATATAAAATGTAGGACCAAATCATATTTTCATCATCTCAGGAGTAGATGTCAAAGATAGAGCAGGAGTAGGTCTCCTGGTGCATAAAAGGCATGAAAAGCTACTAGAAAGCTGGAAATTTGTAAGCCCACAGCTATTAGAGGTAAATATTAAACCAAAAGGAAGAGAAATTAAATTATTAATAGCTTATGGACCAAACGAAGACGCCATTAAAGAAGAAAAAGAAGCTGCAGAGAATCGTAAACACAAACAGGAACTAATTGTTTTTCGGAGATTTAACCGCTAGAGTAGGCAACAATATAGAAACATCAGGAGGAGTGATATGTAAAGGAGAAACAACAACTTCTCCAAATGGAGAGAGACTAATAGATTTTTGCCTAAAGAATAACATGAAAATAGCCAACACCTTTTTTCCTCATAAAGATATCCACATATATACAAGAGTAAATCATAGTAAATGAAGACCTGTGTGAAAAGTCAATCATAGAGTACATAATAGTTAGCAGCTCCTTTTTTACAGTACATTGGATGCAAGAGTAAACAGAGGAGCAGAAATATTTAGCGATCATCACCTAGTGATAGCCAAAATGAGATTATTAACTGAAGAAAGCAAGCAGAAAAGGAAAGAGAAGAAAGCTACTAAACTCAAAATAGAAGAACTAAATAAACCAACAGTAAAACAGATATACCAGTCCAGGATAAAAGAATATATCAGTGAAAGGTAGATGGATCTGAATGATAGCACAATAGAAGAAAAGTGGCAATTGTATAAAGAAACACTCCTCAGTAGAGGAGATGGGAAAAGAACAGCATGGTGGAATGAGAATGTCAAAACTAAGATCAAAGAAAAGAAGGATGCCTGGAAGAAATACAGAGCCCATAGGATAGGATAGATTATGTGAATAAAAGAACTATCGCCAAATCATGGAAACGCTTGAGAAAGTATTTTCAACAATTACATAATCCCTCCAGAACATATGAAACAAGGAGTGAAGATCAATTAGTAAGAGTAACGAGTAGTCCAGATGAGACAGCTGAAGATGTAGATATATCAATGGAAGAAATCCAAACAGCTATAAAAAAAGTGAAATCAGGAAAAGCCCTAGGAGCAGATCAAGTTTATCCAGAAATGATTAAAAACCAAGGGAGAGAGGCAGACAAACTACTACATGCAATATGCAAAAACAAGCATGGACGTCCAAACAGGTGCCAGACGACTGGAAAAAGGTAACGGTAGTACCAATACATAAGAAAGGATCAACTATGGAATACTCAAACTATAGAGGGATATCACTACTTAGCGTACCAGGAAAAATGTATGCCAGGATACTGAAATGACGAAGGAAAAGAGTAGAGGATCAGATTGAAGAACACCAGAGTGGATTTAGACCAGGAAGAAGTATACAAGACCACATATTTACAATGAGTTATTTCATCGTTTTTGTATACTGTCTGATCTGAGCAAAGGTGAAAAACTGGGGTAGGTGGAAAATGGTGCCATAGTGGGAGGCGGTATAGGGCGAGGTTTGAGTGCATCATAATTAGTAATGATAGGCACACTAACAGTGGGATACAGTTTCAAATTGTATATGGCTTTGTGTGTGAATGGGAACTATGTCAATGGACATAAAGATGTGTTATCCCCCAGTGTAAAGCATCAAGGCCTCAGGATAATAACAGGGACAATGCGAACAACACCTATCGCGGGAATGGAATCACAAACAGGCACCAAGATCTTGGAAGACAGAAAAAACATAAAAACATCAATTCAGTCTGCTCAGATAAAAAGACTGAAAGAACACCCATTAAACCACAAGGTACATAAATTAATAAGAAAAAGACCGAATAGAAGTAACTTCATCGAGAATTCAAGACAGCTAGGAGAAGAACTGTCAATCCCACAGATGGATCAAGAACCTCTCAAAGTTTTTCTTTATGTCCAGCTTAGGATTATGGTCCACAGCTGGAAATGTGAGTTATGTACCAGTACCATAGATGGAATAACAACCAAAACACAAGAACTGCTAGAGACCATCAAACAAAGAGCAATCAAAGCTATAACAGAGCTTTATCCCCCACACGCCTGGACAAGAGTGTACACTGATGGATCTGCCAAAAGGCAATCAGAGATGAAGGCTGTGGAATTTTATTAGTTCGGCCAGATGGAATTCAAGCTAAATAGTCTATTGCGTCAGGCAAGATCTGCACAAACTCTAAAACAGAAGTAGTTGCAATTGGGAAAGCCACAAGACTACTGTTAGACAAAGTTGATATCAGTCAAAGGGTAACCTTTCTCACTGATGCTACAGGCACTAGATTCAACGTATGAAAGCCAGCTAAACCATCTTTCACTACTTCTTCTTCTTTTCATTTCGACAACCCCCGGTTTTGGAGGACCAATACACAGTTAAGTCTTTGAATGTCCTAAGAAGATGATAATAGTCTCCTAAATGTGTCAACATTTGTAGAATCATTGGTATTTTGACTGAGAGAGTTCCAGATACGGGTGGCGGATGGGAAAACGGGTGCACATGGGCGTCGACTTTGGATTTCAGAATTCTCAGGTTTTTGTTGTGGCCTCTGTATGTCTCTTATTGTATTTTTAAAATTTGTAATAACAGAATTTAGTGAAACCAAATTTGGAATAAGCGGTCAGACTGTACTTACATCAATAAGTAATATTTAATATAATTAAGATAGTATCATTAAATGGTTTCCTCTGAAATTACAAGAAATAACTGTCAATTTCATATATACATATTTACATTGATATGCTGTCTTACAGGCACCATTCCTGCCAGGAGACTGACCTTGATCAGCTGACTAGAATTTTCCAAGTTCTTGGAACTCCTACGGAGGCAGACTGGCCAGTGCGTTAGATAAGATAAGAAGCCATTTTCATAGCTGCTAACCAGTATGTAAAAAACAGTAGTTAGTACGTTTTTTTTAGTTCTTGAGTCCGTAAGTCCATATTTATCTTCAAAAGTATGTATATGAAGGTCAATTGTATTTTTTTTTAAAAGAAACCTTAAGTTAATGGTAGAGACTCAGAGACAGACATGCCAACCATCCCATTTTCTCTGGGACATTCCCAGATTTTGAGTTTGGAAGGGAAAAAAAAGAGGGGGGGGGGTGAGAAGGAAGAAGAAATGGGGACTGTATGTTGAAAAAATGAAAAATCCTGTGACCAGAATATTTTCCAACATAGACCCAGTAAGTTCTATGTAGTATGTAGTGATCGCTACCCTATTGTCCTAAGCTTTCAACCCAATAAGATAAAGGATTCTACTTCATATTTCAATTTTAATACACCAAACTGGACCCTTTTCAAAACTTTCTGCTCTTCTGACATATATGACCCTATTCTATCATACGATGACCCTATATTTACTTTCTGCCTGGTGGACAGGGTTTATTTCAACAATAATTGTTTACTTTTATTACTAATTACTGTACTCTTACCTTAATATTTTATTTTATTTTTCATTCCATTCTAGGATATGAAATTCTTGCCAGACTTTGTGAGTTTCAAAGAGTTCCCAAAGCAGGAAATGAAGGAAATATTTACAGCTGCCGGAGATGATCTTTTAGATATCCTTAATTTATGTCTTGCCATTAATCCCTCCAAAAGATGCTCCGCCTCTCAAGTAAGCAGAAGCTGTGTTTGCTATGTTTTACAACCATCATAGTCAGTGTATTTAGAATTTGTCATTGACCGTTTAATAATTCCTATGAAAAGCAGTGAGAAAATGTAAAGCTTAATATTCTTAAAACTTGATTTTAACACCCCTTCCGGCCCATGTCCGTTTGTTTTTTATGTTAAACACAAGTGGTCAATAAATCCCCATACATGATGTGGTGACGTCACTTTTCCCTCATTTGCATAGTCATTGACGCCTTACCTTGACATTCAAAGTCAAAGGTAAGAGTTTATGGGACTACATTATTTATCTTGATCAATACTGTCTCTAGATCGAAAATATGGATATCTAGATATCTAGATTATATTCTTCATTTGTCATCATGGATCCACTAAAACATATTGAGGGAGTTAATGGTAATAACAATTTTCTGTAATTTTGATCTGATTGAATCTCTGAATCTGAATCCACTAGATCTCTAGATCTAGCTCTAGATTTAGATCTAAACCTAGTCTGAGCCTAGATCTAAATCTATAATCTAGGCCTTGATCTAAATATCTAGCAATCAATGTCATAAACGTGAAACTCGGTCAGCGCTTAACTAGTCGTGCAAATAACCCAACAAGAGTCAATATCTGTATAATAAACAAGTACTCTGTTCAACACTAGCGTAATGTCAAAGAGATACAGTAGTCTCTGACTAAGTGCACACCACCTAAGAGCGGGTCCGTTTAAATGCAGTCATCGCAAACAATATGTTGCATCCGTACAGGGACTAGATTGCCTTGCCCTCCATGAGTCATCTGCTGCTTGCAGGTGGGTTTAAGCGGACCAAAGCCTAAAGGAGTTAACCCAGACAGTAAAGCACAATCTGCTGCCTTGCAGACGGGTCTTGGCTGATCAAAGGCTAAGGGATTTAACCTTGACAGAAAGAGAGCGAGACATTTTGGGCATCTAAACCCCTATAAAAAATTCATCTCAACAACGTTATTATGTTAAAAAACCCATAAAAACTCGTACACGCACACCCGCTCACACACACTCACACAGACACATAGAGTTCACACCGAAACTCATTTCTTGTCTCCCTTGACAAAGGATGCACATGTTTCAGAGGAGAAAGATTTTTTTTCATTATCCCCAACTGGTGCTGCTAAATTACATCGCTATAAGTGAATCCGCTAAAGAACACAGTCCACCAAAACGATGACCATGCACTTAGCCGAGACTACTGTATTTTGATATACTGTCAAAAAAAGAATAACTCTATCAACTATCAGTGTAAATTGCTAATAGCTGTACGTGTATTATTTCATTGTACAGGATGTTGTAATTAGAATTTGTAAAATCTTAAATATTATGTGTCCACATAACGGATATCCTCTTCTTTCAGGCTCTTCAGATGTCTTATTTTAGCAGTAAACCAGCTCCCACACCAGGTGCACAGCTTCCATTCCCAACAACCAATAAAATAGTTGATAAAGAAAAAGAATTGAAGAAGCAGTCTCTGAAGCGAAACAAAATGGGGACTCAGGTACATATACACTATATACACTTTTCCTTCTTGAAATTATAAAAATATGGCATAAAATCATTCTTAGAACTTCTACATGATGTTGATGATGACAATAGCAATGGAAAATATAACATATTCTTATTCTCCACCCTAACACGCCGGAAAGCGCCTCGCTCAGCTTTAATGGGCCCTAGTAATGAAAGTACAAAAAACAAAACTAAGAGTCGTGATTTTCACGAGATCTCGAGTTGAATCTCGTTTCCTGGACTTTGAGCAACATTTTCGTTTTCACAACATGGAAATCGACCAAAAGTTCCGGAGTTATCGTATTTAGTTTATTGACATTTTCTAGCAAGCATGATCTTGAAATTCCTAGACTCATACATTTATGGGTTGCAGTGTCATATAAAGATAGTTTGGCTGAAGAAGATGGTTCTGACAATGCAAACGTATTTGATGAATCATGTGGTATAATAGTGCTGATGATAATAGGTGTGACTTTGAACTCAACCAGATTGAGCAGCCAGAGCTGACACAATGAGTGGAATGATCAAGTTTCTAATGTCAACAATTATTTGTTTCAGTGTTGTATTTTTTTTATGTTCTAAATGTTTGTATTCATGTTACAGTTTAATTTTTTTATTTTTAAATTTTTTTTTTGGGTCTCTGTAGTCCAGAGGCAAGGTGTCGACCTCTCAACCAAAAGTTTGTGGGTTTGAAGCCAACTGTTGACAATTTTTCTCGAGTTTTTTTCGAACAAAATCTGTCACCCTGATCCAGGTCGGTGGATCGACACCTAGTCCCATCGGAGATGGACGATAAAAAGGAGGTCCTGTGTGCAGATCACAAAACTGTGCACGTTAAAGATCCCTTGGCTGTCTACAGGGCAGTACAGACAAAATTAAAAATCCTACCAAAACCCCAAGATCACCTTAGTTGTGTTTGGTCAAATCAAATCAAAACTAAAAAGAAATTCAAAAGAAATCAAATTGATCAATGGGAAGTGTGTTAAATTAATTTGTGAAAATTTAGGTTATTTTTTGGACAGAATTATTTCCTTGCATTGGATCTAGGAGAAGACTTACTGTCTGGCTGCTTAGACTTAGGATGTAAAGGCATAAAATATTAAAATAATTAAATATAGCGAACAGATTGAGCTAAAAATAACATTTCCGATAATACCAGGAAGCCTTGTCTTTCTTTACCATAGTGAGATCTTTTAAAAGTTTTTTGAGAGCTTAACCCAATTCTGCTTAATGCCGGCTAGTGGCCTGTCAGCGTCCTGCTCAATGGGTTCAGTAACTCCTGCCGACATCAGAAAATAGCAAGCTTATTTACAAAGCATTCTAGCAACAAATCTCATGAGGTTGCGACTTATTGTAACCTTTAACCTATTCTCGAGACTTTTTAGATGGAAACAAAACTCTTCTACGTGGTTTGGTCAATTTCTAAGATTTTTCAAAGTTAGGAGTTATCAACTAGAGCTGTATTGAGCTCACAGTTTCAGAGTATTGCAAGATGCAAGACTTTCCGGTTTTTGCACACTGCAAACTGATTTGTATCTTAATCGGTATCTTGCTAGCTGTTGCGTCACAGCGAGCAGGTCATGTGAGTGTTGTTAGAATCTAATCCCTATCAAGCCCCAATTCACTTCGCGTACAATACATGAATCTGCTCGCAATGATGCAAAATCTTACTACATTTGAATTCTTGAATCTGCTCGGATTGATGCAACACCCAGTAACACTCAATTCAGTTCGCCAAAAGTAAAATTCTTACAGGTTTTCAAAGCAAGAGAGGTGACCTCGCTCTGACTGTGTGTGAGTGTAACACTGTGTCTGGGATGCCAGCAAGACTGCAAGCAGTATTGACTCTTCTTGAGGCTTTAGTCTTGTGTCAAAATGTTGCGAGCAGTATTGCAAACTCGCTACAGCTCTATTGTCAACCGGCGAAATGGCATTTCAATGCATGGAAAGCTGACGCCGTGAATTGAGCGAGAGATGAATAACCCTAAATTGTGATGAAAATGATGAAAGCTCAGATATTGAAGAAATTTTAACTGATCTAAGTGATGATTAGGAGGATGAAGAACAAGAAAATAGTGATAAATAGCTGAGATATGAGCATGATGAGCTCGCAGAAACAAATTTTTCATTCTTTCATTAAGTTGAAAATGGCATTGCTTTCTAACATCCTCAAATGAGCATATCGTCAATGAAAAACTTGTAAACTTGTAAGTCCGCCTGATGTAATTTTTCATGAGAGGCAAAAAACATAATAAAACATAGAATAGGGCTGCAAACCGTATCTTATGCCTTTTGGGTTACAATTTAATAACTGCTTTAGTCTTTAGAATTAGAATGTAGTAAATGGAAAAAAATAGTGCCGCTTGAGTGAGAGTTGAATGTGTTAAAGGATCTAAACAAGTAAGTCCACTGCTTGGCTCACAATTGTCATCAAGAACAACAAAAACATTTATTCCTATAAGATAATGTTGAAGACATTCTTTTTAGAGATATATGTAAACTTGTTATCAATTGACTCAATTGTGGATTATTGACGTTGTAAAGTGCCTAGAGCATTTCTATGTATAGTGCGCTATATATATCTAAACATTATTATTATTATTATTAAGCTTAAAGTTGGGAAGAAAAATCGAAGTCTGCATTTTTTATCTTGTCTGTAACTGGGGACTCTCTATTGGATCAAGGCCTCCAATATTTTTAAAGACACGAAAGTAGCGTATATTTGATCGTTTGAAGGACAAATCTTATGTAATATATATCGTGGATTTTTGCACGGATCACGGACAATGTTTTTGCGTTCTTTTTGTTAAAAATCAAGTTCCAAGGATGATTTTGGTATCAACATTTTCTAGAAATACAGTGAATACCTTCAAGACATGCAATGGGAACAAAATAACAACATTGTGGTTTGGACTAATTTTTTAATCATTAAAAAGGTAATTTGATTGGGTTTTTGCGTGTCCTATGATGAAGATTTGTTACCACAGTAGTTGCCAGGTAAAAAGCGCATGATATAAATGCACACTCTGTATAAAGGCACACCTGTATCTGTTGACCAAATTTTTACATTATGTAAAACAGTATGTAAAAACATGGTATAATAACAGTATGTGTAAAAACATGGTATAATAACAGTATGTGTAAAAACATGGTATAATAACAGTATGTGTAAAAGCATGGTATAACAACAGTATGTAAAAACATGGTATAATAACAGTATGTGTAAAAACATGGTATAATAACAGTATGTGTAAAAACATGGTATAATAACAGTATGTGTAAAAACATGGTATAATAACAGTATGTGTAAAAACATGGTATAATAACAGTATGTGTAAAAACATAGTATAATAACAGTATGTGTAAAAACATGGTATAATAACAGTATGTGTAAAACGTAAAACATGGTTGACATGCAAAAAGACACTCTTTTTCTCTGTAATGCAACTTCACACCTATCCATTATTGGCTTGAGAATGGGTCATTTGTTGTGTAGTTGGTGATGTCTTTTGTTAGAAATAACAATAAGCATTGTAGCGAACAATACTAGGACAAATGTGTCAGTCTTCTTCTGCAATGTCCAACTTTGTTTTATATCCAAGCGCTACCAAGACTAAAGTGTCAGACAGTCTCATGTCATGGTGTCTAGCTGACATTCTCTATCCCGGTCATATTTTCTGTGATTTCCGGGTGGTGATAAACTGGCTGTCCAGGCTTTATTCTCCAGATCCCAAATATATTGATTGCAAGTCTGAATCACATCTCTATAGGATTGAGACAATAGACTACGATATGATTTGCTGCGACAGTGAAGGGACAATAATACAATCAATGACTAGGAAAGGTGACAGAGAGAGTAAGGGTGTGAGGGCGGGGCGTAAAGTTCAACAAAGCTCTTCAATGATTGGCTTTCAAATCTTATTAAGTGCATGTTTAGGTAGAGGGGGATAATCAATCAAATTGATTGACATCTTTTACTCATAGACATTTGACGCGTTTATCCAGCCACTATTGTATTTTGCTTCCCTCAGAGCTAAGTTAAATTGTCATCATTTGTTAAACTAACTTTCAATTGCTTTCTTTATTTATTCCTGATTATTATAAAACTAG
The DNA here is from genome assembly GCA_037039925.1 of Doris montereyensis. Lineage (NCBI taxonomy): Eukaryota > Metazoa > Mollusca > Gastropoda > Nudibranchia > Dorididae > Doris > Doris montereyensis. The sequence goes on along the minus strand of JAXRKP010001260.1, from coordinate 27,820 downwards.
ATCAGTTAACAAATTTATTTTAATTTATAATTTCAAAAGATAAGATTATGACGTCTTAGTATTAAACGTAAACTATAACTTATGAGGTTGATGGAGGTGTGTATTGAAGAAACGAACAAGGCGATTAAAAATACAAAAGATGAAGAAAAGTGACAAAGACAGAGAAGACAGAAATGATGATGAAGGCAACAAATGTGACAAGACAAAGATAGATGACAAAAAGCAATTGAAGAAAGGTGAAAAAAGTGAAAAAAGGTGACAAAGATATGAAAGAGAAAGAGGCATCAAAGATATAAAGTAATGAAAAACCAACGAAGACGAAAGAATTATAAAAGATGAAGTCAAATGACAAAGATGGATAAAGAAAAATGAAAAAGACAGAGAAGATGAAAAAGTTGAAAAAGCGACAAAGATGGAAAAGACCAAAAAATTAAGAAAGGCGACTAAAATGGAGAAGATGAAAAAATTAAAAAAGGCGATAGAGACAGAAAAAAGAAAAAGGTGATAAAGATATACCAGCAATAGAAATAAAAGAAGATGAGGACAAAGAAAATGACGAGGAAAAACAAGTGAAGACAACAATGATGATGAAAATTTATAAGACGAACAGAAGAGGAGAGAGAGGAGGACGACTACAGGCACGAGCTGTCACTGGACACCAAGACAAGGGAAACCCATATGGGGGTCTACCTCGACATTTTCTTCTTTTATTATAGAAAAGATGAAAGCAATGTTTTTGCAAAAGTTTTTATGAGTGGACATAACTCGTAATTGTAGTTATGTGGGCAAAATTTGTTTTCCCTTCCAACAACTTCTTACATTGTGTGCAGTACTCTCAAATTCCTTCTAATTAAATTTTTATCTGTCCACAGGTGGCCTTAAGAAACGGTTAATATTTTGAAGCCATTCAAGTGCCTTGATTTTGGATTCCACAACAGAAAATAATGGCTGTCTGATGAAGTGTAAAACCAAAGGTTTTTTGGTTTTTTTCATGAAAATAGCCAGACCCATACACCGGAAGGTAGAATGGGAACTGATAAAGAAAGAAAGAAAGAAAGAAAATAGCCAGCCAGACAATAGGTGAATAGTTTGATATAAGTACATGTATATCATTGTAAAGACTTTGAAAATGACACCAAAAAAGCCAATCCGTTGATATACATATAAAATAATATTCCATTAAGACAGCAGTCCTGGTAGAGATGAACATAGACCAAAACAAAGCGTCTATTTTTGTAAATATAGAATGAATGCAAAACGTGAAATGTCTCTATCTCATCCTATTGAATGTTCTCTGCAAGTTTGTCTGTGTGCGTAGGCTGATACAACAACATCTGATACAACAGGATCTCGGAGACTTTTTCAAATCTCCACTTTAATCTCTATAAATAAGCTATAAAAAATATGCACGCTTAGATTTAGAGTGGCATCCACTGATGTCCAACTCTGCTACAACAGGAACAAATTGCAGCACCGCACATTGTATATCAAAGGAAAAAATTCGTATCCACCTGAAAAACTCCAACATAAATATAATAAAAATGTCATACAGTAGTTGCCGCCAAGTGCACAGTGGTTGAGAGCAAGCTTAAGCTTGCTGTACTTGGGCTTCTGACATTATTATTACATGTACTACAGTACATTACTACATGCACAACACATAATACATGTTGTGGTTGTGCTGTTATCACTAATTACAATGTGAACTCTATTAATAGAAGCTTCTCTCTCTCTCTCTCTCTCTCTCTCTCTCTCTCTCTCTCTCTCTCTCTCTCTCTCTCTCTCTCTCTCTCTCTCTCTCTCTCTCTCTCTCTCTCTCTCTCTCTCTCTCTCTCCCTCTCTCCCTCTCTCTCTCTCTCTCTCTCTCTCTCTCTCTCTCTCTCTCTCTCTCTCTCTCTCTCTCTCTCTCTCTCTCTCTCTCTCTCTCTCTCTCCTCTCTCTCTCTCTCTCTCTGTATATGCGCATCTGTGTGTGTGTGTGAGAGAGAGAGAGTGTGTCTGCACAGTGATTTGTCTGATACTAATCTACATACACACATTCGACAGCCTTCGCCAGAGCCTCGCCAGATGTTAAGACATGATTACGTTCATGACTGTCGGAGGGTAAGCTGGGTTTCAGTGATTTATTGTTGTGTTCTCCTTTCGCACCGCCGTATCGCATGTGGCTTAAATTCATACATTTTGCCATGTCCTGACTATAGTTATGTGATTGTTGAGGAAATAGGAGCGTGCACTTAGCCGGAAGCGAGACCATGCCACTGTGCGTTCAATTATGGGGGTTTATATAGTTATATAGCGAAAAATTTGTCAGAACGGAAAAACGTGTGCTTGGGCGCAAGCGTAACTTGAGCGGCGACTACTGTAATAAGAAGGAAGAGTTGGATCCGTTTCCCTGTGACACACCCCGTAGGTAAGACTCATACTACACTACATACTAAGTGTTATATAGGCTACATCATGTGGGATACAATATTGTTATTTTCTTGCGTATATTATGCATAAGAGCCTGTACTGTATTTTGTTTTCTTTTCTAAGCTGCGCTATTCAGGTCTAGGCCTACTATAATACAATGTGGCGCCATGGTGGACAGGGTTACTTCAAAGAAACAAACAAACTATAACGTGGCACGGCAATGCTATGATGCTCGATCTCAGCAGCTGCCAGTGATTGTGTGTGTGTGTGTGCCCGCGCCTGTGCGGCTGTGATATCAACTTGCACATCGTGTAACCTATGTCGTGGTTAATGCAGACTATGAGAGGGGGGTGGAACTGGAACGGATTGGGTCATCCCGAATGTGCGCCTGCCAGCACTGCGATGTCTTTAATCAAAGTTGACTCTGGAGTCCTGGATAATATAGTCTGTCAGCATATAGATAATGTAGTTGTATGCCCATGCAATGTACGCATGGATATTTTTGCCTGAACCGGCGCTGGTGTCATTATACCTCTTTGAAAATTAGACAGTTGTAATGACATCAATACATCAGTTGTGGTTGTTGTAAGTAGTGATTGAATTTTCTCCCTGTCCTCTACAGTCTATGTTAAAAAGTCAATGGATGTATTGATTTTTTCCATGATTTTGTTTGACCTGATGATTGGTTTAAAGAAGCTAAGAACAAAATGAAATTGATCAACATAAACAAAACCTTTTTTGTCACTAGTGTCAATGGTTGCTGATTTCAATTGCCAGATTGACGGGCAAAGGATAACTACAAAGTACTAACTTGTTGCTTGAAAATGATTCTTGGTCGGAATAACGAAGTGTTGTATCACTTTGAGAGCAAAGAGAGATTTATAATGTTCCTAATGATTATGTCAAATTAGACAGTATGTCCGATTAACGATGGTAGACTGTAGGTGAGAACCTGTAAAGGTTTTATGATGTGTCAAAGGATTATCCTACTCTTTTTCTTAGTTTATGAGTTATAACAAGAAAAAATAGTTTCAAATACGTTTTTCTCACAATGGACTTTTTTTACTATTTTTCCTATCTTGTTAACGGATTCTTTTTGAAATTTGACATATAGCTGTGTTATATCATGACTGAAAGCTTGATGCATGGGACTTGACATCTTTCATATTTTTAGAACCGGCGATGTTTGATGGAAAATTGAGAGAAAATATTCTCCTTTCAAACCTCATTTTTTAAATAGGTGAAACTAAAACAAAAAGTATTCATGTCTGATATCAAATAATCGATGCATGAGTGCAAGAACATTGGTTTGTTGAAGTTTCTATGTGCATAATTAAAATATCTAGAATGAAAATTGTCTGAAAATTTCAATTTCCAACAATTCAAAATTTCCATGACAACCAAAGTTTTAAAAAAGTGACTTTCACAATTTTGTTACTCTAATTTCACCCATGTTGAAATAAATTATGGACCTAGGAATTGTGTGTCTTCGAACTAAAAAAAACACTCTCAGGGACACTGAAAATAGCCATTAATGGATTCAAATGTTATCAGCTTGATACAACATTTTGCTGCCTTATGGCGACTTGAATTTTCTTAAATTGATGAAGTTGCTGCATGTTTTTGTTAAAAAAAAGTTAATCATTAATTTGTTTTTAAATCTTGTTTATTGTTTAGGGCCTAGGGCTATACTTTTATCCATGGTCCATGGAATAAAATATGTATAAAAAGGAAAAGAACGCCACAACTGCAAGTTTATGTCTCCAGAGGCTACTTAAAAAAATTATGAACTTTGATATTTTAAGGTTGGAGAGTCTGTAAATGTTGTGTTATTATGTAAGCATATACTGCAAATGAACTAAAGAGTAAAACCAAAAGCTGGAGTCATTTTAGAAAAGGAACAAAAGATACTTTAATACAATCATTAGAAGCAATAGCTTAGTGATGATAACTTTGTTACTACAGATAGACAGACAAAGCTAAATTCTGGTTTGAAATGAGCATGGATGTGATACATTTATTTTGATTTTGATTTGGGTTTTTTTGTATTCTTCTCTGAGTTTGAGGCAACTAATTGTATTATAATATGGGTTGAGACCTTTCCAAATCTAACATCAGTATAACACAACCTTGCTATCTCTGTCCTAATCAAATGCTGCATTTGATTTATTATGTCTGTCAAAGCAAGTGTGACTGTACTGTCTTTGTTAGCATTATGACTCAGTGTTGCTGTATCCTAGATGAGCATAATTTTGTTTCGTTTTGTTTTTCCAGATCTGATACGGTACATTTTTAGTACCTTTGTTAATTGCTCTACAAGTATTATAACTATGAAAGTTTGTGTAATTGTTCATTATAATGATGATATTCTCGTTGCTTAATATTTGATGATTTGAGGTGTTATTTTTTCATTTTTTTTATATAAAATATGTTTGAATATTTAAGATATTGAAGTTTACAGGGACACAATTGCTTGAAGCAAAATATATCATATTATTTTCAACTGTTTACTGATTCAAGTGCCTTTTTTGATCTATGTTACAAGTGACAAGATACCCTGATTTAAAGTTAATGTTGATGAAGATAATCATATTAAAATAATTTAAAAACAACCCACTTTTGTCTCAACTGCTGATGTGGTTTTCATTAATATTGTTATAGTAGTTATATATATCTTCAAATCCTGGTAATTTTTTTCCTCTTATCTGCAGCATATTGTGGGCTATTTGTTTCATTGAACTTTACCTCATCCACCAATTGTGGTGATCTCAGGGTTAAATTAGAGGAATCAGCAAGTTGAAAGATAAGCCAGATAAGTCAAAGAGTGAAAGGAAAGAATTAGACCTACTTTTTTTGGTCGGTTTTATTTCTTTCCTTTCCCTCCTATCTTTTATCTTGCTGTTTCCTCTTACTTCAACCTGCGATCACTGCATATGGTGGATAGGGTAATTGAAAGTGAAAGGAAACAAAACAAATTGCAACTGCAACATATTATATTCCTTTTACCACCTTGAACATAAATCCTTTTTATCTACTCTATACTCAAACCTGGTTATCCCTGTTAGTTATACCGCCATTCTCAATTCCTGTCAGCTTTTCACCTGGTACAAATCTGACTCTACTCTATGGAAAACCAATGCAATAGCTTGTTATACCGCCATAACGTTCTTCAATAACTATTGTAGAAATACAACTCCTTATATTACCACCACAGTGCATCACCACCTCTCTTCCCCTTTAAGTGATGCAAGCTGGTAGAAGTAAACTCTAGTTGGGCTTGATCAAATTTATTCACATATCACGGAGTCAAACACACACTACACACACACACACACACATGTATCAATGTTATGTGTGTCTTAGCACACTTAAAGTTACACGAATGACGCTGACGCTAGTGACAAGGCTTCTTCCTCTATAAGAATGAGCATTACCGGTATTGAGTTGAAGGTTTGTAGACAACATTTGTCATTCACTGCTTGGGTCCAATTGAGTGGCGAAAATTATGCTTGACAACAGTGTTCTAATCTAGACTAATACATTTTGAGTTGAGAGTGTGCCTGTCTGTTTTTTTTCTAGACTACATATAAGATACCGATGATCTTACTACATTTACATGTATAACTGCAATTACATGTACTACAATATCTTTTTCATGCAGAAGGTCTACATCGTCTGTCAGTTATCGTTTTGTTTCTTTCTTTTTCTTGGTTAGTCAAATATTGAATATCTCCCTCATTGTAATACTGGAAAAGGGCGTTTTCGTTAGAACGGCATTCCCTTTATAACGCCAAGTTACCACTGGCACTACAGTTGGCGGTTTACCGAGATTTGAATTTGAGTGTACATCGAAGTTTTGTCGATACATGTACACGTATGTGCAGAGATATGTATCTTATAATTATAAGATGCTTTTACTTTTAAGAAGTGGCTTTCATAGAAAGGGGGAAAACAGGCGCTGCGAGAGTACCAATTAGCAGTGGGTGTTGCCTAAATAGACCTACGGTATTATTCTTTTTCATTCTTTTCTGGGCCTTTCTTCTTCTTCTTCTTCTTCTTCTTCTTCTTCTTCTTCTTCTTCTTCTTCTTCCACTTCTTTCTTCTTTCTTCTTCCTTCTTCTTTTCTTCTTTTAAAATTCAATTTCTTCTTCTTCTTCTGATTTAAAATTCAGGCTTTTCAAACACAAAGAAGTCTTCAAGTGATTTGAAGTTAATGTCATTATTGACTTGCTGCATGATAAGGTAAGTATATTGTTATTTTCCTTTTGCAACTTCTACTTTTATTCAAATTGCAACTGGATGACAGGAGGGCTACACAAGTTTACATGAACTTGTAATTGAACTCGGGTCTCCTAAGTACATGTATTACTTTAATAGTCAGACCCATAACCGGCTCATCAACATTGCTGTTATGAAAATTCAGGGCAAAAACATCACCTGTTAAACTTTAAATCATAATAATCGTATTCTTACTGACAGTGAAAGCCCCCCACACACACACACACACACACATACAGTAGACACACACACACACACATATATATATATATATATATAAATATATATATATATATATATATATATATATATATATATATATATATATATATATATATATATATACTGTTATTGTTTTTTTTTCAACATGCCCCGTGCCAGCCTGACTTACTGTAAAGAGGTGTTAAAGCGACACTGGCAGTGTTGTGAGTTTATAAACATGAAACGACACGAATTCAAACCCCATGGTTGGCCCAGGTGTTTATTTCACAACGTTGACCACTTAGAAAGGCACTTTCGTTCTGCTTTACCACTTAACTCAGGTGAATGAGTACCCAGCTAAAGGCAGAAAAAGATCTTGTCAGAGTGTTAGTGCGATGCGAAGCGCCTAACAAACGGCTATATATTGTATGATGAGAGAGCTGACAAGGACTGAATTAAACGTCCTGCAGGGGGGTGGAATAAATGATGTACCGTCGATGAGCCTGCACGTGCGGGCATACCGATTATAAATCCACCTTTGTCTTTACAGCGAAAAGGTCGAGTTATGCGATACTAATTCTAAAAGGACTCCATTTTTAATTGGCTTCCATCCAGAAGACAGGGTAGGGTTGGCTGCTGGCTTGTCTTATAAGACAAGGTAGGGTTGGCTGCTGGTTTGTCTTAGAAGACAGGGTAGGGTTGGCTGCTGGTTTGTCTTAGAAGACGGGGTAGGGTTGGCTGCTGGTTTGCCTTAGAAGACAGGGTAAGGTTGGCTGCTGGTTTGTCCTTAGAAGACAGGGTAGGGTTGGCTGCTGGTTTGCCTTAGAAGACAGGGGTAGGGTTGGCTGGGTTTGCCTTAGAAGACAGGGTAGGTTGGCTGCTGGTTTGCCTTGAAAGACAGGAAGGATTGCTGGTTTGCCTTTGAAAGATTTGCCTATGAAGACAGGTTTGCCTTTGAAAGACAGGGTAGGGTTGGCTGCTGGTTTGCCATTGAAAGACAGGGAAGGATTGGTTTCTGGGTTTGCCTTGAAAGACAGGGTAGGTTTGGCTGCTGGTTTGCATTGAAAGACAGGGTAGGATTGGCTGCTTGTTTCGACGTAGGATAGGGCTGGTTGTTGGTTTCCCTTGGCACGTAGGGTAGGGTTGGCTGCTGGTTTCTTGGCACATAAAGTAGGGCTGGTTGTTGGTTTCCTTGGCACGTAAAGTAGGGACTGGCTGCTGGTTTCTTGGCACGTAGAGTAGGGTTGGCTGCTGGTTTCCCTTGGCATGTAGGGTAGGGCTGGCTGCTGGTTTGCCTTGGCATGTAGGGTAGGGCTGGCTACTGTTTTCCCTTGGCATGTAGGGTAGGGCTGGCTGCTGGTTTCCCTTGGCATGTAGGGTAGGGCTGGCTGCTGGTTTCCTTGGCATGTGGGTAGGGCTGGCTGCTGGTTTCCTTGGCACGTAGAGTAGGGCTGGCTGCTGGTTTCTTTGGCGTGAAATGATGCAGGGTAGGGCTGGCTGCTGGTTTCCCTTGGCGTGCACTGACGCAGGTAGGGCTGGCTGCTGGTTTCCCATGGCAGGGTAGGGTTGGTTGCTGGTTTGCCTTCGAAGACATGGTAGGTTTGGCTGCTGGTTTGCCTTGAAAGACAGGATAGGCTTGGGTGCTGGTTTCCTTGGCAGATAGGGTAGGATTTGTAAAGTTAGTTTCTGGTTTCCTTTGCGGTCATTGTAGGCAGGGTAGGGTTGACTGCTGCTGGTTTCCTTTGGCAGGTAGGACATGGATGACTGCTGGTTTTCTTTGGCAGGTAGGACATGGAGGATTGCTGGCTTCCATTGGCAAGTAGGAGTAGGACATGGATGACTGCTGGTTTCCCTTGGCAGGTAGGACATGAATGAATGCTGGTTTCCTTGGCAGGTAGGACATGGATGATTGCTGGTTTCCTTGGCATGTAGGACATGGATGACTGCTGGTTTCCTTTGGCAGGTAGGACATGGATGAATGCTGGTTTCCTTGGCAGTTAGGGTAGGTTGGCTGCTGGTTTTTCTGGAAGGCAGGACATTGATGACTGCTCGTTTCCCCTTGGCTGGCAGGGTGGGCTTGGCTGCTGGTTTCTCTTACTTGGAAGGCAGGACATTGATGACTGCTGGTTTCCCTGGCATACAGGGTAGGCTCGGCCCCTGGTTTCTCTTGGCACAGGGTAGGGCTGACTGCTAGAATCCCTTGGCATGCAGGGTAGGGTTGGCTGCTGGTTTCCTTAGCATGCAGGGTAGGGCTGGCTTCTGGTTTCCTTTGGCATGCAGGGTAGGCTGGCTGCTGGTTTCCCTTGCAGGGTAGGGTTTCCCTTGGCATGCACTGCAGGGTAGAGCTGGTTGCTGGTTTCCTTGGCATTTCATTGGCATGTAGGGTAGGGTTGGTTGCTGGCCCTTGGCAGGTAGGGTAGGGCTGGCTGCTGGTTTGCCTTCGCACGTGGCATGCAGGGTAGGGGCTGGGCTTCCCTTGGCATGCAGGGTGGGCTTTTGGTTTCCTTGGCATGCACTGCAGGGTAGAGCTGGCTGCTGGCTCCTTGGCATGCAGGGTAGGGCTGGCTGCTGATTTCCTTGGCATGTAGGGTAGGGTTGGTTGCTGGTTTCCCTTGGCAGGTAGTGTAGGCTGGCTGCTGGTTTGCCTTGGCACGTGGGTACTGGCTTCTGGTTTCCTTGGCATGCAGGGTAGGCTGGCTGCTGGTTTCCTTGGCATGCAGGGGTAGGGCTGGCTGTTGGTTTCCTTGGCATGTACCGTGTCTGGAGCTTTCCTTGGCATGTAGGGTGGGCTGGCTGCTGATTTCCCTTGGCATGTAGGGTTTGGTTGCTGGTTTCTTGGCAGTAGGGTAGGGCTGGCTGCTGGTTTGCCTTCGCACGTAGGGTAGGGTTGGTTGCTGGTTTGCCTTGGAAGACAGGGGTAGGGTTGGCGGCTGGTTTCCATTGGCAATACGCAGGGTAGGGTTGGCTACTGGTTTCCCTTTGGCACGTAGGGTAGGGGTTGGCTGCTGGTTTCTCCTTGGCAGGCTGGACATGGCCTGGTAGTGGACAGGTAAGCACCTGTGCGGGGATTAGATGACCCCCCCACGAGTCTCCTGCTGCCTTGAAGGCAGGTCTTGACTGACCAAAGGCTAAGGGAGTTAACCGTGACAGAAAATAACAACCTGATGCCTTGCAAGCTGATATTGAATGACCGAAAGCTAAGGGAGTTGACCCTGACAGAAAATAACAAGACCTGGTAGGGGCCCTCAATGTGGCAGCCCCGTCATCTACCTAGGTACAGTGGGCTAATTCCCTACTTATCCAAAACCAAACTGATTCAGAGAAATAAATGCAATATTCCCGGCTTGATCTTTCAACGACGAAAAATGGAAACAAACGCGACTGTGATTTTTGGAACATGGAATGTTAGGACATTAAAGGGAAAAGAGTGAGGATTAGTTGAAGAAATAGAAATTTCAATGTGACATTTTGACCATTACAGAAACAAAGAAAAAAAAAGGACAAGGAATAGAAACTGTAGGACAAAATCATATTTTTAATCTTTTGAGGAGTAGATGTCAAAGATAGAGCTAGAGCAGGAGTAAGCCTCCAAGTGCATAAAAAATCATTTTAAAATGCTACTAGAAAGTTGGACATTTATAAATTGAGTGAAGGAAAGAATGTAGGTATGTGGAAGCTCAAACCAGTAAATGTATCAATGTTTTTCATTTGCTGATGATTTAGTTCTGTTTGGAAAATCAGAAAGGGACCTTCAGTCGAATATCAACATTATGAACAATGAACTAAATAAAAGAGGAATGAGAGTAAATGCAAAGAAAACCAAAACAATGCTAGTAAGTAGAAAGTTAAAACACAAAATCTTAAATGTGACAGGGAGAATTTAGAACAAATTCACATCTACAATCACCTAGAGTAATGATTAACTCTGATGGAAAACTAAGAGAAGAAATCAGCCAGAGATTACAACAATAAGAAATCAAACCAAAGCAGATGGCTAAGATATAAATAAATCAACTGAGATAGTTTGGGCATGTAAACAGAATGAATGACAATAGAATAGCTAATATAGCAATATACATTCTAAAACCCAAGGTAAAAGATCAAAAGGCAGACCTCAGAGAAAGTGGGAAGAAGATACAAAAAGAGGCATTGAAGCATAGGCATTTAACTTTTTTTGAAGGAAACAGAAAATGCCAGGACAGGGCATCCTAGAGAAAGATCATCTCGGGCATATGAACCCATACACCGAAAGGTAGAATGGGAACTGATAAAGAAAGAAAGAAAGGCTGGACATGGTTGACTGCTGGTTTCCCTTTGGCAGGCAGAGCAGAGCTGACTGTTGGTTTCCCCCACGGCAGGCAGGACAGGGCAAGGCTAATTCCTACTGTTTGTCTGGATTGGGAGTTTTGGGGACATGAGAGTTGAGACTCATCCTTCCTAAAAGACGATGTGGTGTAAGGCAATAAACGTATAAGGGCTGTCTTGTCGACCTCATGACCAAAAGGAGTTTATTTATTTCATATTTTTGAATCGCGGCCATAAAGGGCAAATCGCGATCACAGTTTTTCAACTTTTCCGCAATAGAGCGTAATTTGTTGGTAATTCTTTAAACATTTTTTATTTCAACGTTGTATTTAAAGTAATGTTCCAGTGGGGTTTTTTTTATGTGACTTCACTTTGATGAAGCAAGGAAACTGGCGGATAGTGCTACTTTTTTCTTCTTCTTCCAGTAGGCTGGAGAGAGAGAGAGAGAGAGAGAGAGAGAGCGAGAGAGAGAGAGAGAGAGAGAGAGAGGAGAAGGAGAGGGGATAAGGAGGGACGGGTTTGATTGATTGGCCAGGTAAGAATACCATCGTCAACTTTTTCCAACCACCAACAAACTTTTTATTTGGATTTTGCTTGAGGGTTGAGTGATGTGGATATGAGGAGGTCTCCCTCTAACTAAGGAGGAAACTAATGACAAAAAGAAAATGGGGGGTAGGAGAGGGTTAGGCTGTTTGCTCCTCCTCTGAATAAGAGTCATGAAATGATTAACAAGATATTCATCTAGACGTCTACAGTATTTGGCATTTTATTGTTAAATTAAATTTTCTGACTCGTCCTTCAGTTATATATTATTTACTTCCGGAACACTGTAAATTGTAAACAAACGAGACATCCGAGTCGTCGAAACACTTCCACTTCCATTCCACAACTTACAGTTCGTTTGATAAGCTAGATCTAGATCTAGAACGATATTCTATTTAAAAATTAAATAATTATGGCGTGTCATCTGCTTGTCTGTAAGATCAGACAACATTATTTATTCTCTTCATTCAAACACCAACTGTACTTTGTCATTCGATTTGACTCCCTGTGTGGTAGATCTGGGTCTACATCAATTATGTTTGCCAACCATGGACATAGCTCTAGTTCTAGATCCAGGTCTAAGCATATTCATACAAAGACAACCGAAGGGTCTTTTAGTATAGATCTAGATCTACCGGTAAGTAGAGAAAGATCTAAATGGAAATCTAGAAATCTTTACTTATTTAGATCGAGATCTAACAATGTCAGCAAATCACCATCCTCTTTGATGTCAATATTGTCAAGAACAGTTTTCACATCATCTGCACAATTCTCTAATACTAGAGCTAGCAAAGAGTCAAGAACATGCTGGAAAATGTGAGGGGACACACGTCCTAGTCATGAATTGTTTTTTGTGAATGTGGTGTTGTACAGAAACCATCACAGGAACTCACCTTCTTCGATCTTCTTCAGCTGAAACAGAGCTTTGATCTGGATTTGAAACGTTTAGGACAACTTTATCGAGACACACAAAATAGATTGCATCCTGATAAATTTTCCAAAAAGTCTCAGGTAATTTCTTTCTTTATCATATCATTTTTCTCAAGATACTGAGCTAGAAAGCAACAAACAGACATGTGAAAACTTTTCACTTTCCTTTCCAGGGACATAAGTTCATGAAAAAGGACTCTCATAGTCGGGCATACACTACTATCACCATCTCTGACCCTTAACTATATGGAAAGAACAACATAGAGCACTATGCAGAAAAGCAAATGGCCTTTTGCCTTTCTAAGAAGAAACCTTTACAACTGTCCTCAAAGTGTGAAAGAAAAGTGCTACAAGGTTTTAATAAAACCAGTCTTAGATTATAGTAGCTGTGTCTGGGACCCACACCAACAGACTTGCATAACATGAAATTGAGAAAGTGCAAAAGAATACAACCCATTTTGTATCATTGTATTTTAGTCATCATCATTTTTGCCATTGTTGTGAAGGAGTTCCTTAGTCAAAGTTCCACCCAAGGGACTAATAAAGAGGGTTTATTTTGAAGGGGTGAGATAAAAAGTTGAGGATTGGTTTTTGTCGGGAGAAAGAAAGAAAGTAAAATAAAGAGGTAATTATAATATAGTCGATGACATACAGGAAGACATATAAATGAAGAATAAGAGAGTATGATGACAGTTACATCGTTTATTGCGTATCTGTTCTTGCTGCTCGTGTACCAGGGCTTCAACGGAAGTCCTCTCAAACCATAACCAAGGAAGTGTTACTCACAAAACAAATGGACATAATTAGTAGGGTTGTATCCCTTAGATCATAGAAGACGACACAACATAGATAATACTTAGATCTACGACACTACATCCCTCCCTATCTTAATAAGAAACTTTATGGATTACCGAGAACAGTTACAGAAGCTAGCAGAGTACAAACTTATGACTAGGTTTGTCATTTATAGTTTTACTTTGACGTACAGTATTTTCCGTTGATTAATTGAAACAAATGAAATTAATGGTGATTTAGAAACTAAATTTTATAATCTTTAAACAAATCAAAATGATATTAAGGTTAATCATGGACTAAGGTAGCATTTCTGTTCGACTACAGTAAGCATACTACTACATGTATCTTGTCCAGTACTCTTGTTTGCACTTGAAGGTCATCGGTAGGTGCTTGATAATCCAATATTCGAAATAATGTGTAAATGGTTTCTTCTAAGATCTAAGTTAAAATGATAATGAAAATATACCAGCATGGTATACGTGCTCCTAGTGAGTTAGTGTCTATTGGACTCTAGTGTGTATGGAAATTGTTGTGAACCGCTGCACTGCCCCTTAAGATCAAATATGATTACAAGGTGTACTTGTTGGGCTTTTTAACTATGCGGCCACTTCTTGTTTTATATGTGTGGATTTGTCTGAGTGTTCCCACAAGGATGATATGGGGAGCGTGGGAGCTCAGCCATAGCTGATGAACTCGGAGCCGGTGGACTCGGAGCTGGTTGCGGGCAAGTTTGTTGATTACTCGCTGGAGGTTGCTGATCAAGTCTGATCATGGAGTGTTGTTCGTCGCTGGCAGTAACAGTCTCTCTTCCTCCTCGTCAGACGTAGACTCCTTGTCCAAGTCTGTGTCCGGAGAACTGACTGGCTTGAAGAATGACACATTTCTCACAATACGTTTGTCTCCTTTGCATGCTGTTATCATGCTCCCATTGCTTTTTTCGATGATGAATGGTGAGGAGTTTTAGGGGGTGTTAGTTTGTTGTGTTGTTGTTGGCGTACCAGCACTGTGTCACCAATGTTGAACTCTCTGTGCGATGTTCTGCGTTTTCTGTCAGCATACAATTTCTGTTTGAGTTTGGATTGTCTATCCTCATTGTGAATGTTTTTGTTTGTGTTTTTTGTGGACATGTGATCTTGGTCCAGACAGATTTCAGGAAGACATGTTCTCATTTTTCTTCCCGGGGTGAGATCTTTGTAGAGCTATGCGGTGTTGCTCGATATTGTCTAAGAAAGCTTGGAAGCTGTTCTTTCCACTGAGATCTTTGTGCTATGCAGGAGTGGATGAATTTCTTTAGAGATCGCATAAAAACGTTCGGCTTCACCGTTAGCCTCCGGCCAAAGTGGTGTTATCTTACGGTGTCGAATTCCCATGTCGTGGCAAAACGTTGAGAACTCGAATCCGTTGAATGGTGGACCATTGTCAGTTTTGAGAACACGAGGAATCCCCAATCTGGCAAACATCTGATTCAGTTTCTGACATTAGTAACATGTTGCCTTTGATGATGTAGAGTGTACGATCTCGGCTTCTGGGAATCTACTGTAGTCGTCTATGACCACAAGTAAGTATTCTCCCGTTGGGAAAGGACCCATGAAATCTGCAGACAATTCGTCCCATGGAAACTTGAGTAACATTGTCATTGACAGCGGTTCTCGAGGCTTCGAGCCTGTAAATGAGGCTTGACATGGTAGACAGTTGCTGACTTCTTGTTCAACCATGTTGTCTATGTTTGGAAACCATAGCTTTTCTCTGAGAAGTTGTTTTGTCTTGACAATGCCCTGATGGGATGCATGGGCGAGTGATATGACTTATTTCTGAAGAGACTTGGGAATGACTAGTCTGTTTTGACGCTACACAACTCCGTCATAGACTGATAGCTCATGTCTGATTTTCTCAAAAGATGTCAAATTCGTGTTTCTCCAGTCACCAGATCGTATGGCAGTCATCGCATTCTGCAACTGGTTATCTGATTGTGTAGCTTGTTTGATTTCTGCCAGGGATAATGCTTTTGGACTTGACGATTTTGCAATATAGCTGATGTAATTTTCACCTGCGTTGTCTTTCTTAGGCGGACTGTATGAACATCTGCTCAGGTAATCTGCTGGATTCTGTTCATTCCTACCAGGCCTGTATATTAGATTGTACTCATAGGGCATCAAACGGAGTCGCCATCTTTCTATGCGTGGAGTGGCGAGCTTGGTACTATTGATTAACCCTAGAAGTGGCTTGTGATCGGTGATCACTATGAAGTTTGATCCATACAAGAAGATGTGGAATTTTTCAACTCCAAATACCACCACAAGCATCTCTCTCTGTTTGAGAGTATCGGGTTTCTGCACCCGTGAGGGATCTACTGGCGTAGCAAATGACCGACCTTTCTGGGTGATCATTGCTCCTAATCCACTTTGTGAGGCGTCTACTATAATCTCAGTTTCTTATTTAGGATTATAGTAAGCCATGACTTCGGCATTTGTCAGTTTCTCTTCAGATCGTTGAACGCTTGTTTTGATCTTGTCCCCAACACCAAGGCTGCGATTTCTTTGCCAAGGTGTGCAAAGGTTCTGTTGTAGTTGAGTAGCCCTTGATGAAGCGGGCCAGGAATTGTGTCATCCCGAGGAAGGATTTCACCTCTGTCACTGATGTGGGTGGTTTGGAATCTTGAATGGCCTTCACCTTCTCTGAGTGTGGATAAAGAGACACTTGTCCCTATTCAGTTTTGCACTCGCTCTAGTAGTCTATCCAGAGTCTGTGTCAAGCTTTGTCGTGTGCCTCTGCAGTCGGTCCATGCACGATGATATCGTCAATAAAGTTTGTAGCTCCAGGTATGTCGTGCGGAATGTCGCTGATTGCTTTTTGAAAAATTTCTGGTGCTGTGTTGATCCCAAACATCAGCCTTTTATATCTCCACAGACCCATGTGCGTAGAGAACGTTGTGATGAACCGGCTATCTTTATCTAGTTCAAGTTGATGAAAGGCCTTTTTCAGGTTGATTCTGCTGAAAACTTTGGATCCATTTAACTCATTGATCAGATCATCTATGATGGGCATGGGGTGTCTTTCTCTTTTATTGCTGTATTCGCTTGCCGCATGTCGACACATAATCTGACACCGCCAGATTTCTTAGGGCACCACCACAATCGGACTGACCCATGGTGTGGGACCATCAGCCTTTTCGATGGTGTCGTTCTCTTTCCAACTCATTTGTTTCTCGTTTGATGTCCTTACGAATCTGAAAGGGTATGCGACGATTAGTTTGCGCTATTGGCTGTACTGAGTTGTCAATATGGAGTTTTACTAAAGAGCCTTGTATCTTGCCGATGCCTGAAAACAGTTCTTCTGAAATTGAGACTTTGTTAAGGAAACAAATCAAGTTCAGCTCTTCCGATGTTTGCGCCGACAGTAGATTTGGTGAGTTTTGTGTCTTGGCGACGTAAAACATTGCTTTGACCTTTTGTGACTTGTGGACAACCTCTGTTTCGAAACATCCCTTGATGTGAAGGTTATCACTACTGGCATAAGCAGAGATCTGTTTTGAACTTGGGTTCAATATCGGTCTTGGTGATAAGGAATGGTATGTTGACTCGGTCATAAAATTTACTGAGGCACCCGTATCAATACAAAAATTGACTTTTGTTTTCCCTACCCTTATGGTGGTAGCCGGAACCTTGTTGCCTGATTTTGTCTTGAGACAGAATATTCCGTCAGATTCGGAATCAGAACTGTCCTTTCTCTCTCTTATTTGTTTGACAGCTGTCTTTGTGTGTTTCTACTGGACCTGCAGACTAACGAGAAATGATTCAATTTCCGCACTTGTGGTATGATTTCCTGTAGCTGGGCAAATCGTTTTATGGGGGTATTGTCCTCCACAGTTTCTGCATTTAGACGTGCTAGCACTAGTAGTGTTGTGCTGACCTTGTCTCTTATAATGCCTATTCATGCTTTGTGATGGCTTATTTTGGTTCCGGGTAAATTTCTGCTTGTTGGAATGTAATGCATGTGCTGCGCTGGTCTCGAGCTCCTGTGCTTGTTTACTTGTCAGTTCGTCGCTTATTCCTTCAAAGAGCAACTGTGTTGTGTAAGGTTGTCTTGAAGGGCTTTATGCCTGAGCTTCAAGACTTGATACCTTCGATCATTTGCGAAAGGATTTCGCGAATGCTGTCGTGAAACTCACAGCGTTGAGCTTGAGTCGCCAGTCTGAAATGGAACTGTTCTATACTCTCACCGTCTTCTTGTTTCACTTCCTAAATCGAAATGATTCGTATGTTGTGGTTGTCTTGGGCGTAAAATATGCAGTGAGGGTCGTTGTGAGTGAGTCATACGTTTGTATTTGCTCGCCTGGCATCATTTCACACAGATCGAACACCTCATCTCCGGCATAATGTAAAATTAAAGCCCTTTTTTGTGCCTTTCCTTGATATCCATGGCTGTGGTGAGATTCTCGAACTTGCTAAGCCATTTTCTCCACCTAATACCGACAGATAGTTCGTCCTCTTTGATATTGAATGAAGGGAGTGGTGGTAAAGCGCCTGCCATCGTGGGTTTGTTTACACATGTAATGTAGATATCTAGAATCTAGATCTAGATTAGGAAATGGATCTAATGATAGGGGTTTTCGATTGATGGACTGAAATCAATGGTTTTTAGATATTAATTCAGTTTAAATACTACCTTTTGTACCGTTAGAGATTGTGAACAATCCTGCCGCCATTATAATATAGTCGATGACATACAGGAAGACATATAAATGAAGAATAAGAGAGTATGATGACAGTTACATCGTTTATTGCGATCTGTTCTTGCTGCTCGTGTACCAGGACTTCAACGGAAGTCCTCCTCAAATCATAACCAAGGAAGTGTTACTCACAAAACAAATGGACATAATTAGTAGGGCTGTATCCCTTAGACCATAGAAGACGATACAACATAGATATACTTAGATCTACGACACTACAGTAATGGGAGGAGTTATGTTCAATTTAGGCCAATCAGAGATCGTATGATACTTTGCACAACGGATGGGACTGAAGACTGATGACAACGGCCAGAACAGAAGCAGTTCAAGTGAGTGAGGAGACGAGGACGATAGACTGACTGATTGATGAACACGAGCAGTTCAAATGTGACAAGGGACTAGAACGAGACGTTAAATCGTAAATCGGACTGAGACTGAAACCAACCATGTAGTTCGAGGTAGCTTTGGATTATGGAGACATGTTACTAGGAAGAACGGGTGTTTCATTATATATGAGCATTTTTTCATAGTCCATAATACCTTTTTGCATAAAAAATATGTAATGATTGATTGACGTTGTGTCAATGACAATAAATTGTTGGAAAAGTTTATATGTGTGGAACAATATACTTACTAAAATACAAAAAAAGAAGACCTATGGTAGAAATTTTGATAAAAAATCACTCAAAAGGAAAGTTTTTATGTTCTTTCCCTTGACATTCATGGATCCCTGCTACTGTGCAGTCTATTAAAGTAACAAGTATTATAAAAAGTGTTTTATGGATAATGAGATTGAAAAAAATAATCTAGAAAAGGGCAAACACAGTATGATTTTGTCCTTCACAAATTTCTTTAGTTCCAGAAATGACTTGTATAGTGCTGTTGGATCTCCTGTGGCAAAGAGGGCACATGTGAACAGAGACAAATTTGTAAATTTCACGGATCTAAATTGTGAGACGGACAGTTTGGATTCAATGCTCGAATTTTGTCAACTTTACGGGTTTTGCCCAAACGTGTGGTATCCAAACTGTGCCTGCGAAATAATGCTCGTAATCAAAGACTAGACATAATCCTCCATGAAATCCTTTTCAATGCAAGAAGTCTGGGAAGTTTTGGGTGGAAGCGGTTAGAAATATGTTTTTTGAAGGAATAAAGAAGGCGTAACTGTGTACTCAATTCTTCAGCAGGCTACTCTGGACAGAGCTGTGTTAGAAACCTCTGGAGACTGTCAAGAAACAAATCGCGAGACTGTTGTCGATTTTTTAAAATTTATTATAGGCAGGTATGTCTAGAGATATATGATGCAGATGGATTTAAGAAAATTTGGGAGGGGGGTGAACATACGTGTTTTATTGTTAACCATCTATCAACCATCCCTTACCCTGTTCAATGTGTTTCAATTCAGCTTTCTTCTTAGCTTTTATACCCTTGTACCCCGGGTAGGGTATAAGTCGCCAATTCAATGAGGTCTCTCCACTTCACTCTCCCCTGCGCCACCATCTCTGTCTCGCTCCAGGAAAGGCTCAGTGTTAATGCTTCGATAAACCTAACCGAACATTCAGCAGTTCAAAATAGTCTAACCAGTCCGCTGATTACACATCAAGGCCACCCGACTCGACTTTTTGAACACCACTACAGCCAAACAATAAAATTGACTAATTTAGTCATTTCTCTGTCTCTGTCTGTCTGTCTGTATATGTCTGTCTGTCTGTCTCTCTCTCTCTATCTCTCTCTCTCGCTTCCTCTCTTTTTTTTTCACTCTCTCTTCTTCTTCTTCTTCAGACGTGTGGCAATTGTGAGTAAGCTACAAAGTTTACAACTACTACTACTACTACTACTACTACTAGTACAATGTACTACTACTACTTATACCACCATAGTAGTCTCCTGCAAATGCACATCGCCTAAGACTGAAGAGCACGTCCGTCTAAGTGTCCAGTATTACAACTGGTATACACAGATGTATACACAGGTAACACCGCTGCTGTAACTATTGAGGTGTAATGTACGTGGCTTTGATCCACTCCCATTTCTCATACTGTGACTTTTTGTTAATTGTTGTTGGGTTTTTTCTCCCAGAAGAACAAAACCTTTGCAGAGGAACAATCTGCCTCTGCTAAACAAGGCGCACGATACTCTGAAACCTCTGGAGTCGTACAACTACATGCTGCAACTTTCTAATATTGACATAGGCGAGAACGACAGCCACCTAGATCCTACTTTCTTATGGATATTATGACTTTTAATGAAAGGGTTTCAAACGGCCTCCCTCCGGAGGACATCACCGGTCTGTATGAAATGAATGAAGAAAAAGCTGACGACTGTGTCAGACGTATATCAGAGTGCTTTCAAGATGATAATGTATCGGGTGCTAGGGTTTCACTTATTGTTGAGGTATTACACCAGCATCCAAGACAGAATAAAGGAATTGAAACTTAAACATCTTGACTTAAAAGAAAAATAGAATTTTAAGGTGTTGTTATTTGCACAAAATGGACATATGAGTAAAAGGGATTCCATGGAGAGAAGGACAACTATGTTATGACGGAGCAGGATAAAAATAGACAGCAGACGACCATTGGAATTGCAGTTTGTTTCTGCAAGGTCTAGTCTAAGACAACTATGGCCTTTGTTAACCTTTTTGTGAGCCCTACCTCCCTGATTTAGATCCCTATTAGACTGACTATTAGAAGACCAGGAATAGGAAGAAGAAATTGATGGTCAAGTTGTTCATACTCCACCTCACTGAGAAATTAAAATCAGGTTGATCTCACCAGACAACAGATTTTTCCCCACTGATTTTCATTCGTCTTTTTTGATTAAAAACCAAGATTACTCAACTCGCTTTTTCTTCGAACTTTCTATTTATAAATTGTGATTTTTATACATATTGACATAGTGATAATCACATAGAGAGATAAGGAAAGATTCAAGCAAACTTCACGCTCGTATATAATTATTTGCATCAAGAGAAGCTCTATTGTTTTGCTGTAGACTTTTTTTCTTCTCTTTTTTCTTTCTTTCTTTTCTTTCTCTTCCTGGTTGAAATTATATACCTGGCACGGTATTAGCAATATTATTTATTATTATTTATATCAATTGACATTTCATGTCCGTACATATTTAGATGTAGATACAGGTCCCGGTTTGTATAGTCATACCCAATCGTACAAAGAATAATTTACTGGTATGTATAATATTTAATTTAGATTAGATCTAAACTAGACCCTGATTGCTTGCATTCTTTAACTTGCATTCCAGTGTCTTTATTATTATGAAATCCATAAGAAATTGAAATATGCCCAACCCCAAAACCACTTCAAGCAGATACGTCTGTTTTTAAAAAAATTATAAAGATAGGATATTTATAAAAGTTTTATTACTTTACTTGACACTATGATACGTTTCTTACGCCAACTTACTGTTTAATTATGACGTCATAGACGAAATTGGTAATAGTCACTTTGGTATGCAATTTTTTTCCGACTATTGTCTTCAATTTTCTTTGACATTACAATTGTATAATTAAGTATCTGTCTTGTAACGTAGATCTAGTTATAACTCTTTTAAAACTGTCATTTAAACCTCCACATGAGAACCGTCATTCTCGATCAACATCAACAACCTTCGCCCCAACTCAAACTCCCGCAGCAGACTTTCTCCCCTCGCCACCACTCCATTCACGTTTCCAGTAATTCCAGTCGTGACTTAGTTTCTGTACCGCCGACTAATGGTGGTTACGCTGGAAGGTTGGGTTTTTTAAATACCCGGTACTAAATTCTGTTCTGTATTTCCTCCTACCACAACGCTATCGGTACCTAAAGTAACTTTAGCAAAGTCGTCTGCCATTTTTGTTTTGGATAATGCTCATCCATCGACAATCACACATCTTCAATATTGTTTTGCTTTACCCGCTCTTTCAAAAAATGCATCATAATTAAATCACCAAAACGCGTCTGCACTTGTAAATTATGATTAATATGATACATGTATCACATAAAACTTACGTAAATGGCAAACATTGTGCAAACTAAAACAAAAACAACAAAAAACAATAGAAGTTTCTGTGTGAAATAGTTGTGGGGTTATTTCAATTTCTTATCGGTCTGTACTTAAAAAGACACCCTGTACATTGCAATACATATATATATAGAGTACGTCTTTTAAATCTACTTACACTCAATGTAGGGCTCTGAGTAAAGTTTAAAACACCAGTGGTTGTTTTTGCCGTGTTAGTCATAATAGTACTAGTGTTACTACTGTGTTACTGTTAGTCTGTCCAGGCTCAAGTAAAGATGGCATAATGACAATACATTTGTACTAATTATACTTAACAAGCCTTCCCGGGGACAATGGTTGATTATTCTTCCTCTTCGTGATAATAACAATAATAATAATAATAAAGCTTGGTCTCTCGAACTTTGACTGTGGTAAACTCGGAAACCAATGTATCCGACGGGTAATATCAACTACGATTATGTTATTAGATATAATCAGTAGGCCTACTCGATATTGAGGTTACGCAGGCTCTTCATTGTAATGAGCGGAAATCAATTAATTAGATTTATTAACAATACAAAATTTCCTCGGTCGCAGGCAAATTAATCACCCCCCCCCCCCTCCAAATCAATTCAAATACACTCAAACATCGTTGTACCGCCTCCTTTATACCACCATTCTCGCTTACCACCAGCTTTTCACCCTTGTTGTACGGATCTGACACCATGCAAAAACAGTGAAATAGCTCGTTACACTGCCATCCACCAATGATTTGACAGGAACGTTCCTTAATAAATATCGTAGAATACAACTCGTTATACCGCCACCATGCATGGCCTACCCCTTCCCCGAAGTGATTATGCAAGCACGTAATAGTAGAATCTAGTTTGACTGGGTCGCAGATCACAGAGTCAAACACACATACGGTACATATACATTCACAAGGATCACTGCCATGTGTGTCTTAATACTACTGCTTCTTAGTACTTCTTAGTACTACTTCTTCTTAGTACTTCTTAGTACTACTTCTTCTTAGTACTTCTTAGTACTACTTCTTCTTAGTACTTCTTAGTACTACTTCTTCTTAGTACTTCTTAGTACTACTTCTTCTTAGTACTTCTTAGTACTACTTCTTCTTAGTACTTCTTAATACTACTTCTTCTTAGTACTATTAGTTCACTTACAGAAATGACACTGACAGTGACACCGTGACGCCAGGCTTCCTTAAAAAATGAGAACGAGAGTACATTATATATATGTACTAACGGTTTGGAGGGAACGTTTGTCGTCAACTGCATAGTCCTAGGTTAGCCGAATGAACAGTAGCATCAGCAATATTCCCAGATCGCATTATCCTGGCGGGATAGGCATGGGTATGATTGGGTCCAACTGAGTGGCCAGAATTAGGCTTCACAGCAATGTCATAACCTAGGCTAATCCATTTTGAGTTAGGAGTGTTGCTGTCAATGTCAATATTTTATTCTAGACTACATAAGAAACTGGGCAATCCTACTCCATGTATTACTATGTAAAACTAATACTACAGCTACAATAGCCATTTAAGGTGTAGTAGGTCTGCATTGCCTTGTCACTCAATGTCAGTGTGAGTGATCATGTGTCATCTGCTGGATTAGATAAATATTGATTATCTCGCTCATTGTAATACTGAAAAAAATTCTTTTCGTTATAACGCCATTCCCCTTATAACACAAAGTTACCACGGGCACAAAAATTGGCGGTATAAGTATAATGAGGTTCAAGTGCCGATTTGATCCAATAGTTCATTCGCTAAAATAAGAACCTAAGGCAGGCTACTTTAGAGGGGTGGGGGCGGGGGGGGGGGGGGGGGGGATTCTGGGAATGCCATTTTTGCCGAAAATAGGACAAATCTATTCTATCATACTAGTGGATAGAGCAGTTAATTCCCGTCATAATGATATCACAAAAGAAGCTCAGTATCGATTCTGTGAATTGATTGCATTTTTTTTAGAAACAATACAACACAGCTATTATACAATAAAAATCAGAAATATTATGTAAAGTATGACAAGTTGGTACTCATTTTGATCGTCACAATAAACGCTATCCACAACAAACTTATTTGACGATCTATTATGACTATTCCTTTAGGTGATCCGGAAAACACGGAACATATTCCACACACCTATTATCAAAAGGCACCATCTCAAAATGAGTAAAAAGGTGCTGATGCACTTGAAACAGTGTCAATAAGAAGTAGTTGAGAGCCTCTCAAGGTTTTATGATGTTTCAAAGTGTTATCCTACTCTTTTCTTAGGTTTATGGGAGAAAAATGTATTCAAATAACAGAAATTAAGAGAAAAATACGATTTTCTCAGTGTCGTTTTTGTTCATTATTTCGTATCTACTTTTTAATTTCTCAACGTATCTTCATGAAATTTGGTATAGACGATGAGTGGGGGAAAACAAAGAAATGATCAGATGATTTTTTTGCTATGTAAATGCTCAGGATATCACTACTTAGCGCACTAGGAAAAGTGTATGCCAGGAGTTTAGAAATGAGACTAAGGAAAAGTTGGGGATCAGATTGAAGAGCATCAGAGTGGACAAGGAAGAAGTGTACAAGACCACATATTTACAATTACACAAATAATAGAAAAATTCCTTGAGAAAAACATTGACTTGTACCTGTGTTTTATTGATTTAGAAAAGACATGTGACACTGTGAGGAGGGACGAACTGTGGCATTCTTTAAAAAGAACACGGTGTAGAGCAAAATTTAATAGAAGCCATTAATTTTTTTTTACAATAAACCAACATGTGCAGTGAGAGTAGCTGGAATTGTATCTGAAGAATTTGATGTAGATATAAGACAGGGTTGTACCCTAAGTCCTCTTTTGTTTATCACATTTATGGATTCACGATTCAGTCGCAAAGGCATCCTCAAAATGAAGAAAACGAATGTGGAAGTTCAAACCAGTAAATGTATCAATGCTTTCATTTGCTCATGATTTAGTTCTGTTTGGAAAATCAGAAAGGGACCTCCAGTCAAATATAAACATGAATAATGAATTAAATAAAAGAGGAATGAGAGTAAATGCAAAGAAAACCAAAAACAATGCTAGTAACTAGGAAGCTAAAACACAACATCTTAAATTAGGCAGGAAGGATTTAGAGCAAGTTCAAAGCTACAATTATTTAGGAGTAATGATTAACTCAGATGGAAAACTAAGAGAAGAAATCAGCCAGAGAATCCAAAAGGCAAGTGCAATATATAACCATATAGGAAAGGCATTTGTAGGTAAACAAGAATTGTCAACAAAAACCAAAATGGCAGTATACAACACAGTTTATTGTCCTACTCTCCTCTATGGCAGTGAAACCTTGACCGTAGACAATAGGGAATACAGTAGAGTACAAGCAGCCGAAATGAAATGTCTAAGACGAGTAGTAGGGAAAACAAAAAGAGATAAAATCAAAAAAACACAACAAAAAGCAGATAGCATAAAAACTAAGATAGAAATAAATAAATGAGATGGTTTGGGTATGTTAACAGAATGAATGACAATAGAATAGCTAAATCAGTATACAGTGCTAAAACTCAAGGTAAAAGCCCAAAGGCAGACCTCGGAGAAAGTGGGAAGAAGATATAAAAGAGCATTAACGCAAAGAAATTTAACTTTCACGGAAGGGAAACAGAAAATGTCAGGACAGGGCAGCCTGGAGAAAGATCATTTTCGGGCATCTAAAACCCATACACCGGAAGGTAGAATGTCAGCTGATAAAGAAAGAAAGAACGTATTATAGTTTTTGAAAAATTGAATTTTTTGTACAATATTTTTGTATGTTTTTGGTTGTTCTCATATGCTATTAAAAAAAATTTCATGAAAACAAAACGTACTTATGAAACAAAATTCCGCTCTGATGAAATTTAAATATTGTATCAAATAAGGTGTGTGTCTCTCTCCCTCCTTCCCCCCTCCTTCCCTCCCTCCCTCCCTCTGTCTCTTTCTCTGTCTGTCTGTCTGTCTGTCTGTCTGTCTCTGTCTCTGTCTCTGTCTGTCTGTCTGTCTGTCTGTCTCTCTCTCTCTCTCTCTCTCTCTCTCTCTCTCTCTCTCTCTGTCTCTGTCTCTCTCTCTCTCTCTCTCTCTCTCTCTCTCTCTCTCTCTCTCTCTCTCTCTCTCTCTCTCTCTCTCTCTCTCTCTCTCTCTCTCTCTCTCTCTCTCTCTCTCTCTCTTCTCTCTCTCTCTCTCTCTCTCTCTCTCTCTCTCTCTCTCTCTCTCTCTCTCTCTCTCTCTCTCTCTCTCTCTCTCTCTCTCTCTCTCTCTCATAATATACATACAAACACAATACAGTGTGTATGGCCTAAAAAATGAGGGTGGTTATCCTGGGGCCACTGGTTGCATATGGATTGCATTTAACTTAAACTTAAAGTGTACATGTTATCGTGATGCCACTGGTTGCTAGTAGTTGCCTTTGAATGGCTTTTAACTTAAACATACATGTTATTGTTATCATGATGCTACTGGCCTATGGATTGCTTTTAACTTAAAGCATACATGTTATTGTTATCGTGATGCTACTGGTTGCTATGGATTGCTTTTAACTTAAAGCATACATGTTATTGTTATCATGATGCTACTGGCCTATGGATTGCTTTTAATTTAAAACATACATGTTATTGTTATCGTGATGCCACTGGTTGCATATGGATTGCTTTTAATTTAAAACATACATGTTATTGTTATCGTGATGCCACTGGTTGCATATGGATTGCTTTAACTTGAAGCATACATTTTATTGTTATCGTGATGCCACTGGTTGCATATGGATTGCAAAGCATACATGTTATTGTTATCGTGATGCCACTGGTTGCTAGTAGTTGCCTTTGAATGGCTTTTAACTGAAGCATACATGTTATTGTTATCATGATATGGATTGCTGTTTATCGTGATTTTGCCTAAAACATACATGTTATTGTTATCGTGATGCCACTGGTTGCATATGGATTGTTTTTAACTTAAAGCATACATGTTATTGTTATCGTGATGCCACTGGTTGCCTATGGATTGCTTTTAATTTAAAACATACATGTTATTGTTATCGTGATGCCACTGGTTGCCTATGGATCGTTTTTAACTTAAAGCATACATGTTATTGTTATCGTGATGCCACTGGTTGCATATGGATTGTTTTTAACTTAAAACATACATGTTATTGTTATCGTGATGCCACCGGTTGCTTATGGATTGCTATTAAGTTTTGTCTTCTTAAAGTTACAAGCAGTTGCACTACCCAGTCAGTGATAGTATGATATTGTATATTGTCGGATATTTTAAAAAGCAAAGATAAATAAATTAATTAACACATTGTGTGTTATGACATTCGTGTAGCAGGCTGTGTTCAGAAGTGCTCTGCAAAGTTTTTATATGCGTCTATGAGTTTTATTCTCTTATTTACAATAAAATTTGATTCTTATCGTGATGTCACTGTATGGGGATTAAGCGGTCCCCGCCCTCCACGAGTCTCTTGCTGCCTTGCAGGTGGATCTTGGTTGACCAAAGACTAAGGGAGTTATCCCTGAAAATAACAACCTGCTGCCCTGCGGGCTGGTTTTAAGCAACCAAAGGCTAAGGGAGTTAACCCTGAC